>CM061531.1:7836207-7872308 GCA_030545055.2 Neoaliturus tenellus
ATTTTATTTGTTCTATCTTACCTTAAAATTAACTTTAGTAGTGGGGTGGTTTGGTTACTTTCAAAACGGAAGTCGTGCCAATTGCCAGCCGCTGCCGGCCAGCTGCCATCGGCCAGCTGCCAAATCAGTCGCTGCCGCCATATGCCATGCCATATAGCTTCCGGTGGGGTAGGAGATGTTATTTGAAATTTGAAATTCAATTTGACAATTGGGTTATGGAAAGTATGTCAAGGTCATCCAGAGTAAGTTTTAAAAAACCCTATCCCGCTACTACCGGAGTAATAGTTCGGAGAGTGGAACTAACTCTGGCGATAGCGGGATAGGTATAGAATTAGGTTTGTGAATTTTATTTGTGAAAAACATACAATCAATGTGT
Organism: Neoaliturus tenellus; assembly: GCA_030545055.2. Lineage (NCBI taxonomy): Eukaryota > Metazoa > Arthropoda > Insecta > Hemiptera > Cicadellidae > Neoaliturus > Neoaliturus tenellus. The sequence goes on from CM061531.1 coordinate 7,836,584, forward strand.
GACAGCAGTGTTTAAACAAGTTGAAGTTTTGTTATGAACTACAGAGTTGTAAACACAAACACCGACGACGATGAGAAGGTAAACGCAGAGTCCCCAGATGATGTATTTAAAAAGTTTGAACAAACGTAACATCTCGAGTTGGTTTTCCCGTTCCATTTCCAATCGTTTGATTTCCAATTTCAATTTATCCTCTTCCATCCTTGTTACAAATGGAACTTCATCCATCATATCCATCATGTTTGTGTTTTTTTGAAATTTTGAAAGAAGCGATGTTGATAGTTGAAGAGGCGAGGATGGAATGAGAGTTAAAAGAGGTAAATGTCGGTTAAATAAAGAAGTGGTGGGGGGAAAGAGCGTTGTTACATAGAAGCGGTGGGGGAAAGATGCTGCTCATCATTTGCCTCAGAAGTTGTGTCCGACTGTAGAGGGGTAAGAGGAGTAGTATTTAGTAAACTGTCTTCATCAGAACTTTCAACCTTATTACAAATAGGACAAGCGTAAGTTATTTCCAAATTCATTGTAATAGCGTTAAATTTATTTATAATTTCATTTAAAGCATTAAATATTTCTTGTAAATCATCTTTTGAGTTTATTTCAAAACTAGCATTCATTCGTGCCAATGGAGAAGTGTTCATCGTTAGAGAGTTGGCAATCGAATGAGGATTAGCGCCTAGGGAAGGGGGCTTATATAATGGCGACCTTGAGCAGGTGTTTAGGGAGGGGGGCTTTCTAGGGAGGGGGCTTCTATATAGGGGACCTTGAGCTTATGATTGAATAAAACGTTTAGTTCTTCTTCTTCTTCGTCTTTTAATTCAATTATTTGAACCGAAGTAGTTGTTTCATCCTCTTCACTCGATGAAGAAAACAATTCACCAGGATTTAAATATTGAACTACAATTCTGAACCATCTTATAGGATATTCGTCAATGACAGAAAGTAAGTTTTGAAACAATTCTTCCATCTCCTCCCTGTCAGTTATTATATGTTCAAACTTAATAAATTTTCCTTCCATGTTGTTAGTTAGAGTGTTGGAAGTGGAATGATTTAATATTATATAAAAATTAGAACTAATGGTGGGGGAAATCTCAAGGTCATCTAATTGAAGTTTTAAAAAAGAGTGTAAAACTGAAATTATACATTTGATGGTTCTACAGGATCGGAATACCAATCTGATCTGTATTTACATCTTTTTATCATATGTGTACAAAAATCATCTTGATGAGACTTGGTGCGTTGACAATGAGCAAGATCTAGAGGGTGAAATTTGAAACATCTTTGAGGACAACATGTATGAAAATATCTTGATTTGTAAAATTTGAAAGTTCGCAATTCCGGTGGTGGTAGTTGTTTTGTTTTACATTTGCAATAACAAGATCCGAAGAATTCACATTTAGTACAAGCTAACCCATCCACCATCATTGGTCCTAAATCTGTACACTGTTGTTCACAACAGTAACGAGGTTTGTACTTGTATTTTTGCTCTTCCATGTTGACGCTGCGGAGTCTAGTGAAAGAATAAGATTGTATAGTGATGAATAGCGAGTTTTATGTACTATGAAAAGTGGTAGGGGTAATTTCAAGGTCATTCAAATGGAGTTTTAAAAAATTATACCTTACAAGTGTAAGGATTATTGAAATTTAGGAAGTTTGTTTCTGTTTGTTTTCTTCAGACTTTTTTTCTCTCTCCGCCTTAGCCATAGCAATAAGTTCTTCTGTTGATAGTGGATGTACTTCAGGAAATTTTAAAATTAATTTAGCTTGATATCCTTCTTTAGTTAATACATCTAAATCTTGAGTCATTTGTTCAACAGTGTTATAATCCTTTCCATAGATTTTCCCATCAAGTTCAATCATCATTCTGTATAACATTTTGTAGAATAGATCTTGTTGTGGCGAGAGCTGAGAAGCGAATGATTATTTATCAAACTGTTACATCCTTTTTATGAACTTGATATTGATCACGTGATTCCTTAGTTGTAATTTTATTTATTAAAAGTTATTCAACATTGGTAATACTTCTGGAACTTGACGTTATGTTGACCAGCTGGCGATGAAGAAGTTGTAGGTTGTGTAGAAAAAAATATTTCATCATCGCAATATTTTGTTTTAGTGAACATCCTTGTATTAGTAGCACTAACATCAACAGTTAAGTGATAACCACCGGTAAGTAAAACTCGCATTTCGTTAGTTAAATCTTCAAGTTGTTCAAAAGTAGTTATGGTGTTGGTATCATAAGATGCACACTTAACCTTTAGGGACATGTTGAAGTTTTGTATTTAGTGATAGAGAGTGAGATGTGTACGGTACGAAAGGTAGTCGTAGACTGATGAATTTAACAAGTTGATTTTCACTTTTATTATCACACAAAATTGGGTCAAGGTCATCCCATGGAATTTTTTAAAAAAAGCAACATATTGTAATGTACAAACACATTACAATATGTTGCTTTTTTATTTTTTTTTTTTTTTTAGGTTTATATCATATTTATTGAGAAACAAATACAAAGAAATATTTACAATCTTATGTACAAACTAATCAGTAGTAGGTGTTACATGAATTGTAAGTTCAGTAGAATTGTTTCCACTTGGTCCATGTGATACCAAATAGAGTGCGCCGGGTTGAATTATACGAAGATCTTCATTTTGTAGTAGTTGTACGAAGCGCTTTGGTAGGAAGATTTGAAATTTTGCTTCATCACCAATTGTATAAGGTGCCTCGCTTAATGTGCAATTTATAGCATCACCTACTGAAGTTTCCATCTTCTTTATTGTATGAATGATGTAGTGTTTTTCTTCTTTCAGCTCGGAACATTTTTTTGTAGGTAGGATTGTTGATTTTGAATGAGCGTTGAATTGTTCAACTAAATTTTGAAGTAAGTTGTTTGATGCCATCTTAATGTTTTTGCTGATGCTAATCTTCTTGTTAATAAGAATATCCGTTGGAGATGTTGTCTCTTCGGAGGTTCGAGTAATACTCATGCTGTGTCATGGTAGCGCTCTCACTTTTATTATCGAGAATACCCCCACCACTGACACTACCCCCACCACTGATGCTACCCCCACTACTTTGTTGAAGGAAATTATTCAAGCGGTAGGCATTCTTCAAAGCACACTGTGACTTTCGATGTTTAAAACTTTTTGATGAAATACAAAGTTCATTAAAGTAGCATTGGAAATCTCTATCTATTATTGCATTTATCACTTCATTGCTTGTAAATGATTGTATCCAATTTGCTTTTTCCAATCCTCTTGTGTAGATAGTTTTAAACTCTTTACAATAATGATTCATAATATGCGGCATCATGTTATAATGAATAAAACCTTCATCCCATTTTAAGTTATGAAAATGTTTGTTTAACCATTTGTTTGTAACTTTCGCTTTAGTTGTTAGTCTATTGAATGGAAATGGAGGTTTGAACAAGTAATGATAAATTACAGATGTGTTCATATCTAAAATTACTAATTCTTTAATAATGAAATTTCCATCATTCCCTCGAAAAGCTTGAAATTCAATTATACCTCTTTTAACTTCCATTAACTGTGATGCAGTAGAAAACGAAACCCGTTTGTTCATGATGAAGTCTCATCCACAACTGACTGTTATTACAAACACGATTGTTCTTCTTTTATTTCTTGCGCTTCTTCGTTTATATTAAAATTGGTGTGATAGTTGTTTAATTGTCTCCACATATCCACTTCTTGAGGTATTCGATTAAAAATTGAAGTATCCACAGGACCATATAAAATTGGAATGAATGGTTGTCTGTCCAATGTATCGATTAGATAATCTTTAATTATTGTACTTGAAAATACTAGTTGTTTTAAGTATCTAGTGACAGGACCGGTAGTACAACTTAAAGTGTAAAATTCTTCTTTAGTGAAATGTAATTTTACATCATGTCTAGTTAAATCTTTGAAGCGAACAACTTGTCCCCCACGATGTTTGATTATATCAACTTCAATATTTGATTCTAATAAACTTAATCTTGTTCTTTTTCCAAATGTGTTGTTAGTTAAATAACATTCCAAAAGATGTAAATGTTTCATTAGAGAATCCCAAGAAGTTTCAGTAAAGATAACCATTTTACTTCCTTGATTTAACATAACAATTGGTGAATAATCCAATGATTTTACAATTCCAACAGATATACTTTTTGTCATGCATGAAGAAATAGGGTAGAAAATTCGAAGAAATACTTCTGTTAAAATATTTGTTGTAATGTTAACTTCAACCTTTTTTCTTTTTACTTCTTTTTCATCTTCTCCTTCTTCTTCTTTCTTCTTATGTTTGTTAAACTTGAGGAATTCATCCATTCCTTGTTCAACTTGCTTTTCTATATCAGAACTATTTTCATCCATTAGAGGTGTATTTTCTTCTCCGTTAGTAGAATTCATCTTGCGAACGATGTTTCCCAAACGACGGTTGAAGATAGAATGAAGTTTCTACTAGTTAATTTCCTGCTTTTATATTTTTTGTAAAATTTTTGAAATTTATACAATTACATAATTGTTTATTTTCAACTTGTGTTTTATAAACAAAATTCTAACCTTAAAAATTGAGGAAGATAATTCTAACCTCAATATTTTGCAGTAGTTGTACTAATTATTCTTAAAGTACATTCTTCACTATTCCGGTCAGTGGTGTGTAAGTAACTATTTTATCATGTAGAATTAGACAGTATGCCGAAGTTCCATCCGCTACTGGTTCTTCAAATTCCATTTCAATTTTTATATCCACACTTGATGATTTTACTGATTCATTTTGTTTTGAACAATCGATTACAATTATTGGAGCTTTGGAATAATACTGATCAGGTGATAATAGTGGTGTATTAGTCTTTCCATAATATGATGATTGAAATCTTGCATACATATCATATAAAATGGAAAAACGTTTTTTGCTAAACATGACATTTAAATTGTCATATGGAAAGAATTGAGAGTTTAAGAAAACTTTACAATTCTTTATTTTACAGTGATCAAATTGACCAGCATTTGCAGTAATAACATCTTTTCGCTTAGTTTGAAAACCGAGTATTATGTACCTTGCACGTTCCAAGTAAGTTGATGTTTTGACGGTCCATGTTTGTCGTTCTGTTTGAGGTAATGTAGGGTATTCATGAAATTCCCAACTTCGGAATGGCATTACAATGTCACGGTCAGATTTTAACTTTCTTAACAATACGATTCTATGTTCATCAGCCAATCTTACATGAGGTACTCTCCAAACAACTTTATCCAATTGTAGTTGCCATTCCAGTTTATCTTCCGTAGTTGCAGGGTCTGCAAGTATTAAGTCCTTATTAGTTGAAGATCTGAGTAATACTAATTCTTGTTTAACATTTATTATAACCCTTTTGTAATCTTCAGCAAATCCTAAAAGCAATCGTAAAGGTACATGAAAATCAAAATGACCGTTGGAAGCAGGTGTTATAGTGTCTTTATCAGGAGCAACCCATCCGGCAGTGACTATTGAATTCTTCTCATGTGGTGTTAATGATGTTAATCCTTTTAATGTAGTTGTTATACCAACCTTTTTTGTTGAATCAACTGTCACCCCTGATATCTCATATCTTATTTCATCAAAAAGATATGCCATTGGGTTATTTATAAAAGGAACTGTTGAAGCAGTTTTTCCATCCAATTTTAATACCCTTCCTTCGATGTACAAATAACTTTCACATGGTAATGTGTAAATATCTTGTTGTTGAATGGGAATTCTTATTTCATCATTATTGTTTAATTTTGATGAAGTGTAAGGGTTGTGTGTGTGATATTCCTTCTCCCATAGTGTTTCGTCGAATGTCGGTCCTTGAGATATATCCAGGATATCCATCGTTGTTAAGTTTCAATCCAATCTTTTGTAGAAAACGAATGTTGTCTGATGTTAACTCTTCCAATGTCGAGGAGCTACTGAGCTCCCGACTCTTCCGTTGTGGTTTAAATGATAATCCCATGTTGATTTTTATGTCGCCGCTCTGATGTGTATTCGTATAGTAATTGTTTCTCCTCTAAAGTCAACACTATGACCGTCTTGATCCAATATGTTCAGTACGATGTCTGAAATGAAACTGGTGTTTAACGGTAGGTATATCAAGTTTTGTGGCTTCTCAACAATTTTAAAACCTGGAGCAACTGTTGGATAAAATGTATGTAAAATATGCTGATTTACTCCTTCTCTATATGATCCATGTATAATATTACATGTTACATCAATACTATTTACTTTTAATATTGTAACAGTTGTATTACCTGAATGAGTAGTTTCAGGAGTTAAGATTTTCTTTTTTGTATCTGTAAATCCAAGTAAACTGCCAATAGAGTTTTTCATTCCGACATCGATATAATATTTTGAAGTTATTTCTGCTTTTAAAGTATTATTGTTTCCTTTAACGGTGATATTTTCTTCTCCGAGTTTTTTCTGTAGTAATTGGTTTATATCATCAATTTCATAAGCTCCAGTAGGAAATGTAATTATTTTCAATTCTGAGTATTTTCCTGCAGCATCCTTAGTTTCATAATAATGTAGTAAATTGTTTTTTCCTTCTGTAACATTAGGAATTGAATTGTAGGTAGTCAAATCAAGTAATGCCGCTTCCCATAATCTTTCTTTGGATAAACGCAATGCTGGGAATAGAGTACTTTTTAATGTGGATGAATTTCCACTCAGTGACACTGTATACGATGACATCTTAAAGGTGACTGACACTTTTCGCTAGAAACTCCAAACATAAATGTCCACATATTTCAGTATTGTTAGGTTGTTCTCTTTTGTAATTGTAAAAAATGTTTTTGGAGTTTTGAAAATAATGTTGAAGTTCTTTAGGCGGTGGTAGATTGCCAAAACTGTCAAAGTAGTAAATGGTTTGTCCGAGCTTTTTATAGCATACCCAATGAGTGCCTGGACCATAGGTGGAATCCAAATTTACTATTCCAGTTTCATTTTTCCATATTTTAGTTGGTAATGCATCTTTCATAAAAACTCCTCGAAAGAATGGTATTTTCAAACATTTTACATAATCATTTATCTGATGATTAGTTAAGGCTTTATTTGGAATTATCAATTGATTTTTTTTATTTAGTACACACGGTACGGTCTTAGGTATAAACCTGCTCCGTTTTTTACCATTGACCAAACAGAAGCCTTTTTTACTTTTGCTTTACGAGTTCTACGACGTCTCTTTCTAATATTTCCACCTTTTTTGGGAGCTCTTCTTTTTGCAGGTCTTCCTCTGCGACGTCGTCTTCCACCACCAAACTTAGCTTTTGTCTTCATGGCTGTTGTTACTGCCCAAGCCGCTGCTTTTTCTGCAATACTTGCGTTACTTGATTTTACTCTTTGCCAAGCTTTTTCTGCTAGAATTTTATCTGCTATTGATCTATTTGTTGAATCTTTAAACTTTGAATATGCTATATCGTGTTGTTTGCAAGCTTGATCTAATTTATTAATTCCAGGATCTCCTCTTGCTAAACGTTTTGCCAACTTAGTTCCAGGTCCACAATATTGATAACCTCCAGGAATATGTAATTCGTATGGTAAAGCGTCTATTGCTCGATTTACAACAGCACCAATAGGTATCCGTCTAAGCAGGGATAACGCAGTTGAAGTTATACCACGTCCTCTCTTGTTGCTGTCTTGATGATGACTGAGTGATACGGCCTTCATTATGTAGTCTTATATAAACTGGTGTGTTTACTCCACAAGATACATTACATAAATGAATAAGTTATGTATAATTTTTTATATTTAAACACTTAGTTATTCAAATTAATTATATATTGATTTATAATTCTATTTTTAATCCAAGCTTCCCGTTCATCGGGTTGAATTATCACATGACTCGTTGTACTAGCTATATGATTATGGGTATCAATAAGTAAATTGCCCACTATTCTTATTAAACAATCTAAATTTACAGCATCTTTTGGATGTTGAGGATCATGTAATTGCATAATACGTTTATCATTACATGTGTAAGCTGTTGAATCACTTTTTGATGTTTTTATGACTTGTCCAATAGTAGCAGCATCATTTGAATCTTCGCCTGGTAAAATATTAATTATTTTCTTCATCTTTGCATCATATTTGGTCCCAAAGTGTTTATCCCAAGTTATTGTTTGTTTCATTGTAACACAATCATTTGCTTCGTAACCAGGATAAATATCTTTTATTCTTCTATTACGACCATTGTATGTACCTAATGTACCACCAGTAGCAATTAATGTTTGCACCATTAGAGGTACATCTGTATCTTTTATACCAAATCTTCCATTTGTTATTGTTTTACGTCCTGCATCCCATTCATCATTATTTCCTTGCATTAAATTAAACTTTTCATTTCCATGTATAAATTTATCTCCCCGCTTTAACACGGCATCTTCATGTTTTACAAAATTGGATGTTTCCTTTTTTAATTCTTTAGATAATTGTTCTATAGTAACAGCATCTTTTGGTTGAGAACCAAACTTTACATTTGTCAATGTTTTACCATGACAATCGATTTCATTAACATCTTGTAAAATACAGTTGTCCTTGATGTATTTTAGGTTTACAGCATCACCGTCTTCCTTTGGGTATCCAATGTCATTTATAATAAATTTATAAAAAGAATATCCATGTTCAGTTTTTTCCGGTATTATAGAATGTAAATATTCTTTATTAACTGAATCTTTATCATTTTTGGGATTTCCCACGTTGGTTATTCTATAATTTCCAGCATCATATGTTTGTCCATCTTTTAAGTTGTTACCCCATTGCAATTTTAAAGTATTTAAAAGTTCAGATGATAAGTACTCTTTAGTAATTGCATCAGAACCTTCAGTTGGTTTACCAACATTAATTAATCTATGTGATTCAACATCATAAGTATTCTTATGTAATTTCAATGATGTTGAAGTAGCTTCTTTTACTGTCTTTAAATTTGCTCCATCAGTATCTTCTTCTGGATCTTTAACTAATTTTTAACGTTTATTACTTATGTTATAGTCACCTTCAGGTGTTTGCGGTAATCCGCTTCTTTTTCTGTCTTCTCCAACTTGCACTCCTAATGCGGAGTAGCGTCCGAACTTGTCGACGCTCATGTTAGAACTGATACATCTTATACTTGTAACTTCTTTATATTTGCGGACAATTATACAATTATACCACGATTTTTAAGTTCATCAACTAGAGCCACCCATTCATTATTTAAACCAGTATGACCGGCTTCCATAGCTTCATGCAATAGTCTCATTCTGTCAACTAATTTATTGATGTCGTTGTAATAGATAACATTTGTATTGTATAGATTTTTCATTAATCCTTTACCAGATGTTGAAGTATCTCCTTTACTCTTTTTACCATGTTGTTCAAGAAGTGATAAATCCATAAGTGATAAAGACTTTCTTTTTAAAGGTTGTCTCACAGCCGGTGTAGTACGTAATGTTGGTAATTTTCGTGGGGGAAACAATTTTTTTATAACAATACTATATTTTGTTGCACGTGAACGATTAATCATTCCATCCTTTGAGTAGTTTCTTTTATGAGCGTTAGTATTTTGTAAAATTTCTTTAAAAGTATTTAAATCTTTTGCTGAATATTTTATTGGTATATTTTTAAAAATTAATTCATATAATCCTTTTGTTCCTTTATATCTATGGTCACCAATAATGATATAATCGTCTTGAGTTACTTCAAGCTTAGAGTTACCAATTTTCAATTCATTTCCATCAATTCTTGCTCCATATACATGTGATTTACTTAAATTTGGATTTGATTTCATGTCATGTAGCATTTTCATTATATATTTTCGTCCAAGAGGTCCATGTTGTAATATATCACTACTCAATTGAGTTAAATTTGGAATAGATTGTTCTGCTTCAGGTATTGGCTGTTCTTCCTTTTCAACAATTGATTCTTCTTCATTTTTTGTTTCTTCTTGTTCACTAGCACTTGTATATGAATCATCATCATCATCTTCTTTTTTTAATGCTTGTACTTCTTGTTTAGAAACTGGTAGTAAAACATCTCCTTCATAACGAGGTTTACCAATAGTTTCTGATATCTGTTTTAAAGGTTCCGTGATAGGTTTAAATGTATTCTCTAAAAATTCTTCTCTTTCACTTAAACCCATCCTTAATGCACGATTCTTTATCCTAATAGAATCACTGAGTGATTTTATTTCTTTTAATAGTTTTTCTTGATTCACCATGTTTACACTGTGAAGTTCAAAGTGTTACTAGATGTAGCATAGGTAGTTCAACGTATTAATACAAATTTATCCAATCCTATACGATATCTACCATTTTTAATATCTTCTTCTTTCATAATAACGAGAAATCCATATTTTTCATTCCATGCTTTACCACACATTTCTTTAAATTTATCAAATGGCATATCCGCATTAACATGATCATTATATATATGCTTTAAATTTGTCTCATCTTGCTTAAAGATGATCAACATATTTGCATTGTCTCTTATAAGTTGTTTTGGAATTTTACTGTATGTTTGACCAATATAAATGCTATCAATATTATTATGTCTTCCCATAGCAAAATAATTTCTTATAGTATCATGATTTTCACAAGAAACATCGTCAAATATAAAAATGGAAAATGGTTTTGCTTCACCTGGTTGCATTATTGTTTCACTAGCATTAAACTTGTAGAAATTCACTTCAGGTACACTTGCAAGTATTTTATCTAATAATTGATATTTTGGTTGTTGCAATGATTTTGAAAAAATATATATATTGTTAAAGCGTAAACCTTTAGGATTAGTTATAAGGTTAAAGACAACATTAGTTTTTCCACAATTTGAAGGACCAGTTATTAAACATCTTATAGTATTTGGTAGTAATTCACCATGTTTACCATGATTTAACTTATTATTGTCAACTGTCAATTCATCAATATTATTAATATTAAATCGATCTTTTTGTTGTACAATCTCCATCTTGTTTAAAGGTTAAACACATAATGAGCTATTTAATAACTATACCAAGTCTTTTGAAGGAATCCAAGAGTCTTCACTTTTATCAAATCCTAACCACCTAACTTTAACCATATCCTTTTTCCTTTGTAAAACCTTTTCAACAAGATATACATCACCAACTGTTGATTTTAACAACTCATGTCCATAGAATCCACCTTGAAGTAATTCACCCTTATTATCCTTTAAAATGTAAGTTTCAGGTATAGTTGGTTGCACTTTATAAATTGTAAATACTTCATTAGTCCAATTTGGCAGATATCTTTTACTAAATACACCTTTGTATTTGCTTATACGAACTTTATCATTAACCTTAAACTTTTTTGGTTGTAACTTTTCTATTTTTGGTGTTGTATTATTTTTGATGCGTTGTAATACAATTTTAGCATTAGCACTGTTTACTTGGATAGGTTTCATTCCAATGGTGCGATGATATTTGTTGTTATACTCTTTTATAAGTTGTGGTAATATGTCATACCACACATATGATCCTCGTTTTGAAAATTGTTTATACATAGCTCCTTTTAATGTTCTATTAAATCTTTCAATTATTGAAGCTTTAACTTCAGAATTTGTAGAATAATGATTTATTTTATATTTTTTCATCAAAGCTCCAAAATCTTTATTAAAATATTCTTTTCCATCATCCGTTTGTAAATGTTTAATTTTAAATTTATTTCTTTGTATTGTTGTCTCCATAGCTTTGGTAACACTTTTACCAGTCTTGTCCTTCAAGGGTAAAGCATCAGCTATTTTAGTAAAACAGTCTATAATTGTTAAAATATATTTAAATCCTTTGTTTAATTTACTGTGTGGTATCATTTCAATAAGATCAGCTTGGTAAAGATCATTCATTCCTTTAATGATTGTACTTCTTCTTGGAAATCTTCTTCTTGCTGGTTTATGTAGTTCATTTACAATCTTATCCTTTACACTTTCCATCTTAAAGTGTTGCTTGCACACTGTTTGTAGAAATACTGATCCATACAATGGTTTATTCTCTTATATATAGTTGAAATATAGGTCAAGGTCATTTAATATTAGTGTAAAAAAGAGGGAACATGGCATTGAGCTTGCCATGTCCCCTCTTTTTTACGGAAAGGAAAAAGGAAGAAGGTAAAGGACGAAGAATAGGTTTACTGGTCGATAGGGTTTAAGGAATAGTGGCCAAATGGTAGAGTATTAATTTTATCTTCTAAAATATGTCGCTTGTCATCTTTGTAGCTTAATGAACCTTGAAATATATATTTCAAGGGTAAAGTCTTGGTTTTGGTTTGGTTTGATTTATGTAAATATTTATGATTGCAACATGTTTAATAATTTATGATTGAAATACTTTACTTTTATATCTTGTTTAGATTATTGCATACATGTATCGCTAAACATATCAGTGTATTAAACTATTAAATTATTTGATAGAGTAAATCTAGGCATAAGACTTTGTTTTCATAGGATTTAAACAATATTAGTAACGCATACAAATAAAACAACTATTTTTATCACTTTGTGAAATTGTGTTTAAAGAAAAATAGGTATTTCAAAAGTAGGCGTTACATAGTTTTGAGGTTATATAAAGCTCTTTACGTGACAAATACCTGTTTATTTATGTTTTTAGTTTCGATAAAAAAAACGTGTTACTTTAAAAGCTGAGTTGTAGCAAAGCTTTACACGAAACTTATTCTGCTACATGCTATCAGTGTAAAAACATAAACAGCACGAAAAGCAATAATGCAGTAGCAATAATACTCAATTGAGCGGGTCCCCGAGCAAAGTACAAGTATTGAGTAAATATTGGCCGCGCCCCGAGAGATTCTCCCCTTTGACGTTGTATCGCAGTCATGTATTTCCGAATCGATTATTTCATGATCTGAAATTAAACGATTCACTAATCTCATTACATTCAACACAAAATGATTGATTTCTTGCTCTGTTTGATTGATCGTTCATCAATAGAGTTATGATTTATGTTTATCATTGCTAATAGCATTAAAATATTTGTTTAGCTCCTCTCGTTGAATTACCTAAATTAGAGCCCTCAATACAGAGTGCTTTTAAAGTACTTTAAAATATTTGTTGACCTGAGTCAAAGGCAAATTAAAATATCACTGAAATTTTTTTCAAAACTTAATAATTAGATCATTTTGTTTTTTACACTTAAAAAATAATCTATTTCCGTAAATGAATGTTGTATTGAATTCATGTTCTATATGACCCCTTTTGTATTAAATGTTCTTTTTTTATAAATGTGTTCCATTTGTTCATTTTGTATTTTTAAAATGGCGTGAATTTTAATATTCATTAAAAAAAATAGAAAAATAATAATTTTAAATATCCAAAACACTGAAAATTGTATCCTCGTATTACAACATACAAAATTGTTGAATTTTATGCCCTACCTAAAATCATGATAAAGACTGTAAAGATCAGACAACCATCGACAGAGTTATAGCAATTATTCATTATAGCGTATTTATTCATTACTACACTACAAGAATAAACTTTTTCAACAAGAAAATTGCAATAAGTGTGTTATTAGTTGCCCAATATTTAAATCTCGGTATCGATTTATTAAAAATTGGATTATTAATAGTTTTTTTCCAGTACTTTGATATTATTATTGGGGTTTTAAAATATTAAAGTAAAAACTAATTAAACTTTAAAATATTTAATACATTATTGTAAGTAAAATAAAAGTTCCAGATCAATTATTAACTCCATACAACAATCAGCCAAAAAATGTAATAAGTGTATAAAATTCAATAGTGTAAAGATTAATAAAGTTTTGAAAATTCTAAATATATATCTCTTCAAAAATAATATTGAATTGTTTTATATATATATATATATATATATATATATATATATATATATATATATTTATATATATATATATATATATTTATATACATATATCGTATGGCATTAATAGCCAGCCACCAACTTCAGAAAAATATAATACATTCTCTGAGGCGCTTATCACCTGCGTAAAAAAATTAAAAACTAAACTAAAAACATAAAGTTATGATCTCTCTTTACAAAGCCAAATCCAGGGCGCTAAGCCATTGCAGCCCAGCTTCACTTGCACAATGCAGCCCAATCAATCCTTCGGGGAAAGCACTCAAAGGGCACTCATTGACTATGTGAGTCATAGTCTGCAACTCCGCTCCACAGCGGCATGACTGGTCTTCTGTCATTCCCCATTTGTATTTCCAATAATTACATCTTCCCACACCAGTGCGGAATCGATTGAGAACGGTCCACTGCTTCCGAGGAAGATCCATACCACTTACTGCTAAGGTTGGGTCAGCAATTAAAAATTGATTCCGGCCTTGGAAAGAGTAACAGGAGGAAGTCCAGTCGGTATGGATGGAAAAGTTTGTCTCCGTCAACTGGGATGCTGTCCGCAGTGGTGGTCTTCGGGAATTGAATTGTGGTTCAACTTTGACACAGGAGCATCGCCTAAAACATTTTAAGACAATTCAGGAACACTACGTAAATAATTTAAAACAATATGTATATTGCTATCTAATCAAATATGTAACTAAACTAAGTTATCCCCGGGAGTTTTACCGGAGCCTTAAGCACTTCTGGCAGTATATGATGTAGTTATAATCTCCTTGAGTGTGACATCTACATTTTACAGTTTATAATATACCTACCATTATCTTATTGTGTAAATTTTCGGAATTGTATTGAAATTATTAATATTTTTCTTAATATTATGCATATGATATATTTTTCACATTAAAACAATTTACTCACACGATAGTAAAACTTGAACTACTGTCCTACTTAAAAAATGTAAACGACCAATTTTCTCCAGAAAGTACTTTCCCACTTTAAAACTTTAAATATAGGTATAGTAAAGACATATTTCATATTGAGTCTTTCAACCGATATTAAGTCAACCCTCTGTTATTATCTGTGCTTGAAAACTCTACGCATATGCTACTATTGACGATTTAAACTGTTGTTACATTTATCACTAATCAACAACCGAAGTAGTTGAAGTTTGCATATTGTTATCGTGTTAGCTTTAAATTAATTTATAAACTTTGTAGATAATAAAGGGAATTTTGAAATTTACAGCTCTGACATTTCTTTACATCTGTGTTCGACGAGAAACATCTTAATGTTATTTAGGGACAGCAAAATAATAATAATAATAATAATAATAATAATAATAATAAATAAATAAATAAATAAAACATGATTTAGTGAAATGTAAACCATATTTTTCGTATTTAAGTTAAGCCACTTTCTTATTTCGTCACTTTCTTATGGCTCTTCAACAAGTCGTAGTCACAATTATGTACTCATTAAATTGAATATCAAACCTTTATCGGTGATGAAGGGTTGCCATGACAGTTCTTTACATACTAGACTAAGAATCCAAAATTTAGTTAATAAGTAAAAGGATGAAATATGCAAAGATAATTAATTTTCAAGATCACAACAATGAACCAACAACATCTCTGCTCGATTAACATGGATGAACACATTACCATAAGCGATTGCCATTCGATGGTATGATCGATATATTGTTGAGTCCCGTCCATCACATGTTATGGGCCTCGTCATCGCTCCGTTCCAATGCGGTCCGGCTTGCAGATTACTGTTGTGATTGGTTTTATATTGGATGAAATTAACATGCCAAATAAGAGTGATATACCCCCATAAAATTGATTAATCCATTGGTTCACCATCCAAGTCCAACTACAACTCCAATGTACAACTATTGAATTGCTTAAACTACAAAATGTTGAATGGATTATTATTGAGGTGATTTTAAAATCGTTTCCAAGAAGTCAGTGGCCAGGAGGGTCTCTGTTCCAGTTTCGTTTTGGAGATAATATCCTTACCGATTGCTAGGGTGAAAGTGTCGGAGGTCAACGCTACCGTTGTGGTGCTACTAGATGTTGCGGCGTCTTTAAATAGTCTCTCTGTTTGGACTGTTGATTCTCCAGATATCTAGTGATAGTCGCAGGCTTCTTCGCAGGTAGCACTGGTGTCCGTCTCAATCGTGACCTCGGGGTAAGTTTCTTTATCAACAGTCTTGGGGAACGATGGGCCTTGGTCATTGAAGCCAAAGGATGCGCTGCCCATCGGAGTCTGCGTTCTACCTCTCGTCTCAATTCCCCAAAGGTTTTGTCCTTGATTGAGCGTAGGGACTTCTCTTTAGTGAGTAGGTCTGCAAACATGCAGATGTACGTCTCACAATCGTATGGGTTGCTCTGTTGGGGGCAATTCTTCAAACATATTCAGAATGCTCCGTTCAGCCACCTTCCTTTTCCGTCTTACTGTTTCCTTTTCAAAGAAATCCTTGACATGGGCCAGTCTGAGATTATGTTCTAGGCCCAGGCTGTCGAAAGAAACCACATCTCTCTTCTTGGGCGTGGCCACAATTAAAGCCAAGAGCCCAATTCCTCTAGATGCTGATGGTGGCACATGAATTGGGAATACGACAAAGTGAATTGTCGTATTTCACTTTCTCTAAGGGATTTTCTTTGACCCAATTCTTTACTCCTTCATAACCATGGTTGTTCTTGTCCCATTTCTGGAAGAAGAAACTTGGGAATGCCAGCACCTTTCGATGCGCCTTACTTTGCTTTTCGAGTAACTTCATAAAGTTGTTGACCACCTTGTCGTTGACACAACGTGTGGGTTGTACAGTGGCTAAATCTTCCACCGTCAGTCTCTCTATGCCCCTGAAGGCGAAAATTGGATAAGCGAAAAAGTAAAGCCAACATGC
The DNA here is from genome assembly GCA_030545055.2 of Neoaliturus tenellus. Classification (NCBI taxonomy): domain Eukaryota; kingdom Metazoa; phylum Arthropoda; class Insecta; order Hemiptera; family Cicadellidae; genus Neoaliturus; species Neoaliturus tenellus. The sequence goes on from CM061531.1 coordinate 7,853,307, forward strand.
AAATACTACACGACAAACTCCTGCTAGTGCGGTGGGAACGAGGAGCAGGTTTAGGCCAGGTAAAGTTTAAGATCTTTTACCTGAGCCCTCTGAGTCTTCCCATCATCCTGGACAATCACAACAATACTTGCTCCGTCTTTTCGCAAAATCGTATAGGGCCCGTCAAACTTTAGCGGGACTTTTTTAGAGGGACTTTAGCGGCAAAAGCTTTGGCCGCATCCGAGAGTTAGTGTCTTCGACATAGAACTTGCTGTCCTTCTTCGAGGGTATTCGGTCGCCTGCGGAGATTATAATATCTTGCTTGACGCTGATACACTTCCCTTAGATTTTCTTTCACTTCTTCCCTTATAACAGCCTTAGTCGTTCGGGGCCGTTTTCTTCTACCTCGGTCTCTATCTCCGGATGAAGGGCGTTGGCAATCGTAATTCTCGCCCATAGTTCAAAAAGGTCGGAGTGTATCCTGTGGACTCGTGTGTCGCCGTATTAATTGCGAATCTAAACTCATTGAGGTACTTGTCCCAGTTGCGGTGATTGTTTCCTATGAACTGTTGTATCATCGTTTTTAGAACCATGTTCCTCCCTTCGGTAGGGTTGGCTTGAGGTGAATATGGGGGGGGGGGGGGTTAAGACGTGCTTAAAGTTCAAGTCGGCTGCTAAATCAGCAAATAATTTTGAAGTAAATTGCGTCTCGTTGTCGGTCATTATCGATTAAGACGATCCATGTCTCAGGTTTATCAGTTCTCTAACTTTCTCTTTCACATTTCTAGGTGTTGCTTCTCTTATAGGTGCCAGCTCTATCCACTTGGTAAATGTATCTTGCATAACCAGTACATACCGGAATCCCTTAGTGGATCTCGGAAAGGGCCCCATAATATCCGCCAAAGGGCCCCATAATGTCCGCCACTACTGAGTGCCAAGGTCCACTGGGAAGCCTGAACTTCACGTGCCCCATTAGTGGCTTCTGTTGCGGTTTTTGATTGTGGCAACTGTCGCAGGTTCGGGCATATTTTATGACGTCCTTCTTCCATCCTGGCCAGTAATATCGCTGCATTATCCTACTCAAAGTCTTTTGGATTCCCAGATGTCCAGCCGTGGGTGCATCATGATTCTCCTTTAAGACTTGGTGTCGTTTGGATCGTGGGACACACAGTCACAGTGTCCTAGTTTGGGTTGTTATCTTGTTTCGTCGCCCCTTTAGCGGTCGTTTAGTTTCCCTTCATTTCAGGCGTAGTTGGGATACTTCCCCGGAGCTTCCGTCACCTTCCTAAGGTAAGGCGGTTGGGGCATGTTACACAGTATTTTTGGTCGGTACAGAAAGATCTGTTCTATTGTCCTTCCTTTATTTGAGACTGTTGAAATTTATGTTTTTGGGTTCGCAATCACCCTTTTTTGTAAATCGCGAGTGTAACTTAAGCATTACAGATCTCTCCCAAATAAACATTTAAATTATTATTTTAATGGCTTTAAGGTATTACATGTCCCTTGAAATAAGTCGTGTCACATTTTAATTTATTCAAGAATTTTTCGCTAAACCGAAACACACTTATGATTTTCAAAAACTAATTCAATTCAATTTGAACTTAGTACTAAATAATGTAATGTTCATTTCGAATCAAAATGGTAAATGAAAAAATATCATTGGAAATTCCAATGTAGTAAGTAAATGGGTTTTCGACAGAAGCAAAAGACCTAACGGACTTTACTCTAAAAAAAAGTGTTGATTTAATTTGGATTATCATTTAACTCAATAGCTATTTTTAAAATATTAGAGTTGTTTTAGAGCTTCTTAAAGCTCAGATGGACACGTAGGTAATTACAGCACAACGTTAAAAATAAAAATATTTATGATTCAAATTATTTGAAAGTTAATTACTGGCCTCTAAAATACAAAATCACATTTATTTGATTACATGCACATGACTATTTGTGTAAATGAATTTGTGAGTCGGAACTTGTCTGCGCGGCCGGCCACCCGTTTATAGTTTTCATTTCTTAATTTGTGTTAAATCTTCGCTTCATTCGTATCTGTGTTGTGTTCTTTTAAATTATGACAGCGACTTTATGTTCGAACTATTTTAATTGACTACTGTATGCAAGATTTGATAATGGAGCAAATGCTCCGAAACAAGTTATCTTGACCAAATGACGGATTGAGGACGACACAAGGTATTGTAACGTTATTTTTTAAATACGTCTGAACTTAATCCAGGAGGCAATATCTTAAATAATCTCATGGACAGTGTTTGGATTTTATTTCAACTAAGAGAAAATTACATAACCTTTAGTTACAACATCAATTTTAGCCGGGGTTTCTCAGCAAAACTTTTAATTTGCTGTCATGGAACTCTTTGTCGAAGAGACCTTTTTACTTTTACAAAAGTGCCTAGCAGCGGTTTTAAAATATTGTTTACTTCGTGTTGAATCATAAAAACGTATAAAAAATAGTGTAAAAATAATAGAAAAAAATAAATCAAAGTAAAACTGAAGAGGTTAGAGGGCGCCTCAAACAGTGTCGTCACGCAGGAACACGAGGGAACATGAGGCGAGGTATCTGAAAACAACCGTCCTGGTCGAGCGTGAACCGAGCCTGGTGTTGGTTGGAGATGTGACATTAGTTGCCGAAGTTAAGGCACATAATCCGTTGCGTCCGGGACAGGTCCTGTAGATGGTGGAAGCAGGAGTTCACTGAGTAGACCAAGTGCTTCGCCGTAGAGGAGTTCGGCTAGAGAGGCTTTCAGGTCCTTGATGAAAAAGTGACGAATCGAAATAATGGAAACATCTGAACCTGCTAACGAGGAAATTTCTTTGTGACGTCATGTGCAAAACAAATATGCGGTGGGAAGGGTCATATTGTCAATTAGAGACCACTGGCTGCTGTGGAGGTTTGAATGGGGAAAAGTTACAGGGTGAGATGCAGCGTCGGGCGATGGAACCGTAACATATGGTACTAACAGATTTTTGAGGCATCAGCAGACTTAAAAATCGATGAGAGTGTCCGGGGACGACCACATCGAGGCAACTGGGACGTTCCATGGCTGCCTTGGTCATCGAGACGAGCTGAGAGAGTCGACACTTGACGGCTAAGCTGTTCGGTTTGGACGATAATCTCGACTTGCTAGAAGGGAATCGCAGACTTTGGAGGTGAGACAACCTGAAGAGAAGAGGTAGTGGCGATATTGTGTGGGGAAATTAATTCAAATACCTTGTCCCCTAGCGCAGCGACTAAGTCAAGATCAATGGTAGTATAGCAGGCGTCAACATAAAGAGGATAGCTGGTCCGTGACGGGCATTGTGTGAGGCGCCGCAGAAGTAAATCACTAGTGCAGTGGTCGTATCACAGGCGTCAAGATTGAGGGTAACTTCCGTGACGGGTATTGTGTGAGGCGCCGCAGAAGTAAATCACTAGGGCAGTGGTCGTATCACAGGCGTCAACATTGAGCGTAACATCCGTGACGGGCATTGTGTGAGGCGCCGCAGCCGTACATCACTAGTGCAGTGGTCGTATCGCAGGCGTCAACGTTAAGAGAGTAGCCGATCCGTGGCGGGCATTGTGCGAGGCGCCGCAGCCGTACATCACTAGTGTAGTGGTCGTATCACAGGCGTCAACGTTAAGAGGGTAGCCGATCCGTGGCGGGCATTGTGCGAGGCGCCGTAGCCGTACATCACTAGTGCAGTGGTCGTATCGCAGGCGTCAACATTGAGCGTAACATCCGTGACGGGCATTGTGCGAGGCGCCGCGTAAGTAAATCACTAGTGCTGTAGTCGTATCGCAGGCGTCAACGTTAAGAGAGTAGCCGATCCGTGACGAGCCTTGTGCGAGGCGCCGCAGCCGTACATCACTAGTGCAGTGGTCGTATCATAGGCGTCAACATTGAGCGTAACATCCGTGACGGGCATTGTGCGAGGCGCCGCGTAAGTAAATCACTAGTGCAGTGGTCGTATCGCAGGCGTCAACATTGAGGGTAACCTCCGTGACGGGGATTGTGTGAGGCGCCGCAGCCGTACATCACTAGTGCAGTGGTCGTATCGCAGGCGTCAACATTGAGGGTAACCTCCGTGACGGGGATTGTGTGAGGCGCCGCAGCCGTACATCACTAGTGCAGTGGTCGTATCGCAGGCGTCAACATTGAGGGTAACCTCCGTGACGGGGATTGTGTGAGGCGCCGCAGCCGTACATCACTAGTGCAGTGGTCGTATCACAGGCGTCAACATTGAGGGTAACCTCCGTGACGGGGATTGTGTGAGGCGCCGCAGCCGTACATCACTAGTGAAGTGGTCGTATCGCAGGCGTCAACATTGAGGGTAACCTCCGTGACGGGGATTGTGTGAGGCGCCGCAGCCGTACATCACTAGTGCAGTGGTCGTATCGCAGGCGTCAACATTGAGGGTAACCTCCGTGACGGGGATTGTGTGAGGCGCCGCAGCCGTACATCACTAGTGCAGTGGTCGTATCGCAGGCGTCAACATTGAGGGTAACCTCCGTGACGGGGATTGTGCGAGGCGCCGCAGCCGTACATCACTAGTGCAGTGGTCGTATCGCAGGCGTCAACATTGAGGGTAACCTCCGTGACGGGGATTGTGCGAGGCGCCGCAGCCGTACATCACTAGTGCAGTGGTCGTATCGCAGGCGTCAACATTGAGGGTAACCTCCGTGACGGGGATTGTGCGAGGCGCCGCAGCCGTACATCACTAGTGCAGTGGTCGTATCGCAGGCGTCAACATTGAGGGTAACCTCCGTGACGGGGATTGTGTGAGGCGCCGCAGCCGTACATCACTAGTGCAGTGGTCGTATCGCAGGCGTTAACATTGAGGGTAACCTCCGTGACGGGGATTGTGCGAGGCGCCGCAGCCGTACATCACTAGTGCAGTGGTCGTATCGCAGGCGTCAACATTGAGGGTAACCTCCGTGACGGGGATTGTGCGAGGCGCCGCAGCCGTACATCACTAGTGCAGTGGTCGTATCGCAGGCGTCAACATTGAGGGTAACCTCCGTGACGGGGATTGTGCGAGGCGCCGCAGCCGTACATCACTAGTGCAGTGGTCGTATCGCAGGCGTCAACATTGAGGGTAACCTCCGTGACGGGGATTGTGCGAGGCGCCGCAGCCGTACATCACTAGTGCAGTGGTCGTATCGCAGGCGTCAACATTGAGGGTAACCTCCGTGACGGGGATTGTGCGAGGCGCCGCAGCCGTACATCACTAGTGCAGTGGTCGTATCGCAATAGTCAACAACGAGCGGATGGCCTTCCATCACACGTCACGGCCTCGTTGTTCCATGTTGACAAGGGAGATTACTGGAATTGCTTTTATTACGATTTTCATGAAATTGTAATTTCCGAAGCAGTACAATAAACTTGTACTCATATTAAAATCCCCTCCTAGCGTCATTTATATTGATTTTGGTAAGTCTGTGTGATTGTACCACGAGTTTCAATAAAACTAGAATGTTTGTATAGTTTAGGAGTCGTTTAAAGGTAATGAAGTGAATTCCCAAAGTGCAAGGAGAATCATTGTCTCAAATATTACTTGGTTTCCTGAGGGAACGGTTGACTCTCTTTCTTGTTTTATTAAAAAGAAGAAAACTTTGCCACTAAAAGAGTATTTCAATATTACAGTGTTATAAGTTTTAATCAAATGAGATAGATTTAGTTAGGACAGACATTTAAATTATAGATCACATATTCAAATTATAGATTTTTAAGATAATGCTTTAGCAACACCAACAGATTAAAGGGGTTTTAGTTTCTAAGTTCGTACGATAAAGATTTTTCAAGTCAAAGTATTTTCTCAGTAAACTGCTGTTTTACGATTGGTTTTCGGCGAGTAAACTGACACTTTGCTACCGGTTGTAGGAAAATACCTTTATTGAATCATCACAATGTTAAATTTCTAAGTAGCTAGCCTTGTGTTACATACTTGTTACAAAAGCATTCATTATCAAGCGTTTAACTTTTATATGGTTACAAAACCCATATGGCGGCAAACCTACATACTCACCATCCCTATGGGGTTTATGGGGAAAATTAAAATAACACCATAATTTGATAAAATTTTGTATGTACATTCACTAGGTAGGGTTCAACTTATATTTACCAAAAAACCCAAATGTGGCCACCATACTCTCATCCCCATGGGTTTTATGGGGAAATAGAAAATATACCAAAATTCTGTCGGAAATTCGCTGTGTACGCAGGTCTGCAGCGACGGTGGTATTTTAAGATATTTACGTAATATGACACATAAAATCTCACGTTGAGGAAAGAAGTTAGAGAGACTTGTTCATCTATCAACATAATGAACGCCTTGCGATATAATGAACGACACCGCTCCGTTGTGGTAATTTGCTACCTCACTTGTGTTGTGGTATGATCTCACATCTTGATATGATGTGGGACGTCATCTTGTAGAATAATTTTTCTACCAAAATCCTCAGCTTAATCTGAACCACTGTATTATGAAAATCTTAATGAGCGTATCATCAAATGGAAAATAAAATCCAACCTCTACAATACATTTACTAATGGATTTAAAATAAATTATAAAGCTCAATTGATTAACTTTTCATAATGCCAGTTTTAACAAACTCTTTCACTTCAAAATAACTCCGGCTTTCAATAATGTGTCATATTATTTTCAGTTTAATAAGAATCAAATAAAATAATTCAAGATTTACATAATGAAGAAAGATTTCCAAAACATTCTAAGGATGGTCAAAAGCTCTTTTCATTTATGATCCCAAGATGGCCCCTTTTCTGTACTTCATAAAATATAACAGCCTCAGATAGAAAAAAAAAAAAAAAAAAAAACTAGTCAAGAGTGTAAAAATCAATACAACAGTGGTTACAAGTTTGCATTGGTCACAGATTTTAGCCTTCTTAACCTATATTGATCCCTCCTTATGCAAGGAAATCCATGTGGTGTTAAACCGGAAGAGCAGAAAAATAGCCATGGCTTGGTTTCCTTTGCGTCTTATATTTTCCCGTATAAGAAATTAACTTTGAAATGTCCTAAGCTTTTGGACAAGTTAATATTTATTTATTTCCCTCAATATAGAACATATAAAACAATCAACATTAAAACTTTACTATCAACCTATAAAACTTTCTCTTTATGTTGTGTATAAGTGTTGACAACTGAGTAGCTAAATAATTTAAAACTCAACACAAAAAGTATTGCATAGGGCAGATACACAACAACTCGCAGATGTATAACTTGTGTTTTTATATTAGCATCAAAACTAAAGTATGACCATCGATGATTTGATAAAAAACTGAAATATAAATAAACAATTTTTTAAACGACCGAGAGCTACAAGTTTACTCCCTTGGGTTGGAACAATCGCTTAGTATTCTGCAGGGCTCGCTTGTGTTGTCCACTGGCGGTTTATTATTGCCATCGAAATCGCCGCCGGTGCGGAATGGGTTGTTGATTTTATAACTAAAACTATGATGACGCCTCTTGCGTTACAACTTTGAAACAATAACGGTTATTTTCACAGTTTAATCGGAAAATCTAAAAATTACTAACCAATGATTATTGATGCCGATGACAACTCGATCGCCAACATGATGTAAGTTTTCTTTTGACTAAAAAAAAAAAAAAAAAAAAAAAAAAAAAAAAAAAAAAAAAAAAAAAAAAAACAGTTACAGTATGAATATTTTAGATTTTTTCTGAAACAAACTTTAGAGTCAAGATGTATACTGTAGGTTACGTGAAGCCCAACATGTGCAATTGATATTTTTACTATGTTAAACAAATGTTTGACTAGGTGTAGTGATTCAAATTCAGGAAACAAAGAAGACAGTCTTTGACGACCATGGAGAGCTAACGTAGCATCATTGCCGTGAGTTAGCATATGTGAACGTGTATAACCCAGCCCTTCTAAAGAAAACCAAATGTTCTGCTGTTTTAACAATCAACAATTTTATTTTCTTTACTTGCATGTATTAAAACGGTAAATCTATTATTATTACCGTTTATTAGTCCTCTTGTTTTAGATTCACCCGCAGAAATACTTCGTTATAGTACTTAAGTTATATCACTATTTGCATGATTTATCCTATATGCAAAATATACATAAATTCTACAAAAAAACTATTATAGTTATATTGAATTAATAACTGTATCGTTTGGGTTTGTTTCTCATTAAAAGCAATTAAATCGGTCTCAAACCAACTTCGGAGTCAAAAAATAATAAGCCAATATCCGTGCTTGTAAACAAAATTACGAAGTCAAAAGCACAAATAGCATAACGGGGACTAAAGAAGCACACCATTTTTGGGAGTTACTGCTAACAACTAGGGGTTTTCAGGAAATAAATATATAATAATCCGCAACGCTAATGAAATAAAAACATTAATAGTATGATTTGAACTAAAACTGCATCTTTCATAAAATGAATAAACTTCGTAGATCCTAATATTTTGTAACGTAACATTTAAAGCAGTTCATCTTAAGTAAAACGTTTTTAAACTCAAACGAAGCTTTTAATTAGTCACATTGGTTAACACTGACCACAAACATGAAAGTTTTTTCAGTGTTCAGCCTATGAGTGGCAGTTGCTCGCCAAAAACATCGTTGTTTGTAATGACTAAAACGTGAAGCTATAAACCACAAATTTTGTGTTTGTGTTCAGTATTATCTCATTTCCACATCGATTTTAATTCTTCACAATTTAGAAATTTTTTTTTAATATCTTTTACAATTTTGTTTTTAATAGTCGACCTCTTTAATTTGTACTCAATTTGATTTTTGATATTTTTTATTTATTTTTTATAAGCAGTAAGCTAGAAAAATCTTCAGCATATACAGACTTAGATTATAAAAGCTCTTCGCGATGATGATCGATAAATATGCATTCTTTTTCGAACGTTGCAACTGATTGAATATTATTTGTTTAAAGTTTATTTTTGGTGATGGTGAGTTTACGTTATTGTTTAGTCCTAATTATCGCGGACATTTTTATCATTGATTAGAAAAACCAATTCACGATGTTTTGGGATCTGGAATCGTATCCCGTCTTCAGAAGGACGAAATACCAAGAACATAAAAGGTTCTGGTGTGTGTTCGCAGGATAAATTATTGCAAGTAATCTTGGAAACATAGAATTGATTGAAATTTATTACAAAGAAAATACTCAAGGGGTTTTCTGTTTTCGATCATTACGAAAAGAATTTTCGTAAAAGCCATTATTCTACGTATTTTAGAGGATTCGGTGAAACTAATAAAGCGTAACCACCATTGGAAAGTTATGCCAGGAATTTAGAACTTTCCCTTGAGTCAGTCGACGGACGAAATTACATCTTGTCCCATAAATTCTGGATCCGATGAATATTTTACTGTAGGATTCAGTGACACTTAGGTTTATACTCTTGCTTCGGTTGAACGTAGTCCCTCCGACTTTTACTAGAGAGGAAATATTCAGTTTTAAATTATTGAAAGAAATGTTCAAAATCTTTGGAAATATAAAAAAGTAATATTGGTTCAAGTTACATTCCTTCGGACATCCAATTGTAGACTACTATTATTTGTATGATATAATATTCAAGCAACAAATTTAAATAATCAATTTTAAATTTTTTTCATAGTGTAAACAGTATATATCAATCCTTCCTTTCGTTGTAATTAACCCAAAGTTGTTTGACCGGTACAAACCCCAGTCTTGTTACTATATAATATCGACCAGTTGTTAGAAAGCATCATTGATTAATAGCCCAATGACAAATGGTAACTGCGTCCGGAATAGATACTTTAAAAAGGTATCCTTTCCTTAGGATCGAACCGGCAACCTTTGGAGTCAAAGGCAAGCACTATAACCACTCAGCTAACCAGCCAGTGTGACTTCAGACTTGTCAAACAACTCTTAGTTATTCACACTATCAAAGAAAAAATTCATCTTGGTAATTTTTCGTCTGTTGCAGTCGGAAACAGTGAGACGGCAAAAATATTCCTGCAAAAACATTGCTGTAGTACGTAAGTGTTGCCTGACAGACCACAAATCACCAAGATAATTTAATCAATTAGTTGTCCACTCACGTTTAAGATCTATGAGTCATTAAGACCTTTGACCAAGGCATGAATTTTAATAGAGCCTTTCATTATAAAACCAAACATTATAAAGGCTGTTATGTAATGGCTGTATATGAGTTAATTTACTGTTGAAAGTTTTAACATAAACATGCCAAATTTGTTCTTATATGAGGTAATTTTAAACTGCCTTTCCCTTGCTAGATGACTTAGTTGAATTGTTACAAATACAAAGTAGATTCTGTGTACTGAGATATTTTATATTCAATTACAATGGTATTGAGTTATTTCTGATGCACTTGATATATTAACTACAAGCCCAATTGGAGGCTGCCTCCAAAACGGTTTAAAATGAATAATTTTTCAACATTTCTTCTAACTAAGAGAATAATAACCAAGATAGTTTAACTAAGATGACTGACTGGATATCTTAATAATTATAGCACTCTCCTTGAGTTTAAAATGTTGCAGATTCAATTCCACTTCGTTTCGGTTTAGTTGCTATTTTTCAGTTAGCCAATAATTAAAGATGTTGTGCAAAAACACATATCCTCTGGAATTTCATTAACACTAATTTGAACAGCATTCTGAACCTCAGTTTAATGAATTTTGTATATTACAATGGATTTTAGGATCTACTGGTTTTAATACTTAGATTAATTTCAGTTTATCTACAAATTAGTCTCAGGCCCTGTTGGCCTAGATATGAAGTTAATATTGGAATTCAATTGTAGTCTGACATTTTCTAATTAGATATATGTAGTATATGAGAGTGTGATATAAAACCAGCTCTCTAATATACAGAAGCACAGGTATTGTCGTAATGAAATGCAATTCGCTGGCAGGAGCAGTGGTGGCGCCTCGCATATGACGAGTTATCTCGGTGTGTATTTTAATGTTTAATGTCGGGGTATTAACTGGCGAGAATAAAACTCAACAATCAGTGCCACTTTGCTAACCTTAACTATTAAACGAGGCAATAATTGAGGAAAATGAAAATAAAATTATCTGACTACGAACTAAGGAATTTTTTAACAGGAATTAAGAACTATAGGTTTGGATTTACTAAACTACTCTTAAAATGTTTACATTAAGAACGCGACAAATATTTTATCTGTCAACCAAACACATGCTTACAATTACGAGTTCAAACGAAACCCTTATTTTCATTATGTCAAACATATACGAAAAATGCCATTATTAAACGGAAACTATAATAATTAAACGCCTACATTCTGATTTGAAATGCGAAAAGTAAAAAAAAAAAAAAAAAAGAATACGAAAAGTATTGTGATGAAAGTGTATAAATTGGCTGTAATCGTAATATAATTCAGCGTTTAACTTAACTTTTAGAAAACAAGAGACAGAACTTGCAAGACGTGTGAAACTTATTTGAGTAGCTTGTTTGACATTTTAGAAACACTAATACCTTGAAATACCATCACTACGTCTTTGACCACTTTTGGTGGATAGACTGCGTCTTAATATCAATAAAGAAAAACTTTGCAACTGGTCAAGTAAAATCAAATTAATTTTAATAACTTACGAAAAGATGGCGGCGGTAAGAACGTGGTGGAGTGGAGCTGGTTATTCTAAGTCTGATTCTAAATATTCCTTAATGGAGTAGTAAGCCCCTTGAGTGATCCTCTCCCGTGTGACCCTGATGAAGGTTTTATTCTCCATGTCTCTGATGTTGAGTGGCAATTTGTTGTACAACCTCCAGGCCAAAGATGGAAAACGGCACTGAGTACTCCGAAGACGGAAACGAGGAATGTCAATGTTTGTCCTGGTGCGGGTATTGTAGGTGTGGACATCCCCTCTTGTTCTAAGATCATGATAATTCTTTTTGACATAGATGACCGATGAAAAGATGTATTGGCTATAAATTGTGAAAATTCCTATGATTCTAAAGATTGGTTTGCAATGCTCCAGGTGGGCACTAGATGTTATTACTCGGAGGACAGCTTTCTGGAGCTTCAGGACCGCATCACACGCGGGGACATGCCCCCAGAGCAGAATTCCGTAGTTCAGGTGACTATGGAACAAACTGTGATAAACTGTAATTAAATATGTCATATTGAGACTGGATTTCAACCTGCGAAAAAATTACTCTGGACAGCTTTTTGCACAATTCATCGACATGAAGTTGCCAATTTAGTTTCCCATCTAGGGTGAAAGCCAGAAGATTGACGTGTTGAGCTGAAATGACCGAGGGGTCCGTCCATGGGTGCAGACTAACTTTTGCGTTTTATTGATGTTGAGTTGTAGTTTGTTTCTTGAAAACCACCCTTCTGCCAGCGCAAGGTCTTCCTCCACTGCCGCCTCAAATTCACCAGCTGTACGACCACTACGGATGAGCGTGGTATCATCCGCGTACATCAGAGCCATGTCTCCACCAACGAAGTCATTACCAATAAGATGAACAATAAGGGCCCAAGGGTCGAGCCTTGCGGCACACCGTGGGTCACAGGGAGCTCACTAGAGGGTGCACCCCCCACCACTACCACCTGTCTCCTGTCAGCAAGGTATGATGACAAAGTCCTCAAAGGTACACCAACCACACCATACTGTCCAAGTTTCTCCAGTAAAATGGGGTGTGAGGCGAAATGTGTGTGAAATGTAACACTAATGGTAAATTTTAGAAACCCTAATGGTAACATACGTTACTCCAATGTTCATATTAAGGTTCTGATAGTTTCTATAAGGTAGAAGGTCCACTTGCTTCCACAGAATGTGTTCGTGCTCATATTAATTTAAATAGCATATTGTGTGATTATATTATTTTTAATTTTATTCAACTTGGCGATGTGACGGGGAAGGAATCGTGTACGCTTTGCAAACACCACAAGAAGAATAAGTTAGAAGGCTTTAAGACATGGTTTTCCCCCATTTTTCCGTTTATGTTTGTTTTTAGAATTGTATTGGTACTATATTGCATTGACCGTATTCCATACCGCCTTATTTACACTGCTTAAATGTATTAAAAATGTTTACTTTTCTTTAAAATTCAAATTGCACCTGCGATTCTGAGATAATGTCTTTACATATGGGTAAAAAGTAATCTAGTTGAAATGTAAGCAGAAGCGGCAGCCCAATTTTTGTTTTCTGCCAGGTGACGGCCCTGCCTGCTGTCAAAGTCGAGTGACAGCCTGTCCTGTCGCACAACAACTGATTAAATTGACAACTTGTTGAGTTCCCTCTCTGCTCATGAGGAGGTACATAAAACAACGTTTTCACGGTTTAAATAGGTTCAAGAGGTTAAGATTTTATCTTGTGTCAAAAAATGTATAAAAATACGATATTGATTAACGATATTTGAGTTTTTTTTTTAAATCATTCTTCTTTATGTATTGTAAAAACATGCATTTTCAATAACACAAGAGTAGATAATTACAACAAAAAGGCATACAAATAGATGTCAGAGATAGGGAGCTTAACCACGTAATATCCTGCCAGATGCGCTTCAGGGTTAGGTTAAACTTCCGCGGTTTGCTCTGTTTGTAGTTACATATTCAATTACCTTAAATGTATGTATTTTTAGTTACATTTTATTCTTGTCCTTAGTTATTTGAATGTCTTAAAATGAATGTGTTTTTTTTATATTGAGAATTTAGCAAATTTGAAAAATAATTACTCAGTCACTTTTATTTATGCACTAATGTAAAAAAAGATTTAATATTATAAATGAGTCTATTTATAGTATTATAGTTGTTGACTGTTAACTTAATCGTGGATATAGTTATTAAATACGAGAATAAATGAGTGTAATACAACGTCAAGATGAGTCTCGGGACAAGGAACAATATTTACCCAATAGCCACTTACTTTGCAGAGGAGTGCTCGGCTGAGTCGTATTATTGCTCCCGCTCTGTTGCATTCTTAGAAGTTTATATTTGTTTGACAGATTGTAGTAAAATGAGCGTTGAAGAAACATTTTCCATAACTCTTTATGACTGAACTGTAACATGCATGCGACGATAAATAATATAAAATGGTAGTCTTCAAGGTAAAAACCGCTCAAATGATTTACAACCTTTTTTTACAAGATTTATGTACTAATAATTTGAACTTCAGCTAATCTAAACTTCATTTAGAAGGTTTCATTAATTTTTAACTTTTTTCTTTGTTCAATAATTTATATTTTTTTTCATTTTAGTGAATTAAAAAAAAAACATACTGAATTACATGCTATTTAAAATTCATTACCTTCATAGGTGTCATTCGACTAACAAACTAACAACAATCTAAATAACAAAATTATAAGATTCAGAAACAGTCGAAATATGTTCCTGATGTTGATGTTTTATTCAAAGTCATTATATTTTTTAACATGTTGGACAAATTTACTTTTAATTAATAGATTTAAATGACATTACATTTTAAAATAAAATTTAGCTTTGCACGATTCACGAACTACAGTAAACTAATAGGAGCACAAACATGGTTTATGGAAGCATGTACGAAGGATCAACTGCAGGTCTCTGAAATAAAATCTCATCAACACTAGAGCTATGTAGTATCCTGCTGAGACCTTTTGTTTTTAATAAACACACTCGCCTACTTCTCGATGGGGATTCTGGCCCAATGTCCCCTTGCTTATTTATTTAATGAGAATATAAACTTATCATAAACTGATATATTATTTTAAAAACCTAAGTGAGCTACTCATTTGGTTAGAGGAAAATGTTGTCAAAACAAAAACAACATGAACCGAACCCAACAAAAAAACTATAAGGGAATAACAATTGCAATGGTTTAACAAGGATAAACAATGTCTCTTGCCACCACTATTTCTGACCCCTTCAAAAAATATCAAGATAAAAAAGAGCTATTGTCATTATGCTATGTAAAAAAACGAAAATCTTAATCATACATAGGTAATTTGAACAATAGTCAATCTCATGGGTTTTATACCATATGGTTATCTAGCTCAGCTTGGTATCCTCGCTTATTGCATAGTTCAACTGGCTAACATTGCTAAGGGGTGCATATTGTTCCGTATATACCTCGTCAGTAAACCCTGATATACAGCACACTGGAGTATCCTCCTAGCAGTGCCAGGCGCCGCACCGCGCCGTGAGTGTCGTACGTTAGTTATGATGATCTAACTGCTGTTTTACTGCTATTGCCGTAGAGTCAAATTTATTTCATAACCCTATATTTAAAATAATAGGATTGGAAAACTTGTATATGTTGGAATTTGAATAGAACCTTACGGAATATAATTCAATGCTTAGTGGGTCTTATTTCTTTGTGGTATTACACGCTGGATTTTTAAGCAAAAATTATTCGAAATAGATAAAAATGCATAAAAAGGATTTTCTTCCAATACAGTCAAACGAGTCAACATTTATATTCTTTGTGCATTCTGAGTTGCCAGTTCTGAATGCCTTGAAATACCTTTAGTCTGGCCCACTACAAATATTGTAAGCGGCTGTTAAATGTTCTCAGGACATGATGATCTCATATAGTGCTAAATATACGTACAAGTCATGTGCATTTATACTGGTGCACTTAATGATCTTGACATTCAATTTTTAAATGTGTTTGAAGCATTGTTGTTGACCATGACATACTGAATTGTTTTAAATAAAAGATTTAAAGTACAGTATTCAACTTTGAATCGTAGAAGTTTAATTTATCATAATGTATTTACACTAAGGACTTAGGCTGCTCCGTAGCATTTAGGCTATACAATTTAATAAACTTTTAGACCAAGACAAACCCTGTGGTTTATATAGAACTATATGAAAAACAATCTTATAACAATAGCTACAAAATGCAATTCCCACAAGAAATCCAAGGGGGGAGGGAATTTCCTACTTGACATAACTTATTTAACTTATATTCGGCATCGCAATGTGTGTAGGATCTGTCACGTTTGCATATAACTGCGTTAAACCACCCTCCAGCCAGTAGAGAGCTAATGGTAGGTTTTACAATCCTCCCAATATTCTTTAACAGTATAAAAACTACGTCGAAGTAAATATTTATTACTAGCATTTATATTTGGGAAAAGAGGCAATATTCTTTAACAGTGGCAAAGCCTGGTACTTAGGTTTGCAAAGTGCCAGCCCATACACTACTATATTCTTGTCTAATTCACAATTTTGTATTGAAATATAACTATTTAGGCTACCATTATCGTCATGCCTAAAAGGGCTCTACATAAAAGTAGTGTGTTTTGGTTACCGCTGGCTCAGGTCAGCAACCCCGGAAGCCATGCGCCGGGGCACACAGCTTCCGGTCGGCTATTAAATGAGGGGGAGGGGTTAGGGTTTGCGTTTGAACCAAACCTGCGCATAAAGTAAAAGTCAGTTCAAAACCGGAATTCAACAGTTGAACACAAGTAGAAGTTAGTTGAAAAAGGAGAGGGGATAATTGTTTCAAGGTCATCCGGAGGGAGTTTTAAAAAAGACTGAACTGCTAAGAGTTCAGTTTAATGTTGACCGTCGTACAGGTCAGTCGAAACCGACGAGCGACCGAAGAATAGCTTCAAGATCATTCCTCGCCGTCGAAGATACATCCGAAACTTGGACGGGGTCCTGTGGATTCGGCGGAGGCGAAGTCCTCGGAGGATTTTCTCTCGGGTGGGTAGTAGATGATATTTCGTGAACTTGTACTTGTTCCTGGTTCGTATCCATTTTTGTGTAGCGTAACTTAGAGCGGAGTTGTTGTTAGTTGAAGAGCGTATAGAATAATGAAGCAGGAATTGTCGTGGGCGCGGTTATATAAAGAATGGTGGGGATGAAATAGAAATACCTGTTGAACACAGTCGATAGGTGTAACAAGTTCGAAGTTGTAGAAACGTAACATCGAACGTAAAATACTGTGAATAACAGTATCGTCAACGTTAACCCGCGGAGTTCTAGCCGAGTATAACGGGTTAAAACTTAACTTCTTCCTAACCTTTGTTAAATTCGTTTTAGTCTTTGAAACTGATGGTTTGGAATTATTCCGTAATATATGTTGTGTCCGTAAAAGTTTCAATTTCAAACATTGCGTATCCATCACAAGAAGTATGTCAGACGTGTAGGAGTGAGAACAAGACAGATGAACGAGATATAACGTCGAGCACGCGAAGGTGATTCAAACAGGACGACATGTGCTAATGTAAATGAAATTTCAGGTTAATAGCAATTAGACTTGTACAATGAAGTTGGCGAAACGTATATATAATGAGTAGGAAGGATGTGAACACCGCAAATGCGAGTTAATTAATGGTCGCGGTGCGATGAACAATCTCCATTTATAACGGCTATCGCGTGGGAAGATCCGTTACGCACGAGCACCCAAGCGGAACCCGTGTTCACTCAAGCGGAACCCCCCCCCCCCCCATAAAAAATGGAGATTAAATCCCCCCCCCCCCTACCCCCACTCCTTCGGGTCAATGGTCGGTTATGACCGGTTGTTGACTCCATCTAGTTAAACTGAATTAAACATGGCAGCTCCCATGGAAAGTTCTAACCTCAAACCTTGGTTTCGCTCCGACTCCTTATTTGACTTTTATACCGCTGCGAACTGGACCGTACTGGAGTGAAAATAACCGTACCGCGCATGCGCTAATTCCTCCCACCATTGTGTTTCACTCCCCCTACCACTTCCCCCACCTCTCAAAATCTGAGGAGCGATACGAGCCTGATCTTCGCGTCAGTCGTCAACGAATTTTCATAGCGAAAAGTCGTTGGCGATTCGGTAAGAGGTTTCAAATATATAGTAGGCCTATATATATTTGAACTTCTTATACTACGTTGCGTTTTTTAATGCAATGTAGTGTGTGTGTGTGTGTGTGTATTAGTTGTAAGGTGCACTTATTTTAAGAATTAATATGCGCATTGCGATGTTAGTTATAAGTTGTGTTTAGCTTTAAGGTGTATTAATTTTTAAGAATATTGATGGTATTTTGATTGTGTTGAATTATTTTGTTTTTAATAATAATCTGTTGTTTTGCCTTACAGCTAGATGATAGGGGGTAGATTAACTGTAAATTCAGAAGTTCCGTTGAACTTCACTTAGAAGGGGTGGGACATCCGCAAATTGCGGACTAGGTTTTTGCATTTTGTTTAGGAATATTATGGGTGGGTTTAGTTGGGTGGGTGTTAGAGTTGCGTTTCTGCATTAACTGTTCCAGTTTCCCTTCGAATTAACGGTTACGGACGGACCCGGACCGGCCCGTTACGGATGGACCCGGACGGGCCAAACAAAATTGCATCGATGGCCCTTGCAGAACGTAACTAGTGGGTTGGGAGTGGGAACCGTTAGGCAAACAGGGTGGTGGGAACAGTTACTACTGTTCCCATCACCTTGGTTTTTTATAAATGTTGAACGACCTTGACCCACTTTCGGGAGGGTCAATGACCGTTCCGCATGAGCACCCAAGCGGAAACCGTGTTCATTCAAGCGGAACCCCCCCCCCCCCAAAAAATGGAGATTAAATCCCCCCCCCCCTTCCCTCCCCCCACTCCTTTCCCCCACTACTCCTTTCCCCACCACTCCTTCCACCTTCCGGTCACGGCCGGTCGCTAACCCTTCTCATTAACATACCGTTATAAAAGACGCACCGACTACGGCTAACGTTTTATTCTGATTCCAGACGTTACGCTGCGAATACAGACTTGTAACCATGTCATCTCTGCCTCCAACATCTTCTACTACGGCTTCTACCACTACAACTTCCACCACTACAACTTCTACTACAACAACTTCTACTACTACAACTTCTACTACGGTTTCAACTCCGGTGAAGAAAACTCTTCGTCTGAAAAATGTTCCTGCCTGGTGTAAGGATCAACTTCAATCCACGCCTTCAACTTCTGGAGCTCCTTTTCCTCCGGCCGGCAATAACGCATCTCGCAGCATATTTTCACCGCCTTCGTCTTCAAATGACTCCATGCCGCCACCGCAGAAGCCAGCTCCTCGATCTAACGAACCATCAATTGAAACCTTAGTTCACCACCTAAGTGCACCTGTTATTCC
>CM061531.1:7872408-7906529 GCA_030545055.2 Neoaliturus tenellus
CTAGCCTGACATGGGCCCAAAACTTCACACCGTTGTTGGTTTGGCAAGATGGTAAGTCCAGGTGGAATCACTGCACTGAGATGGTGGATGGCACGCAGTAGTAATGGTTAACACTGACCTCAGCCGTAGAAGGAGCCCAGAGGTTAGGCCTACCGGGGTAGTCTGGGCGGTGGAGCCAGAAGGTGTAGGTGACCCCAAGGTGAAATAGGCCTACGGTGGTCATAGCCTGGGCGGCAGTGTCATCCGGCGTGGGTGATCATGGGCACCTGCAGGTGTAGGCCTAGGACAGCAGGCAGTTTGGTTCCATGCCGAGTGGCGCAGCAGTCATCGGGTCAAGTGTTCAGTGGGCAGCGTGACCGTCATCCATGGGCCCTGTCACAATTCCACTCACAATAACAAACGGTTCCTAAACCCTATGTTGTTACAATGTGTTACTTGTTTCTGTATTTTTACATTTTTATTCCTAACTCAATTGCATTGAACTTGTTTAGCCAAAAATTGAGGAAAATTGGAAAAAAAGGCAGATCAGTTCCGTAAATTAATAGCCTAATGAGTAGCCTAATTATTTATTTTCTCCTTGCATGAGTTTGGTTTGTTACTATTTCAGGAAGCTACTTGCACATTGTTTGCTGGTTCATACATGAAAAGCCTATCTATGTCTGTGAAAGGAGTAAGGTAACTTGTATAAGCATAACACATTAAATTTTTACACTTAAAGCTCATACAAAATGTAAACTACAAAATCTAAAGGAAACTTACAGTTCAGGCTAGGCTAGGCCTAGTCCAAGCAAAATGTGACAAGGTGGCTGGATTCTGTCAACCAGCTCTGAGTAATGGGTTTTCCAAAAACACAAAATATGACTAACAATAAACACAATTTCTTGCACTTGGTGAACAATTTTCACCTTAAATCTGAATTGAAATTGTCCTAACCTCAACTTGGATGTTCCAGCAGAAACTCACACTGCAATTTTGGCAGAGTGGTAAAGAAGAAATTTCTCTTCTTTTTTTTGGAAAATGACAACAAATAATAATTCTGTCAACAATGGATATACATCAATGTGAAATAGAAAAAGATGAATCTTACTTACCAGTGAATTACTTCTTAGAAGTATGCCATCACTAAAGGATGGCTCCGAAACTGTCCTCAGCAAAACAGATCCCAAAGTGAACGAACAAACCTCTTTTCATGAAAAATTTCAGCTTCGCCGGAAGCCACAGAACACGAGGAAAGTTTTTAGAACTTTCCAGAACATCAGGACCAAAAGAACTGGCACTTCCGCCAGGCTTGAAAGAAACAGAATTGGAAAGCAAACGGCCTCGGCAAGACCGACGGCCAGTGCACTGTGACGTGAGGCAAATACAGTAAGAAAATCCAATGAATTTTCGTCTTCAAAATTTGCCACGGCACAGTAGATACAACTCATCATGTACCAGCTTGTGTATTACATTTGTAATCCTGTACCAGACGTTTTGTAGAATAAAGAATTGACTATTGACTAAACTAAAAACTCGCAACCTCAACCTCGTGAAATTGCAAAACTCCTCTCATGTCTGTCTAAACCTCTGCGTACGTCTGCAAAATTTTAGGCAATACCCATTGGGAATCTCTAGACCTTTCACTGATGATGAGCTGAATGCGACGATTGATGCGATGCCCATTGGCAAAGCTGTAGGCTTGGATTAAATCTACCTGGAGTTTGTAAAACACTTGGGTAGAAAGGCTAGACAGTGGCTCCTAGTGATGGGATAACTGAACGGTTTTCATAACCGAGTAATCGGTCAGTTATTTTCACCGTTATTAGGTTATTTTTATTCGAACAAATCACCGAATCATTTTTTGCCATTATTCACTGTGCCAACAAACAACTAATTAGACCTTCTTGGATAACCGAACTAATCTTAGTCTATACGCAACCAACTAAACTGTTTTAGACTCATCCATTGTTTGCAATAATTGTAGGGGCTGAAAAATATTTCCACGATATACCCAACAAATTATTTATATGAAACTATAAATAATAAAAATAAAAAAGTTGTATTTTTGTTCGAGTGGCCTAAATTTAATTGCCAACGCCTACATTTGCATTTAAAAACACCATTACATCAACGTTTTTTATGCTTCAGTCTGTTTCGTCTCTCGGTGCATACTTGGCCTGCCTTGGAAAAAAACCTGAATTCTAAGTAAATGTGTAATATATAAGGTATTTTATTATGTTTTTAACCTTATAAAAATTACTAACCTTACCCTTTTTCTCTAAGAATAAGTTCCAATTTTCTTTTTCTTCTTTTTGGTTCGGTGGATTTGGTTTGTTTGACAATTCCTTCTGTGTTACTACCCCACCAATGTCTGACACACTGCATAATTTCTGTAATCAACTCTTCAACAACATATGATGCGTTGGTTGAGAGACCGAATGCGCCATTTCTTAAACCTAGGATCTAAAAGAGTTGCCTTAGCACAAATCCCACTGCTGTCAGACTCATAGGGTGTCTCTTTGATAAAGCATCAGATAATAAATCTTTTAGCTGCTCTCGGTTGTTGTTGTTGGATTCACCCCTTTTACTGCTTTCTGACAACCTCTTATTAAGGGAATCACAAAATACGGGGTACAGTACCTTTCCCCAGATATTTCCTCTGTGAGCTCATTGAGAGGCTCTAACAGCTCGACACAATCTTTAAAAACGCTCCAGTCCGTGGAATTAATAGTTTAAGAGCAGTTTACATAAGAAAAGCCATCATTAGGGACTCTTTAACTTCCAGCTAGCGATCCATCATTTGGTAACAG
Source organism: Neoaliturus tenellus (assembly GCA_030545055.2). NCBI lineage: Eukaryota > Metazoa > Arthropoda > Insecta > Hemiptera > Cicadellidae > Neoaliturus > Neoaliturus tenellus. Next base: position 7,875,198 of record CM061531.1, read on the forward strand.
GAACGCCATCTTGTTGGCGTTTCTTGCTTCAATTTAAGATTTTTTTGATTCAATTTAGTTTGGCACTCGAACAGCTTCGATGTTGCTAGGGTGCCGATTTGAAAAACCCACAATCTTTCTGCACTTTCCCCGCAAAATTTCCAATTATTTGGGTTGGGTAGCTTAAAAACATCTGAAATAGCCAGATTTAGTGTATGCGCTGCACGCCTTAAGTACTGAAGGCCGATCCGCTTGGCAACATCAACCATCACATTGGCATTATCTGAAACGATCGCAAAAACTTAGTCTTCAATATTCCACTCTCGAATTACAATTTTTATTGCCCCTGAAATTGCCTCGCCTGAATGACTTCCAGGTACTTCTTTTGTACATAGAACCTCTGACTTTAGTTTTCCTCCTTCAATGTAGCGAGCTGTAACTGGTTGCCAGAGATGTCCACATATCAGCGGTTAATGCGATGAATTATTTAGATGAATTTAGAAATTTATGAAAAATGTGCTTTAATTCTTCATACCTATCAATGACAGCTTGTTTGTAAACGTCTTTCTTGAGGTTCAAGAAAGAGTAACGAGGATCAAGTTCTTTTATTAATTGAACAAATTTTGTATTCTCAACCAGGGCAAATGGCAGATATCCCTCGGCAACAGTTTCCACTAACAAATCATCAATCCGTTTGATTTTTTTAAGGCAGCTCCTTTAACTTCATTGTTCCAGCAATAGTTGTTTGAAAAGATCTTCTTGGCTAACTTATAAGTGTCTGACATGAAGTTCCTGGTGCCTGACTTGAAGTACCCGTTGTTTGACTTGACGTACTTGGTATTTGCTTTTCGTGCTTTTGGAGCCATGAGCCATGCTTTTGGACCAGATCGGAAGACTTAGGCCTAGTAGTTTCATTTGTAGATTTAAAATTAAATAGTGATGGCTTACCTACAGGAGCAGGTATGGTAAGGTGAGATGTTACATTTGATGGGGGGATTGTAGGTTGATCTGTTGATTCCAAGTCCATTGCCATTTTGTGCAGCTCAAGAAACTGATGGTGTTTCCTTTTAAAATAGGGACTCTTAAACCTATTATCAACAAAATAATAGACCAACATTTGTTTTAGGATGTACCAAATAATTAATAATAAATAAATAATAGGATGTTTTGATTTAAATCCTAAATGGCAAGGAGGTTAGTAAATCAAGTTCACTGAATAAATAAAATACAATGTGATTATTCTATACATTTTAATACTGGATTACATAAAAAAATCACCGATCACCTGGATAGGCATATGGCATTCAGATGTAAAACTTTAAAATATGTAACATAGGAAATGATGGCTGTGATTGTCCATAAGCCATCGTCATTATTAGACTTATTCTAAACATTGAAATACTGAATTCAATTCAAATAAAAAAAAATCACCGAATCACCTGGATATACTAATGTAACCAAATCAGAAAATGACCGAAATTGTCTGCTTGGCAGCAATAACCTATTGATTCGGTCATTTTCATTCGGCGACGCTCATCACTAATGACTCCATCCTAGCATCTCCGTTAAACAAGCCTGGGTTTAGGCCTGGGCAAAATTGTTTTCACCAAGTTCTAGCTCTTGCTGTTTTCATTGAGGTTGGGTTTAAGCGAAGATTGAAAACCTCTGTTAACAAATTACCTCACGTCCCTCGGTAAAGCCCGGAAGCTAAATCCAAACCCAACTTAAACTGAGGTCGCTTGCTTCCACTTTAAAAATAGACTCGCCTACCAAAAGCTTCAAATAGTATTTTACGGTGTGGAGCTAAAGCACAATAGCCACATATACAGTACCTGCGAGTCACTTTTATTTACTTTATATACTTATTTATTTATTCATTTTTTTTTTTAAATTGGTCTTTAAGCATCTTTACAGAGCAATAGACTTTATTAATTTATCTAATCTTACTTTTAAATAGTACAAATAAAACAAAATAAAACTAACTCGACGGATGTTACCTCTAAAATTTAAAAAATTATTCCACATCATAAAATACATTTTCCGTATAAAACCCGTTCAATTTACTTTTAAAACACTTCAGAGGCAGGTCTCTGAAGTCAACGGGCAACTTATTAAACATTTTAATTTGCAAATACTTGTGGCTATTGTAAAGTTTTGGCAGTCTAGGCTTAGAGTTGATGAGGTTTTGACAATTCCTCGTTTCGTAATTATGGACCTCTCTCCTGTCAGAAAATTTGTTTATGTGTTATGTGTTTACGTTATCACTCTTATCTACTTTAGATCATTCTCATTAAAAAGCTACCTACAAAAGACAGCAGCCAACTAGGTGAAAACTAGGACTAACATTGTCCATCACCTTACTGGCTCCACATGGGGAGCTAACGCACAAGTTCTGCGAATCTCTGCATTATCCTTAGTTTACTCAACTGCTGCGTAATGTGCTCCCGTGTGGTTGAACAGTGTGCATGTCAGAGAGATCGACGCCACGTCCAGCTAAAGAGCTATGAGAGATATTAGTGGAACACTCATGGCAACCCCTGTACCCTGGCTCCCAGTGCAGTGTAATATCGCTCCACCTCTGAAAATAAGTCAAAGGGATGCACTTATTACGGAATATACTAAGATCTTATCTGCTCCACAGCTGCCCATCCATGAAAACCTACTCCAGGTGATGGGCCGATTGATGTCCCAAAAATAACCACTGCGGTCAGCATCCTAGTTGACAGACACAAAGTTTTCGATCCATACCGATTGGACTTCCTCCTGGGGCTCTTTCCAAGGTTGGCATCACTTTTTTATTGCTGACCCGACCTTAGTAGAGGTGGTATGGATCTTCCTCGGAAGCATTGGACTGTTTTCGATTGAAATCACACTGGAGTGGGATGATGAAATTATTGGAAATACAAATGGGGATTGACAGAAGACTAGTGATGTGGCTGTGGAGCGGAGTCCTAGACTATGACTCGCTAGTCACTGAGTGCCTATTAAGTGCTTTCCACGATGGGTTGTTCTGTCTGCATTGTGCAAGTGAAGCTAGGCTTCAATGTCTTAGCGCCCTGGATTTAGCATTACAAGGAGAGGTCATATATGTTTATTTTATTTTGTGTTTTAAACTTATTGTCACAGGTGCTATGCACTGCAGAGGGTCTTTTATGTTTTTTCGAAGTTGGTGGCTAACAATGAAAGCTATACGATATACAGGGTGTTTTTAAAATTCTTCACCAAAATTCATAAAGTGGCTAATTGAGTGAAATAAACAAACAAGTTCATGTCCTAATAAGCATATTTACTCCAAACAAAATCCGCCATTATTTTTTTCCACTTAATAATATATATATATATATATATATATATATATATATATATATATATATATATATATATATATATTTCAATGACCGATTGTTGTAGAACTTCAACATTTGGCATGCACATTTTTGTCCATTTACAAAATATATTTATAAGTCTATTTTTGAAATGGCGTTTATTTAAAATTTTTTAACTTAAATATCTAAAAACTGTTAAATTTTATCCTCATTTTAGAGACTAAAATTGCCATATTAAAGTGTTCAACCTTTGGACCAAGTTTGTAAGGATCTTACAACAAAATAAACGAGTTATAGCGAATCTTCTACTAAAATTACCTTGTTTTTATTAATCATAGAGCAAAATCAATGTTTTTATACAGAAAAATTGTAATAACTCTACTATTTTTTGTGATATCCTTACAAACTTGGTACCATTGGTTGAACAATTTAATATGGCACCTTTTTTTCTCTAAAATTTTGATAAAATTTGCCGGTTTTGAGATATTTAAACTGAAATAATTCAAATGGCCGCCATTTTGAAAATACACATAGAAAAAATGTGTTTTCCTGAAAATGTACATTGGTATGATAAAACTTCATACCAAATATCCACTAAATATCTTGGGTAATTAAAAAATTAAATTTCTATGAGTTTCTTTTTTTAGATACATAACTTTGTGTCCACTACTAGTTAACATACAGAACCAACCCGAATTACTTGAATAATAAAATAAAGTGTTCCTTGTTAGAACAATTTGAAAATAAGAACAAGTAAAAAATTGAATAAAATGTATGAATAACTCGATTAAAAACCAAATAAAATACTCAGCCTACACTATAACTACGGAGAGCCGCTAAGTAGCAGCAGCGCCAAGTGCCAGGATAGCAGCACTTAACCCGTTACGCGTCCCTAATGCAGAGCACTTACCGGCCACCTGATATGGGGATATGATCGTGTTAGCAGCAAACACCGGCTGTGGCTGTAGACCATTGAACCCTCTCCGGCCAGCTGTAGAGTATCACTGACATGGATGTAGAGACAATGACTAACGTCGGTGTATTGGTCCGACAGCCGAGTTGATAGAAATTAATAATTTATTGTTTGGGCCGACATTAGTACATAGGAAGGGTGGACATGAGCGGGTTATAGGCTTATTAAATTAAAGTTACTTAGACAGTACATAAACATAGTAAAACACTATTATGTTATCATTTAACGACGGTTGTTTTTATGTCTTTTGTCATTTTGCAAGATGTCAATATAATTACATGTATTAAAATTATGAAAAGTGTGAGCCTTGACTACGGTATAACAACATATACAAATTTGTTAATATATTTCTAATGGTCATACTTGGTGAGACAACAGCTTGGTTTTACCGATGAAACTTAATGAGTGGATGCACTGCTGTATGAATATTCATCCGTATATTAATATAGTTGCATCAACCACTACAACAGTTGGCCTGACAAACCAAGAACATCGGGGGCAAAATTATTAACATGAAACATAGTTTGGTCATACTGTATTAAATTACAGTTCAACTCCTCAATTTTAAAAAGTAACAGCTTCTGTTCGTGTCTTTACGTGTAGGAATCAGATTTTTTTACAGTCAGAAATAATACCAAAATAAATAACAAAATTGATTGAGTTACAATTTATAATAAATTGTGTTTAAGAGTTATATAATAATAAAACTATTTCAATAATACCTTGATTCATAATTATATTTATCGAGGTTTTATGCACATACCAGTTTCCTGTATTCAACAATATGCTTTATCACCTAACCACAGGTGGTGTGTTTCTCTAATGTTATTTACATCATCACAACATTTTTTTATCAGGTGGATGTAACCTGGTTATAAGATTATTATTTACTCCTTTCATTTATATTTTGCGATCAAGGGAATATTATTAATGACGACGTTCATTTATATATTTTATAGAGCTAATCACTAAACCCAACAGTTATGCGTATTACGTATTTACTACACGCAATCACAATCATCACATTACACATGAATAAGTCACGCTGCTGTCGCTTCAGAGTAGGAGTGTGATCGCCCATTAATCATTGCGCGCACTGGATGCCAGATTGTGTAGACGTCGTGCTGTAGACCTTCACAATGCCATTCATCTTTGAAATGATTATTAATCGACCAGTCTGGAGTTGTTTGTGAACAAAGTGAATTCTCATTACTTCAAGTCGTTATTCCGCACCAACATAGATGGTGAAATTTGGTTTTTATTAATTCATGTTAATTAATATTATACTTTTTTGTGACTCGAAAGAAAATAATAATTCGACTTTGAAATAGTCGTTTTATTTGTCACTTTCTCATTGAAAGTTAGTTTTTATGCCAATAGCTCGCTGCTTTAGTTAACAAAGAAAACTGTATAGTAAACTGCGTAAACCTTGTATTCTTTATACAGGGAGGTCATAAAATGTCGGCACAGTAAGTTGTTGTTCATGAAAGTATCAAAAGAAAGGCTAAACACTCATAACAGTGCCGACTGCTCTATAATCTAGTACCCCTTCCTTGCATCACTGTTTAACACTTTATTATTGCACTATAATCAAAACTTTATGAATGACCAACTTTAGCTTTAAATTAAAAGTTAGTTTTTATAAAATTATATATCCTATACTCTTATACGAGCAATGTTTGCTTGTTTGCTTGCTTGCACAATTATCTCAAAAACGGCTCCGACGATTTCCTTCAAATTTTGGAATAAACTTAGTTTTACCTTAAAAATACGATTGAGATGGGTCTCGCCCCCAGGGAAAATCCGGTTTTCGCGCTAGAGCCCTTCAAAGATTCCATGTTATCCTTATGGAGATTTTTTAAATTGAACAAAAATCAGCTGATAATTGAGCTTTGTGTGAGAACAAAAGTAATAATTTTACCGAGCTTAAGCTCGGTCCCCCTGGTACTTTTTAAATAATACAATTGAATTTATCCTAAGATAAATTTTCGTGTTGTTAATGTAGGACAACTTTGGGTTGGAGAAAATCCGGGGATATTCTTAATGGAGGAGTCTTCGGTAGCGAATCATGGATTATGCTTCTAAAGAAGAGAGACGCTCCTTTATCTTTGCATTGTTTGGTAAATTTTATTACAGAGATAAATCTTAAAAAGGATATAATTTTTTTGTATTTTCAGTATTAAAAAAATCAGAGCGAAGCGATAGAAGTTTAAGTTACAATTGATATAAGTAAAAACCATTCTATTAAATAATTTGTATTTAAAATACGAATCATCAAAATAAAATTATCTACACCGTAACACATTAAATTAAAAATTGGTTTTTGTATAAATTAAAAAAATATATATCCAAGAACATTTGCCAAACATGGTTTGCGATAATTACATGCAATGTTTAATCACATTTAAGAACTTATATTGAACTATGTGATAAAATGAAGATATCAAATCATGGTTCGGGGTTTGGTTCGTTGTTTGACTGCTATTGTAAAAAATATATTTAGGAAGTAAATTAAATAAGAGGATTAATGTGGCTTGGCTGTAATGAATGTTACTAGCATACAGTATATGGTACGGTATTCCGGCATAGTTGTAGGCAGTCTATCTCACTTAAACTCCAATTCAGCCTAACTGTCCGTACAACCCACCTCATCTCCGCTACCGTTTCATTACAATTTTAAAGTTGTTTGATATACATCCCCGTTGTTAGTGGGCAACCCATAACGAATATAGAGCTAAAAACTTATACGTATGGTTTATATTACAATAGTTTCTTTCTCAAGTAAGACTATTAATATTAGAGTTTAGTCGGTTTTAGTATAGCAATTTACTGGTTTTAGTATAACCATTAGTTGTATTAATTATATCAATAGATTTATGAAATTAACTTTAATAAACTAAAGTCATGCAGTCAAATATCCTTGGAAAATATCAAATTTGGCCATTGCATTGGCACGAACACCATTTGTCGTTTTATTGTTATGTATCACAGTACCGTTACGTTGCGTTTCACGTAGACTCGAACTTCAATTGTAATTTGAAAAGGAAAAACTACTATAAAGTATTATAAAAAGTTAAGTTTGTACAACAGTCTGGCGAAGGTCTCGTGCCAGGAGTTCCAGGTCACACGCGGCGGTGCCTCTCGACTTGATGACTTCAGATCGAACGGAAATGAGATTATTGTGACAGTTGCAATTCACCACGCTGGTGGTAATCCAATTCTAAATCTTATACTGTACTAAATGGGCATTGGACTCGGGACATCTCGGTTAAGGCCGGCACGCTTCCACCACTTATAGTAACATTAGTAGTAACAACAATTGTTTGAAACTCTTAAAATGTCTATCTATAGAGCTTAAGACACCGATGGTATGAGAAAATACTCACTCTTAGATAAATTAACAGAAAGAAATACGAATGTTTATTAAAATAGGTACAACCAAAAAAAAAATTTGAACTATAAATAAACAGTTGTATATACAAGAATAATATTTATGTACTAAAACAACAATATAACCGTGTAAAAAATTATTTTATCCCTATTATTAATTTCTATTAAATTAGGTTAATTTATTCAGCCATTTCCCAACTATCCCTATTAAATGCGTCACGATCGTTTCGCATTAATCTAATGTAATCTTTAGACGAAATATAATATTAGCTGAAATGTCACCGTCATTTGTAAAAACAACATACTTGAAGCTGTTAACCTAGGGTAACCATTTATAGAAACATAACGGCGAAGTTTCTAACATCAATTTCAATATACACTACCCACCTCAACATTCTTCTTTAACTTTTAGTTAATCTGCAATGCAAATAAGTCTGACGAAACTAGCAATTATAATTTGCAGCTAGTTGTTATTCCTTCAAGCTTCTTTAAACTAAATTATTCAACGGTAAAACTCCAACAGAACTAATCGTATTATAATATTCAATTGATTTTCATACCTGATTTTACATGTACAGAGTATTTCGCAACCACTAGACTAAACTTTTAGGAGATTATCAGACAAGTGTTATATCTTGATTATTTTTCTGACCGTCTGTCTGTATGTCTGTATAAAGTCAAAACACTTGGAGTCGTCTTGGACCGTGATCTCTCTTTTTCAGACCACGTAACTCACAACATCCAGCGTGCCGTTGGCAGGTTGAGGGGTCTGTATCGATTCAGGAGTTTGTTGCCAGAAGCTGTAAAACTTCAGCTCATGCACTCTTTGGTATTATCTGTTTTTTACTATTGCTACCCTGCATATGGAAACAGCATCACGATGCATGACGCTCAGAGAGTTCAAAAGCTACAGAACTCAACACTGAGGTATGTTTTCTCTCTGAGGCGAAAAGACCACGTGTCGGAGTATCGTGATGCTGTTAACATGCTTCGCATGGGGGATTTTTGCAATTTGATGACCAACCGCATGACCCATAAAGTCCTTGCACTCAGGGAGCCACGTTACCTGAGTGAAAGACTGCGGCACCGTGATGAGGTTTCACAACGGGCCATCAGCCGTAATCGGAACCTTCACTTTCAAAGAGTTAGGCTTGAACTGGGCCGAAAGAGTTTTTCATATTTTGGTCCAGTGCTCTACAACAACCTCCCCGAGATCCTCAAATCATATTCATTGCTAGGTTTTAAGAAAAAATTGAAAGATATAATTAATGAGAGGAATTGTTGTAAATAAGTTTTCTCTTGTATTGTAATCATTGTTGACTTGAGTTATCCTGAAAACCAGCTTGTAACTGAGGAACGCTTGAAAATAAAGGCATTTTTATTTTATTTTTTATTTTTCTATGTAACTGTTATGAAATTTCCCTAAATAGAACACACTGTAATGGTAGTACTCCCAGTAAGTGTCAGGTCCAAACCCATGATACATCTTCAACAAATAAAAAAATTAATGAAATAATAAATGTAAAAAATAATACAATTAAATAACATTTTTTATACTTTCTTGTAAGGACAACTAAAAATACTTGCACCAAATTTTTGTTTGATTGAACAAAAAGGAAAATATCTATTTTAAATTCGCTCGGTACGCAGGTCTGCTGTGTAATTTTTTTTTTTAATCCATTATTCTTTCTAACAATTTGAAATACAAAATAGGCACTTTCCACAACTGTTACGTATGTTAAGACACGAATTCAGATGAATTTGTTAATTTCTAGATACAGTTTTAAATTGATAGCCGTGCAAAACTGTCAAAGTTAATTTAAAAAATAATAAAACTATGAACAAGAAATAAAAATATATTTTAGGTTACCAAAAGTTTTAAAATATAATGATAAAAAATATTAAAATCTTAAAGATTACTCGGAGGATTACAAACTTTCTTTACCAATCACTTCTTTTGCAGGTCAACTTATAGATATGCTTTATTGGACTTATAACGATTTTCCTTTTAATTGGATTATATTTAAAAAAATTTCGTATCTGGCAAATTTTATTAAATTTCTAGTTTAGGAGATAATAAACTTTGAAACTTGAAATGGCCCTCATTTGAACCTGTAAAAAATTATTAATACAAAAATCACCAGTATTTTAATATCAAAATAAGATAAAAGTTGTGTATATCTACGTTGTATATATATCTTATCGGTTATGATCGGTGGTGAGTCAAATAATATTTACCTTCTAAAGATATTGTTACTATGAAGTATGTTACTCAGACAGTTCTCATAACTGACAAGCTTTGAATAAAATGGAATTTCCTTTTGTCCAAGCTATAAATTAATCCAACGTGTCAAACCTTTAATAAAATAAAAGTTAAATTAAATTTAATGCTCAGATTCTCTTGATTAAAGTTATGAGATAAAAATATTTCAGTTTCTTTGTAATTTGTAGGATTTAGTGACACAGCTACTGATTTATTACTATGTTCCTTGGTTTTAACTTAATTTGCCGTAGTACAACTGTTAGTATTGCGTAAGTGTAGTAAGTCTAATAAACTTAGATAAAATTTCCATGTACAAAAACAACCAAGGTTACATGAAACTAAATTATGATCTAATTTATTATGCATTACAAATACGAGTAGTTCTCTTTTTCGCTGAAAGTAAGAGACATTTGCTCCTCAAGAGAGAAATATTTTATTTCTACAGGGCAAGAGGTCTTTTTTTCAAAAAACAAACTTAAATATAGAACTAACTAAACGTTTTACTCTATGCAAAATATTTCTTTTACAAATAGTACAGGCAAAAGGTAACATTCTGGCAGATATAATTTTTACTTTCTCCCCCTATACCATAGTATATGGAGAAAGTATTGTTTTCGTCAAAATTTTCGAATTTGAGTTGTTGGTGGATTTATCCATTATGGTTCCCCCTGAGTCCAAAAAAGTGGTTTTCGGAGTGATGTCTGTGTGTGTGTGTGTGTGTGTGTGTGTGTGTGTGTGTGTGTGTGTCAGGATGTAAACAGAGCTAGAGAATGCCCTAATGGTCCGATTTTAATGAAATTTGGTATATAGGTCCAAATCCACGATAATTCCAGGCGTTTTTTTCATTTTTTTGAATTTTTTATTTTTAAGGGTATTTTACCCCCAAAAACCCTCAAAAATCGTCAAAAATCAAAATTTCTCAAATACGGCTCTAACGATTTTGATTAAAATTTTGTGGTTTATTAAGCTTAAAATGGTGGATAAAATGACACCACCCGCATCTCCGAGAAAATGCGCGTTCAAAAGTTATGGAGTAAAAAGTGTTTAAAAAATCAATTTTTTGATTTTCAAAATAGCTGTTGTCTCAAAATAAATTTTACTCATCACCATTAAATCAAGCTCAAAAAACGCTCAAAAAACTAAATAATCCAGTACTTTAAATTATTGCTTTACGTCAAGTGGTTGAGGAGAAAATACAATTTTTCGTTTAGCGGTAAACGCAGTACGTTGTTAAAAGTCACAGATGCGCGTAGGGTCAAGCTCGCGCTGCTCAGCTGGTAACTATCCGACAGAGTCATCTAGACATTAATGTTTAAAGCTTTTAACACATGTTTTTATATTGTTGGGAGAAAGTATGTGTCAGTTATCTGATACCGTTTATTTTAAATACAGTCACAAGTACGTATTACTCAATATGCCTTTATAAAATCAGCATAAAACTTTAATTTGACAGAAATTTATGTTTCAGTTCGCCATGTCATTCTAATTAGCTAACATAATTCATCATAAATTATAATCTGTATAATAAATATACGTAATCGTATGCATTTTGTTAAGTGTTCTCGTTTGCTTTGTAGGATGAAATTTAGAAGAATAATATTTGTAATAACAGCCTCATGCTTTCTTTGAACGATAAATTGACTTTATACGTAAATAAATTTCAATATATTTCTTAAGATTCAAAGTTTGTTTTTAGAACACATCACATAAATACTCAGACCCAGATATGTCCTATGCACTTAACTAAAAAAACTCGCGCCAAACTGCCAGGATAAAATTCCTAATTTCACCTTTTATAAACAAAGAAAGTTATAGATCCAGATAGAAGTAAATGACGTGTCCATATATCTTGATAATATATTTGTGTCAGATACGCACTACCAATAACACCACTGAATGATATGCGAATAATGTCTGAGTGCTGTTGAATAATGTCATCTAGCAGTAATAGATATGGATTACAGTCAACAAGGTGAAAGGGTTACTGTTGTAGGAGGGGAAAACTGTCCATCCGTATTGAAGTAATTCACATATTTTGCTTTTCACCGCAGAGGATCTTTCAATAACGTAGTAAATGTAAATTTTGTTACTCGAATTAACTCTTGCCAGTCTAAACTATCATTAATAAATGTTATTTTAAATACACAAGAAAATTAAAACCATAGAGTTTTAGTCAAATGAGTTAACGAAATCATTGTAAGAGTATATTTATCGATGAATACGGAATGTTATATATAATAACGTATTGTGTTTGGTTTCATCTGCATAGAACTTTCAAAATTGATGTTTATATCAACGTGAATACAAAAGTTGATGATTAAACTAAGTGAGTAGTGCCAAATTGTTGGTTTGAGGTCAGTTCAATGACCTCTGAGAAATGACGTCATTGATAACGTCTTCGACGACGACGCCACCGTGTGAAGTCATTTCTCAGAGTCATTGAACTGGCCCGAACCAACAATTTGCCACTGCTTATGTGACAGTGTGACCTGATCTCCACATCTTCAGGGGTTTTGCAAAAGCTAAGCTATAAATAGTATTGGACCGATTGTTGAATGTTTCATCATGAGAAAAATGTTTTTGACTAAAAAACTTAAATTATAAATAAATATTTTGTCAATTCTGAGCAAACGGAAGTTTTGTTTATTAATTGTTAAGATTGACTAATAATTTCACAAAATTAACCGAACATTTCCAGTATATATATGCTTGATTAAAAAACTTTTTTCAATAATTAAAGCCATGTTGGAAACTTAAAAGTAGTACTGTAATAATATTAAATTAATGTTTTCTTGGATATTGAATTTCAAAAATGTATTTTTATAGATTTCAAAGACTTTACAAATAACTTGCCCATGTATTCATACAAGCAAGGAGAGGGGGGTAGTGTGAAATTTAAACTACATTAAGTCAAGTTAACTTTTAGCCGGAGAGTTGAGTTCAGGGGCTGGCGCTAAAACATTAAACGGCTGCATATCGATAAAATCTGCAATTTAATTTTAACAATCAAACATTTATGAAGATTCCAATACAATATAAATTGAGTTATCGACATTATATCTTATTTTACAGGTCCAATATATTTAATTAAATGATTTGTATTATACATACATATAACATTCAGTGCAACGAAATTCAAATAATCAGACCAATCTTGAAAGTTATTTTGCTCACAGATTAGATGGACACTTTAAAGATAGGTTTGCTCGTGATTTTGCGTGCCTTATGAAACAATCTTAGCATCACCGTGTTAGAGGAGGAGAGCGATAGTTGTGCTTTGATGCGAGCTATCAGTCATTGAACGCACTGGGTGCCAGATGCTATTAACATCATGCTGTGGACCTCTACGATGCCATTCATCTTTCAAATTATTGTTAATCGTGAAATCTGGAGTTGTTGGTGAACACTAGAAACCAAAAAACTATTTTGTATTGCTTAAGAAATCGTCGTCACCTAAAGCTTGTCTTGGGAAACTCTTCATTATCCTTCGTTATATAATATATTAGGCAAAAGTCTGGACACCCCCAGTTAACTTTTTAACGCGTTGCTGTAGGAAAATCAAACTTGGCACGTGTTTACATCATAAAAAAACGGCACTCTTTCATCAACTGCACAACATTGCCCTTGACTCCAAAATAGGGTATTTTGGGGGCAGCCCCAAATTTTTAAATGTAAACCCCTATTTAGTGACCCCTCATTTTAAACGGTTTATCAAGAGAAAGTGAATGGCACAAACCGGAGGCCGATATTTCATCTCTAACCAAAATGGCAGCCATTTTAAAATTCGAGAAGGGTCAATTGACATTCGTTTAAATTAAATCGGAAAATAGTATTTTTAGAATCGAGAATTTCTGGAATTATTTTAGAATTGAACCTAGTAACAGAAATTAACTAGTAGGTCCCATTCTAAAATAATACTAAAAACTCGTGTTTCTAAATAGTTATATTCCGGTTTAATTTTATTGGATGTCAATCCCCCATCTGAAATTTTAAAATGGCTGCCATTTTGGTTTAAGAGAGATATCGACCTCCGGTTTGTGCTATTCTATTTCTCTTGATAAACCATTAAAAATGAGGGGTCATTCAATAGGGGTTTATATTTGTTAATTTGAGGCTGCCCAGAAAATACCCCACTTTGGGGGCAGGGACAAAGTTGTGTAGTTGATGAAAAAGTGCAGTTTTTTATGTTGTTAACATGTGCCGAGTTTGGTTTTCTTACTGCAACGCGTTTAAAAGTTAACTGGGGGTGTCCAGACTTTTGCCTAACCCTGTATTATTTTTAAGGGGTTTGCATTCTGAGCTGTTTGCCACAAACCCGATCTCAAAAGGTGGAGTGTATCGTGGGTATTGAATTTTTTGTTTTTGGCAATATGGTTTAATGCAAAGTTTGATCGCCTGTCATTTTTAACTCGGTTCTCCTTTTCAGGTCGTGTTTGCGACATTGTTCTCCTATTCATAGGGATCTTTAATTTGATTGTACATATTGACCTATGCTTATACAGTATAAGAGTTGCTTTTGGCTCCGTGACCATAATCGTCCTCACTTGAAGGACACCGGAGAGGGACAGTGGCGGGAGTGGGACAGTGGCGGGAGAGGGACAGTGGCGGGAGAGGGACGATGGCGGGAACGGTGTCAGTGACCAGTGGGGTAGGAACTAGTGGCAGCGGGACGTAGCGGGAAAGAGGGGGCCCACACTGAAGGCGGGACGCGAAACAACTCGTTAGTTCATTTTTAGCAGGGATACAGGGTGAATGTGTTGAATAAGGTGTCTATGGTTTAACTCTATGTGTATTTGTGCTGTAGTGTCGTTGGGTTATGGGTGGTACTTAACTATGAGTCTAACACCACAAATAAAGAAGCTCTCCTCTTGCTAACAAGAGCTGACATTCCAGACTGGCCGGACGATCGGGCATGGCCGCGGGACTGCGGCAGTGACACTTCTCTGGGCGCTCAGTGGGCGCTCACATTAATACTATGTGTTTTAAATCCCGCGTGGGAATTCCGTTCCACCACCGTCCCGCTAACACTGCTGTCCTGCTATGGTGTGTTCGGGCCTTAAAGGATTAATGTCAATATCGTTTTGAGAAATAAATTTTAGGATCCTTCATCGCTCCGCGAACTTGGCCAAGGTACGAAAATCACTGACAACAAAAATCAAATAAAAACCTGATTTTGTTACCTATGGATTTATTTCGCTTGGTTTTCTCGATGAATCATGTTGTAGGAAGAAAATCAATCAAAAGCTGCTTATAAATACTTTTTTTCCGGCCATGATCATAAGTTAGCTACAGACAGTAGAGATATTAAAAATAACACAACAAAATATCACCTTAACACTACATTGTATACATATGTCACAAATTCCTGAGTAGACTAAATTATTATTTTATTCAATTTCGTTTGCATGGTAAAAATAGGTCTATCATGATCTCGAGCTTTGATTTACTGTGACTTGTTTAGTTAGGGATTTTCCCCTTTAGATATTCGTAGTTTACCAATCAGTTGTTTATAGACGAAAATCACTCATCGAGCGTTCAACAATGTTAGGAATTTTCAACATTGTTCTAGGCAATGTATCACAATTGAATACAAATACCGCTCAACGCTTCCACCCTCACCACATAGCGGCGTCACAATTTTATACTGCCTGAATTCCAGTTATTGCTGTGTATTCGTGAGTTTTATCATCATGGTGTCCAATAATACCGAGCATAAAAAGACGGTATAAGGTTACAAACCTGTAATAAAAATGTAATATTGACACTTTAACAGGTCTATTGTGTTTGCATTTATAATATGGGTATTTTAATACCCAAATAAAGTTAGTCAAACACTCTAAAAATGACACCACAAAATAAAAACACAGATGAAAATACACTTTATTTTTATGGGGAGAAAACAAATGTGTTACAGTTGTTTGCAAACAGGCTTAACCCTTTGAATCCCACGGGCGCGTATACGCGTCCGCGCAATAGCCCCGTCGGTAGCCCACGGCCGCGTATACGCGGCCGAGTGTAGTTAAAATTTCCAGTCTGATTACGATCGCTTGAAGAAAAAGAATATTGCCTTGTTTGGTATTGATCTGTTCAGGAAAGAATGCGGTTTCTTATGGTATTTTTTGTTTTGCGCTCTTGTGACCTGCATCACTGCAGCGATCGATGAAACACACATGTTTATTTTGTGACAAAATCACCTGTTGTGAACTACGTAACTTCAATGGTTTGTTTGTAAACAATGTCGAATTGTGCGGATATCTCTTGTTCACTCTGTGATGATGAAATTTCGGAGTATTTAGTTGAAGATAGGTTTATTGATGTGTCTAATGTACATTTTGAAGGTGTTAGTGCTTAAAACAGTGTGTATTATCTGTGTATGTAGGAGTTTCATTCTCTTTGCTAGTTCTAACCTGCAATCTTTCTGTAGGCCCATGTCTGAAAGTGTTTTGTTTTTCAATACTTTTTTACATTAAATAAATTTTTCATTTTATTTCATAGGGAAGTAAATTCTCTACAATTGTGTAGTAATAAAAATAGTAATTTTTTATTATCTTGTTTAACTTTACTTTTAAATTTTATGAGAAAATTTTTTTTATGATCATAATAAAATTTTGTCATTGATTTGGGATCAATTATTGGTATTTATATATTCCCCTTATCCAACCAAGAAAAATATTAATACATGTATGTTTACTCGATGTTTAGATTTTGTACAAAATTATTTATGAAAGCCAGCAAAACTGCATTAAAAACCCGGCTGGGGGAATTACACAGCTAATGAAATTCCCGGGAGTCAAGGGGTTAATCTAATTCTGATACATAACGATCAAAGCTGAACCATTTAATTGTTTGGTTTATTTTTGTGTGATATATTTTTACGAGCTTTTTATTTAGTCTTTTAAAGAATAAAGCTAGTTTAATGCTATATTATATAGAGCATAATTCGTCATATTTTTATGTTCTAGAAATTGCAATCACGAGTTATTACATAATTTAGGTCCTATGATTTTTCTCCCTGCTTCTTAATATTTTAATTTATAAGATATTTAAATGGCATTCAGTTCACCTTACTTGGGTAATATGAAGCTCTTTGGAAATCTGCCCCAGTTCACCAAACTTTATTTTTTTTAAACAGAATGTACTCATCTGCAATGCCCGATGAAACTGGCAAGTATACACCATGATTTCAAACGTATAAATTACGAACAAGTGGCATAGAACTTCAAAGAGCTATTAAAAATTCACTAAAAGATTACTTGATGAAGCCAAGGTTATTATTTTATAAAATTATGAAGTTACGTTTAGCAATCCCTATTTTGGGGTAAGAGGTGGATTCTAAATTGCGTCCCAAATTAGTTCACATTGCAATAGTAATGTGTATCAAAGCTCGTTTGTATATTACGTTTAGAGTTATCTTCACCTTTGGGCTAGTAGGCGCAGTTGGCTATGTCAACAATAAGGTTTTGGGCAAAGCATGGTTTATTTTATTTGGGCGCCGTTTTTCATCCGATTTTTACACTTGGTAATCGTCTAGTTAAATTGTTATACCACATTAGGTCCCACATACTTTAAATGTTTGAAAATCTTACAGGGACGTAGTAAAGTTAGCCAATTTTCTTTACTTTTTATTTATTCATTATTAGTTAGTTTATAAAAACACTAGTTAGATTAACGATGGTTGAGGTATTGTAACCTTCATTATTATAGTCTTACTTTTAAGATTTTTATCACCTATTTTAACTAATATATCAGGTTGTGAGGGACCTAGTCTAACCTCAATCTTCAAGAATACAGTAGTGTATTTCGTCATCACTAGTAATTTCGACCACTAGTCCGGAAAGTGGTCGTTACTGGTGCAAGATCAAGTTTCAAGTACCGTTCGAAGCGAGTACTTGAATTAGATCGAGTTACTCTTCCGGACTTACGGAAGAGTTACGAACATTACTTTTCATCACACCACCTTTAACGGTTTTTACACAGTTTGGATTAAAGTTAATTAATGTACCTATACGCCTCTAATCGTGTTTTTGAACTGATTTTAGGTGTTCAGTATTAATATAAATTTACGTCGACAAATATTATTAGTTTTGTTATTGTTTCATTTGTTTCAACAAGAGAACAATCAAATGTTAAAAATTGCACAGTAGAATTAGTTATTGTAAGTAGAATAGTAGCGTTAGTGGTGTAAAATCTTGGAAGATTTTTCCAGTCTAGTCCTGAATCTACTATTTTCCGGCCTAGTGCCGAATATTTTTGTTTACTAGAACTGTTTATCCTACACATCAGAAATCGTCTAGTTCGATCATAGCAAACTGTTCCGAAAAGAAAGTTTATCGCAAAGGTATGTTGAAAAAAATACCAATAAATATTTAAAAACACTGTTAAAAAACAAGGGAAAGGGGATGCATGTTTTCAGTGTTTTACAAAAGTGAAGATGACTCTCAAGGAGGGGGGGAGGGACACTTTGCACTAAATTTTGTATGAATGCCTAAATGTTGCTATAAACTTTTCTAGTTCTAAAGTTCCCAAAGCATTGTTAAACTGTAAGTCATGCATTATTTCATAGAATAAACACCAGTTTGTAGAATATATCGTAGTAGCACGGCTACACTTTAGCAATGTCATGGTTATGCCTAAACGATAATCGAGATCCCATTGATATTTTTCGATCGTGAATCGCAATTGGATATGCAAAAATAAAATATAAATGTGTTTTACGAGAAAGTAATAGTTTGGAAATCATAAAATATTGGTAAATTTGAAACCGACACAAAACTAATGCATTTAAAGTAGTTTTTACTGCAACAAAATGTTATCATTTCCTATTTTTTACTTCTGCCCTCGTGTAATTTAATTTGAGTCTGTAATAAAACTGCGTCGCAATAGTAAAATATTATTCAATCTTGATTTCACCATAAGTAAGCCTATTTTACTTTACTATATTTTAACTTATGGCGAAGGATATAAACCATAATCGATTTGTAAAAACCCACTCTCTTTTAATTCGTAGATAGTCCACAAAATAAGTTTAAAAGGCTGTATTTGTACATGCAACCAAGCAACCAAGTTTGAATAACTCTAAGTAGAAATTGAGATTTCGAAAAAAATTCTCAGTTCTTGAAATAAGCATATCAACTAATCTCAACAAACTGTTTGATTAAAATATTTAATTTTTCATAAAATAATTTTAAAATCTATGTTTACTATGGATTAATCATGCTAAGTAAAATTTTGAATTTTAAATCACCCCTTATAATCAAACAGCTGCGATGAGTTTTAAAAATACATCTTTAATGTTTTAAAAGAGTAATTTAGGTAATATTTAGGCAAGAGTAGGGTGCCACGTACTCTTGTCTGGAGATGGAAATAAAAATTATCGAGAAATGGATAAATTCCAACCACCGTCTCTATTTTTCTCACTTCAGTGTACCTATCTGCAATTCAAATAGAGAAGTCCGATGAAACTTGCAATTATACACCGTGATTTCAAACTTATAAGATTACTTTCCCTTCGCCAAAGTTCACGGAAACCAAATCTTCTGTTTGATTTGGGATTTCTGAAGTGTAATTACTTCCATTCGTAGGGTAATTAAATATATGTTACTCTCATCCATCATCAATGAGTTGAGTACTCTTATAATTTATCATTGTAATTCCAATTTATTATTATTTATTAAATAATATCCATTACGTTCTGAGAAGTTGCAAATGGTAATTCCATAACTGATGACGATATATATGATGAGAACATCCTTTTGTTTGAGTGAAATCAGTTTCTGTCTCGCTGAACCTTTACTAGGGTAAATGACATTCAATGTTCAGAAATTCTTCATTAAATTTGTATGACAAAAGTTTTCTTCAACTTGTTCACGACTTACATGATATAGTCTCATAGCCTTTGAAATTTAATCATAACTAATGATTAAAAAGGAAATGACAATTCATTAGGTAGTCTATTTTGATTTGAATGAAAACAGTTCGCAAACCAGTAGTTTAATAGTAGATATTAATTACAATTTATAAATTATAATTTCTTAGAGTACATAATTAAGTACCCAGAGAAGTGCAACTCAAAATTCAAATCCTACATTAGATGTGCTTACCCGATTATATACAAAAAATCAATAAAGTGCTTTAATACCTTGGCAGTTTCAATTAAAAGACGACTCAATGAAATGTTACATAAAAGATTGTTGGATTCTGCTACATTGTTAATTTTAGAGAATTATTTGACTGTTTTAGATAAGTTAACAAAGGAAGTAAATAAATAATCCTAACAGTATTGCCACTTTTAGGGCTTATTTTAAATAGTAAATCCATATATTCCATTTTTATATTATTTGTATTATAAATATGTTTTCCCAAAGAGCCTCTTCTCAATACATTGAAAATTATAAATAAATAAGTTTACGAGGCATCTATTTGATTTACTAATTAAAACTAAGTAATTCATAAAGAATAACATAATCTTGAAAGATAAATAAACTAAAAACATACTATAAAAAATCTTTTAAAATCGATTTAAAAGCTTGACAACCGAAAGAAATATAGTAATAACTGGACACAAGTAAAACTAAGAAATTATATAAGGAGTTTTAGTACAAGTACTATACGGATTATTGTGTTGGTCAATAAAATTAGTTTGATTTATTTATTTATTTATTTATTACTTGATATAGGAGAAATTTAGATATCAACTCAATCTTAAAAGTTGGAGTTAAAAGTATGGAGTTATGAACGAGCAACCCGCGAACGACTCGTATCTCATATTGGCCTCATAACAACACCGTGCATTCTCACCGTGGTCGAATCTGGAGTGAATATCCGTTAAATATGATTATGTAATTTTAGAATACCTGACTTAGGCCGTTTAGAAATATATTTTACTATCTAAAAATGGTATCATAAAACGAAATACCTTTAGTACCATAACGACTGTAATACCTGAAGGCGTTCCCGTGATTTCAGTTCTTCCAGAATTTGACATTCCTTCAAAACGGCGTTTCATACTGCTCGTAAAACCACAGTTCTCTAACCTGTTGGCCCGCAAAATTAGTGTAGCCAACAGTTTAGTGTAGCCTTACTAATTGGACTGAAAAAAAAAAACTGTTCTTTATCCATGGCTAACCTTAAAAGTTATGTTTGTTTTACCAAAAGATCGCACTAATCCAAAACAAATAAGGACGATAAAAACAAAAAACGACCTGCATGCTACACTGAAAATACAAGATTTTTCACTTATTCATTTCAGTTAAACACATACGCTTTTTTATAATATTAAGATTTAGGCTCCGGTCTACCCCTGGCGCGCCACCCAGAAGCAAGGGTTTTTAGAATCGTGTTATCTTCTGCTAAATGCAGCCTAAAGCCATAGTGTAACGTGTGAGGCAACATAACCATTTACAAGAGAACGTGGCAGGGAAGAAGTTAGGAGTTGGATATAGTAAAACACAAATATGAAATAACATGGCATATATTGAGCAAAAATAACATGAGGAACGATACAATTTTATATTACCTTAGCCTACACATAATAAAATTCAAATTCAGTCTTTCAGTCTAATAACTTGATCACAGCCATGATTAATAAAATTGTTAAATTGATCAGGATTATTTTTATATTTTGAGTGAGTAGGCTATAGGCCTACATCTGGTAAAACGTGTAAAATTCTAGAGTAGTATAATAAATTTTTAATTTATTTAAACATTAATGATTCAAGTCATCTACCGAAATGGACTTATAGTTGTTTCAACGGCTTAATGACTCATTTGCTGTCCAGCGTTTATAATAATTTGTTCAAGTAAAATTAAATGACAAAATATAACCTTTAGGATTTCAACCGGTACTAAACATTTTTAAATTCAACAATTACAACAACAAATAAATAAATACATACACCTAACATTGAACATAGTACAAACATCCAAGTCTTAAATGGTCTTAAGCCATATATTAAACTGTATCAACATAAAGAGCCAAATGGAAAAGAAAATCGGGAGCAGAATTTTGTACCGGGCATTACCAAAATGAATTTAGAACAGGATGGCCTAAACGTGCTCCGTTAACGTAATTATTTAAATTAAATTCTAAGTCCCTAACCTTAACCTAGTCCAACAGACATAAACAATAATTGACTCATTACATCACATTCAAATATAAACCAAGTTGATTGGTACGGTAACCCGTCGCAGCAGTGGGACGACACAACCGGATATCTCCAAGTTCGTGGCTTCATAGTTCACAGGTTAGAATAGTATTCACCACAGGAAATGAAAGGCCTAGTTGAAGTTTAAATTTAATATTTTTAAATGTTCACTGAGTTAGTTGTAAATTTAAACTGCCACTGAATGAAACTGAGTCTGTCCTTTTGTTGAATGAAAATGTGGCCACTGATTTTAAACTGTAGAAAAAATATGGATGGAGGGCACCTGAGTAGCGAAGCGGTGAGTGTAGATAGGCCTGGGTTCCTGCAGCTGATGGTGCCCATGGAGCTCAGAGAAAGTGGCGGCCAGAGGTTGGTGAATGTCCTCCCACCGCAATCGGTCCAGGTTCAGAGGCTTCGGTCAGGATAACATGGTCAGTCGGTTCCTTCGGTTGTCTCGAACATTTCTAGCCCTAGACCAGGGGCCCTGTACAGATCAAAACGAGTCTTAGATTCCACATAATACAATACCGTACATGATTCCTATTCAGAAAGCCTATTCTGAATTAATAGTTATTATTTCCATTTGTTTTTGAATTTACTGATTTCATCAACCCTAACCTGTTCCTGGCCCTTAACCTATAATCTTGCCTAACCTATAAACTTGGCCAAAATTGAGTACAACAAAAATTATGTTCAGAAATACACATGACAATTACTAATAAAGCTATAAAACATCAAAACATACTCATTAAATATACTAGACAGTAAGTAGGCTATTCATACATCACATTAGACAAAGTGCTGAGACAGGCCTGGTCCGGTAAATTCTGAAAAATAATTTGTTGCACCAAGGTGCCTGAGCCTAAATAAATAAACATTTATTACAATTAATAGCCCCAAATAATAGTGAAACAAAATCTTGAAACATGTGCATCCGACATACCAACCAAGACATGAAATTTCCTGTTCAGGACAAACCGTTTAATCCACAATTCTCTGAAAATACATTGAACAAATGACAGTCATTATTTTACATTTAGACATTGTTTTTTTTTACATTTATTTCCACAATAATTCCAAAGTCACAAAATTATTTTTGGTTATTTCACAGTGAAATTTAATCACCCGCCCTCAAGTTGGGAAATCGTAGCCGGTAACTCCAAGCTACGGCATCAAAATATTTTATTCTACAAAATTTGCATTTCAATTGAGTGAATTCCTCGTACCTGGCATTTGGTGAGTAGATTATTACAGCTTCATAGTGATGTTACTCTCTTCCTCGAAGTTAATAATTCCTGAAGTGTCTTCATTTTCTCAGTTGTTTTCCTAGCGAGTGTTGGAAAGGAAAAGAACGACTTCGCTGACGGGCGATCCAAGGCGGTGAGGAGGGGGGCGGGGAACATTTGACAGCTTGAGAAGTCCAGAAGTTTCGGCACAGCCAGCGGATATCGAGCGGCCAAACTCAAAACGGTACTATATGAAATGAGCCATACTGCCATGGCTCAACCTCCCCCACCAACGGTGCACACGGGGCACAAGAAGAAAGGAGAGAAGATCCAGTTGAAGACAGGAATGGGCATCACACTGGGAAGGGTCAATAGGCTACCCTTGATAGACATCAGCGCTGATGGGTGACTAATTGGTTAACAGAGTGAGAAAGAATGGCATGCCCCAAGATCGACGCAGAGAGGGTGATCAGGCCTCGCCTTGCCAATCGAGCCTATCTATTTGTCCAGAACAACTCCCTTGTATTCCTTCAAGTGAGAAATATGTGCTTTCCTGAACTTTTCACCAGGACTCAGGATCCACCAACATTGCTGTTGACAGGAGAAAGAAATCGTGAGAAATTTTGTGGGGCCCCGTCCAACGATAACACAGTTTGCCAGCTATTTTGTTAGCTGCCGAGCTGATTGGATGGGACAAACAGTAGACCAATTGTCCAACCTTGAATGGGTTGTCCTTGCGCCCTTCGTTGTACCTTTTTCGCACTATTTCGTGCGACTTCTGAAGATTGCGTTTAGCTGCAGCCCAAGTCTTCTTCAAATCAGCATCAGGAGAACTGGGAAGGAGGTCATTTATTTTCCAATGTTGGAGAGGGGGTTGTTAGGTTTAAACCCAAACATCAACTGAAAAGGTACATTCTTATGTCCTTCATGCAGGGCCGTGTTAAGCCACTGAAGATTTTGATCCCAACCGTTATGCTTTTCACCGTGGAACGCAATCAGAGCTGCCCTCAGATTTCGATTAAATCTCTCCGCATGCGATGGTTGAGGGTAGTAAGGAGACGTTGTCACATGAAGAATTCTTGTCCGAAACACATTCTGTTGAAAATATGTGAGGTTAACTGACTACCGTTATCCGACACTATTGTTGTGGGAACTCCAAAGTGTTGAAAGATGTGACTGTTGAGTGCTTGCACGGTGAGTTGAGCCAGTAGCACGTCGAAGAGGCAACAACCATACAGACTTGGAAAAGGCGTCTACAGCAACAAGAAGAGAAGTATTTCCTTCCTTGCAATTCCTCAAACAAGGCTGAAAGTTCAATCAATTTCTCCTGACAGACAGCAAACTCTGCCTCAACGTCCACTGAAGAATCCTTGATCTCGATACTGTCCGAACTCAGCAACTTCCGCAATTGTTTTCGAAGATCCGCCACTATTTTGTGGGAACTTCCCCTCTTCGCTCTACCTCCCACAAAAGTTCATCCTTGGCCAAATAATCAGGGTTTATCTTTGCCATAGTTCAAACCTCAACACAAATTCAAAATTTCCAAAAAATTACAAAACTTCACAAACACAGTTTTTCCAACAATACAAAAATTAACTTGAGATCACCATTTGCCAGGGCCCTAGTCTTGACTTTTTTTTTTGACCTGACCTAACTACTGAACCTTTGTTGAACTCTTTCCATTGTTGAAAGACAATCAAACAATAATCTCAAGACACTCAAAACATTATCTCAAGGCGACAAAAACCATAAAATTTACAACACTTAACATTGACTTATTCCTGAAAACAACAATTATTATTAACAAATTCACCTTAATATTCCCATCATTTGTATCTTCTCTTTGAATGCAATGGTTGGCAGTCAGGAACACACGTAACCCGATTTAAAACCCATTCATATCAGAAATCTACCAGACCTTACATGCCTGAAACCTACATCCAATCTCCCATACTCCAATTTTCCCTAAAACCACGCTCTGCTACCATTTGTAACGTGTGAGGCAACATAACCATTTACAAGAGAACGTGGCAGGGAAGAAGTTAGGAGTTGGATGTAGTAAAACACAAATATGAAATAACATGGCATATATTGAGCAAAAATACATGAGGACGATACAATTTTATATTACCTTAGCCTACACATAATAAAATTCAAATTCAGTCTTTCAGTCTAATAACTTGATCACAGCCATGATTAATAAAATTGTTAAATTGATCAGGATTATTTTTATATTTTGAGTGAGTAGGCTATAGGCCTACATCTGGTAAAACGTGTGAAATTCTAGAGTAGTATAATAAATTTTTAATTTATTTAAACATTAATGAATTCAAGTCATCTACCGAAATGGACTTATAGTTGTTTCAACGGCTTAATGACTCATTTGCTGTCCAGCGTTTATAATAATTTGTTCAAGTAAAATTAAATGACAAAATATACCTTTAGATTTCAACCGGTACTAAACATTTTTAAATTCAACAATTTACAACAACAAATAAATAAATACATACACCTAACATTGAACATAGTACAAACATCCAAGTCTTAAATGGTCTTAAGCCATATATTAAACCTGTATCAACATAAAGAGCTAAATGGAAAAGAAAATCGGGAGCAGAATTTTGTACCGGCATTACAAAATGGAATTTAGAACAGGATGGCCTAAACGTGCTCCGTTACGTAATTATTTAAATTAAATTCTAAGTCCCTAACCTTAACCTAGTCCAACAGACATAAACAATAATTGACTCATTACATCACATCAAATATAAACCAAGTTGATTGGTACGGTAACCCGTCGCAGCAGTGGGACGACACAACCGGATATCTCCAAGTTCGTGGCTTCATAGTTCACAGGTTAGAATAGTATTCACCACAGGAAATGAAAGGCCTAGTTGAAGTTTAAATTTAATATTTTTAAATGTTCACTGAGTTAGTTGTAAAATTTAAACTGCCACTGAATTGAAACTGAGTCTGTCCTTTTGTTGAATGAAAATGTGGCCACTGATTTTAAACTGTAGAAAAAATATGGATGGAGGGCACCTGAGTAGCGAAGTGGTGAGTGTAGATAGGCCTGGGTTCCTGCAGCTGATGGTGCCCATGGAGCTCAGAGAAAGTGGCGGCCAGAGGTTGGTGAATGTCCTCCACCGCAATCGGTCCAGGTTCAGAGGCTTCGGTCAGGATAACATGGTCAGTCGGTTCCTTCGGTTGTCTCGAACATTTCTAGCCCTAGACCAGGGGCCCTGTACAGATCAAAACGAGTCTTAGATTCCACATAATACAATACCGTACATGATTTCCTATTCAAGAAAGCCTATTCTGAATTAATAGTTATTATTTCCATTTGTTTTCGAATTTACTGATTTCATCAACCCTAACCTGTTCCTGGCCCTTAACCTATAATTCTTGCCTAACCTATAAACCTTGGCCAAATTGAGTACAACAAAAATTATGTTCAGGAAATACACATGACAATTACTAATAAAGCTATAAAACATCAAAACATACTCATCAAAACATACTCATTAAATTTACTAGGCAGTAAGTAGGCTATTCATACATCACATTAGACAAAGTGCTGAGACCAGGCCTGGTCCGGTAAATTTCTGAAAAATAATTTGTTGCACCAAGGTGCCTGAGCCTAAATAAATAAACATTTATTACAATTAATAGCCCCAAATAATAGTGAAACAAAATCTTGAAACATGTGCTTCCGACATACCAACCAAGACATGAAATTTTCCTGTTCAGGACAAACCGTTTAATCCACAATTCTCTGAAAATACATTGAACAAATGACAGTCATTATTTTACATTTAACATTGTTTTTTTTTAACATTTATTTCCACAATAATTCCAAAGTCACAAAATTATTTTTGGTTATTTCACAGTGAAATTTAATCAGCTCAAGTTGGGAAATCGTAGCCGGTAAACTCCAAGCTACGGCATCAAAATATTTTTATTCTACAAAATTTGCATTTCAATTGAGTGAATTCCTCGTACCTGGCATTTGGTGAGTAGATTATTACAGCTTCATAGTGATGTTACTCTCTTCCTCGAAGTTAATAATTCCTTGAAGTGTCTTCATTTTCTCAGTTGTTTTACTAGCGAGTGTTGGAAAGGAAAAGAACGACTTCGCTGACGGGCGATCCAAGGCGGTGAGGAGGGGGGGCGGGGAACATTTGACAGCTGTGAGAAGTCCAGAAGTTTCGGCACAGCCAGCCGGATATCGAGCGGCCAAACTCAAAACGGTACTATATGAAATGAGCCATACTGCCATGGCTCAATAGTTAAGGTGTCATATTAAAGAAGAATAACGGTACTAAATTTCCTTTGTTAGACTTTGGTAAAGACTTTATCAAAACTAATAGAAAACTTCAGTTAAAAATCGAGAAAAACAGATTATTTTAAACAGTTATAGCTCAAATCAGAAATTTTATTGAAACATTCTAAAGCCAGGGAAGACGCTAAAGCCAGGGAAGACGAGATACGTATTTTTACTTTTATAAGTTACGAGTCAATCTCTATCTTAATTAGTTAATTTTAAAACACGATTCCCGCAAACCTCTGCATCCATAAGAATCGCCTAGCGCTACGGCCGAGAGGTGGCATTGGGTCTCAGGTAGAGCGGAGCTTAGGTAGATGGAAGTCAAATATTGAACATGAACAGATATAGAAATTTGAGTTTTTTATATTGAAAATCTTTTATTGTTTTTATATTTTTTCGATATGATGAAAAGCGTTGAATAGGTAATACTCGAACTTAAAGTTTTTTTCAGTCCATCATTGAAATTTCATATAGATCTTTTAACGTGATTGCGCACAAAAAAGGTCTTTGTGATGAAAACTACTATTTGCGTCAAACATTTAAAGACAAAATTATTATGTGCGTTAATTGTTTTCCATAATAAGACTCGACAGCACTAATTTGTTAAATGCTAATATATAATCTTTGAGCATGTTGATAATCATATACATGTTGTAAGTATATATGTTGTACTTTAATTACTTGAGTATTTACTTCCATCTCGGGTATGTCTCCATGTTATTATTTATGCTATTTTTTTCATTAAAATGCGAAGTATAATAGTAGTTCCTACCGGGAAGTGTAAGTGTAGATGTACGATGCTTACATAGCAGTAATGGATCTGTTAATTACAGTCGGGTAGTGTGAAAAATGTCTAACCACACTGGAGTAATAGACTTAAATATTTTAACTCCAACAGTAAAACATTTTATCAACAACAATTTGTGTCAATAAATGATCACAAAACAAATGTTTTAGAAATTAGTAGCCTATTAAATATAAGAACTTTCAAATAACTAGCAAACTATTACTTCAACAATATTTTTATTTAACTGTAAGCTGTTTTATTTTATTTTTTTCCCCTTTTTAAATATAAGCGCCATTGAAAATGACGGTTACTGTTATCGGCTAGAATATGAGCGTACCACGAATATAAATATCAATAGGTTTTTAACTACTACGTATCACTAGAAAGATAGATAGATTATAGAATATTGACCACACCTCTGCTGCATATTTAAAGGAAAGTGAGAGCCATAAAGACTTGTTCGACCCATCATAATATAGTATAAATAAAAATATTATCTATGCATATTACTGTACTACAAAATTTAAAACAATAGTAGTGCGTTAAACATAGTAACGTGAACTTGTTTAATATTTGTTATGGATCCCGCAGACTTGATTTGTTTCCTTCGCCACTGTTATTAGAAGTTTCTAATGATCGCTGAGTTAATGAAATGACAATTGTAATCAGCTTTCGATGTTAACGGGTTATATACAATTGTATTTGCTATTCAGGTGAGCTATACATTTCTCAAAGTACTTATAAACCAGTCAGTTAGTACCAGTTTTAACTATTAATACCTAGGTATTCGTTAAAAATCTTAAATAATTGATATAATGTATTTTAATTTAAAACTCAATCGCGGAAAGTATCAAGTTAAAGTAAGCCACACAAAGTACTAATTGGCCTCTTTTGATATTCGTACTACGGTGAAGTTTTCATTTCATTCATGGTTTAAATTTTTACTGCTGTGCAACCTGTAAACATAAGGTTGCTAGAAAGAGCTTTGTACACCAATAGGCTCAAAAAAGACATTTGGAATGTTAATCCAACTCATTTCTAGAAAACACATACTGCACATCGTGATTGCACTGGAAAGGGTTAAGTGACCACATCAAAGGATTGTATTAATATACCACGGTCTTAAGAGAGAGGATTTCTTTAATATTCTCACCTGGGTAAACTGTTATGTGGGTAAAAATGGATTCGCCAGTAAAATTCATTTATTACCAGAACGCACTACGCAAAACGCATTACGCTGTTGTCATAAAAATCAATAAATATTAGTAAAGTAGAAGCTTAGAATAGTCTAGGATGTTAGATTATTAGATCTCTCCATATAGAATAATATGCATTTGCAACGATAAGTTCTTAGCTAGCAATCTCATTTACATGTCAATTATCTAATATATAAACAGAAACAATATATAAAATTGACAAAGGTTTAATTTGCATATTTTTCTTCAAATTCCTGTTGATTTATTCTTTATCCTTTTCCCCTGTCAACCTTTTTCGCGTTCGGGCAAAAATTGTCAGCTTATATACAACCAGTTGTGAAATTTTGATTGTTTAATGAACTTCATTTACTACACCCTAATTTTTAGGAGTTTACAATGAAAAGAGTGAAAAATGAAAGACACTTAAATCAAAATAATCAAATACCCAAATAAGCATAAAACATGTTACTAAGTTTCAATTTAACTGAATATACCATTGAAGTGGAGCAGGGCTGGTTACCTAGTAATAGCTGACAACATTACCATATGTCACTGTCGACTATTTACACACCCTCTCAATAAACTGACAACGCCGCAAAGGGAAAGTTGGCCCGAGGCGTCGGCGTTGACTACACAGGTGTCCAAAACTTCCAGTCCATCATCATGAATGAGAGTGTGTTTACAGTAGGGCCCGCGCCGCGCCGGCCGCCTAGTCACGTACGCTGGAGACAGCTCTCTTGACACGCAGCGCTCGTGTGGTCTCGATATTAAGTGACAGCAAGCTACGGTAGTCAGTGATAACAGTGACACTCATTCATAGTGACACTACGATGTTTTATTTCAGAATGTCACAACTAGTCGCAGAATCGTCAAGATCATTACCTACAGGTACACAAAGAACAAGGAAAGAAAGTTAATTTAACTTTGTTAAGCCTTTTAATTATAATTAAATACCTTTTTAACATTTATAAACTCGTTAGCTTGACTTTTGCAAATAAGAATTTTTGTTAACAAACATTTTATACTTTTTATTTTTTATTTGATGTTCAGCCAATACTTTCCGACAAACGTTTTAATTAGTAAAGCGTTTGTGAATTTTAAGTAATTTAAGGAATTTTTAACTAATGATAAGGAAAAATTCCCAGAGAGACAATTTTGATTAATTCAAAGAATAGCAATGCCGAAGTAACAGTCTAATAGTTTTGATCTATCTACTGTGTTTTTAAATCACTTTAAATTATCTATTGAATTGAAATTAATGTGGCCAAAGATGCATTTAACAATACATGTGGAAGTGAACTAGTGAAGAAGAAAAAGAACAGTTTGAATTAGGCGAATAACATTCGTGGAAATATGCTCTTATCATCTTTATTGCCGAGTAGACTAATATTGATCCTGTCTTTATAAGTAAGTGTTTTTTAACACCAACTGTACATAATAACTATTCTATTGGTATATGTTTATTCTTGTAACTGTGTGACGTCGTTTCAGGTGTTCCAGACTAGATGTTGCATAATGCAAGCTCTTTTTTCACCTCGGATTAAAACACGTAAGTTTAATTATTATTCAAGCAGTATTATTTAATCATTTGGGTGGAAAGTCATTCTTTTTAGAACGCGATCGAGTTAACTTCCAACCAGTGGATTTCGTTGATATTGAAAATGTTCAAAATTAATTTACACAGTTACCATTACGTTTGACACGTTCCTATCTCTGAGAGTC
>CM061531.1:7906629-7978094 GCA_030545055.2 Neoaliturus tenellus
AGTTAAATAGCTGCAATATTGCATCCATGACGCTAACTAATATAACTTATAATCACCTTCGTTCTAGGATTTAGAAATCAACTTCCCATTTACACTTAGGCCTGTGGCCCCTTAAAATATTATTTATAACGTATGGAAAGTTAAATTTTTACAATCAATGTAATTTTACGCTTAATCTGCGTTTAACATAATTACATGTTAGTAGAAGGGATTTGCCGGTTCTGGCGCAGGTCAAGGTCAGCGGTTGTAACTGGCAGGTGTGTGTTGTTGATTTGGGGGTTTTTTGGGGGGTTTGGGGAGGGGTTGGTAAGTGTGTCAAGGTCATCCGGAGGGGGTTTTAAAAAAGGTGGGGAGTCTGGGGACGGGTGGGGCTCCGGGAAATAAATTTATTCATTCATCAAAGCCTACCAGTGATCGTAGGATGGCTTCTACATCGTTTGCAGCCGTACTGTTGATTTCATTGCTCTGCACGGGTCGGGAGTCGGTGGAGGTAGTGTATGTAGGCGAATATGTAGGCGAATTTTGTGTGGGAACACCACCATTGTTATCGTTAGTAGTGGATGTCACTATTGGAGATTGTATGGGTGCACACCCTGCCGTGTGTCCATAACTTGAAGAAATAAGAGCTGCTAGATGGTTATATTGTGAGTTGATAGAGTAGAATGAGAGATGTGTGTGATGAAGAACGGTTATATAAACCCGGTAATATAGTGAATAAGAATAACTGGATAACATCATCAATAGGTGTGACAAGATTTAATGTTGATATTTCAGCATATCAGTTAAGACTGTTTGCAAAATAGTGTCAGTAGAATAACTGTTGCGAAGGTTGGATCTTGTAAAATACAAGGGGTGAAAAGCTGAACTGTTCTTAAGTTTAGCGAATGTATTACGAGGTCTTGAAACTGTGTAGTTAGACTGTTTTTGTAAAATATGTTTGGTGCGTAAAAGTTTCAGCTGTAAAGTGTGGGAAGCCATTGTAATAGTGGTGACTAAATGTGCACTGCGTAAAAAAAAAAAAAAACAACTGATAAATGGTTAGTGTCTGTAAATGTGTTTGAATATATAAAGAGTGATTAGCATATTAACCGCGAACACAATGTTGTAGAGTAAGAAATGTAAATTAGAAAAATTGTTAGAAAAGTAAAGACCGAAGTTTACCCTACGAAACCCGGCGAATAAATGAGACGCTCGCGGTACTGACCCCGTATTTAAGCAATTTGTGAGTCACGAACAACCCCTCCTCTACCCTCCCCCCTCAGCCGATGGGATAAAAAGGGTGGGATTGCGGTCACCCCGGTTATTTGTTCGTAGAGTGCGATAGTTTGTATTAAAGGGAGAGGGAAATACTTTAAACTATTTTGTTAAAAATATTAAGATAACATCTAGTTGAAAAAAAAAGGATTTGTTACTCTGTATGAATTGGCTATGAGCTGCACGAGTGCAAACAACAATCTGTTAATAAGTGATGCGGTAAGAACTAGTATTTGTACAAACATTATAGTTCAGCAATAATTATATGTGTGAAAAATGGTAAGTTAACACCATGGATAAGACTAACAGTAATATAATACTATAAATGTTTAAAAGGATTAAATATAATTAAGAGTTTAAAAAAAAAGCAGATGTGAATATGAATAATTAGCAGCAGGTGAATATAAATATTAAATAATAACAAAAAAAAAAAATATTGATGTGACGTTAATTTATGCAGTAATAAAAAAATCGGTAATGGGAGAGTAATATGTGTTTATAGTAATAAAAAAGAAATAGTTGAAGACTAAGTTATGCATGGGGTGTTAAAAACAAGTAGACCTAATTGGAGTAAGTTAAAAGAAAGCATATATAATATTATTAGACGGTAGCGACTTACCGAGGGTTGTGTCAGCTGTGGGTCCCGCGAGTGAAAAGAGGCGCAGCTGCTCGTGTAACGGTATTTATAACAGCAGGTGGTAATTATTATGAAAGTGACCCCCCCCCCCCCAAATAGGTAATTAACCCCCCCCCCCCCTTCTTTCACTTTTATTTTATGTTTGAAATGGTAATAGTAGTTAAGCTTGTGTAATACTAATTTGGTGTTACCAAATGGTAACTATTTGTGGTTAAGATAATACAACATATACTTAAGATAAATTAAACTGATAGAGTAACGGTAATTTAGGTCTGCTGTTGGCAATAGATAAGAATCATAGTTGAGCGGCGAAAGGGAACACATAATTCCTACTGTTATTAAATAATAGCAGTGAACAAACTATGTGTAATGCTATAAGGAAAATTGTGGTTCGATTAGGTGGAGATTATAATTAAATGTTGGCCAACATTATTGAAAGCCGCAACACTACACTTAAATTATCGATGACCTACTCGTATAATCGCCGCTACGTGTATGAAACAGTGTTGCTTGGAAATTTCCTATTGAAGTTGTACTTCGAACGTTGTAAGCCCCTCAAACCCCTACGAGTTCCCCCCACCATCTTGAAAGTTTACGAATATTCTGTTGAGAATTTTAGAATCAGTTCCGTACCGAAACTCCGGACGCGAAGCTTCGGGACGAACTCAAAAGGGTAACTTAAATATATACGGCGGCCGATATATATTTGAGTTATTCTTGCTGTTAGGGTTCTAATATTAATATTTGTTGTGTGTGACTGTGTGTGTGTATAAAATGTTATTTATTTTTTAGTTTTAAGTTGTGTTATTTTTAAGTTTTAATTTGCGCATTGCGATGTTAGTATTAAGGTGTGTTATATTATTGCTAATGTTTAAAAAATGTGTTTATGCATTTAATGTCGAGTGTTGATGTAATTATTGTGTATTTGTGTGCATGTGTGTGTGTACTAATAACCTTTCACAGCTAGCTGTTAGGAGGGTAGATTAAATTTAAATTTAAATTATAGAAGTCTGTTGAACTTCATTAAATATGGGTGGGACATGCGTGTTGTGCCATAGGCAAGCGCCATATTTTATTTTTTTAAATTTTTAATTTTTTTGTAGGAAATAATTATATTTGGGTGGGTTAGATTAAGGGTGGGAGGTTAGAGTTGCGTTTGCATTAACTGTTCCAGATTCCCTATTGTACAATTGGAATGGTCAGGTCCAGTGCCCAGGCCGAGGCCGACCGCCCGTATCACAGCCCACCAAACTGGATCGCCACGTGCGTGCGGGCAAAAATTGGGATCCCTTGCAAGACGTAACTATGGGGTTGGGATTGGGAGTGTTTGAGAATACAGAGTGGTGAGACGGCCGTGGCCGCCTCCATCACTTTGGATCATTATTATTTTTTGTGACCTTGACCTAAATTAAAGTAATTTAACCCCCCCCCCAAAATTACAATTAGCCCCCCCCCCCCCCCCCGAGGTCACTTTCACTTAGCATCCCTATATAAGCGGGGCTAGCTAACATGTTTGTTTATTCTGATTCCAGCCGCTAACGCTGCCACTTCAGAACCATGTCTCTATCAACAACTTCTGCTACTACTATCACTACGCCTGCTGCTCCTGCTGCCACTTCTGTGCCTGCTCCTACTATGAACATACCAGCTGCTAACAAGAAACCGGCAAAGAGACTGAAGTTGAAGAACGTCCCGGAGTCGATGCCTTGCGGCAGATGGATACACCACCATCTACATCTGCTACAACTGCTCCGGGAAATATTCTTCTCCAAGCCATGGCGGTTCTTGGGAGTATTTTTCTCCACCTCCATCACCAACACATCCTACGGCAACTCCACCACTACAACCCCAACCTACACCTACAACGTCACCACAGATGGAGCTTCCTGTTCGTTCTGATACTCCTTCAATTCTAGAATCTATTCATAATTTCACCTCATTACCACCAGCTAATAACACCAATTCCTGAACCAAAGTCCATTAATCCTATCATTCCTAGTTCTAAAGTTAAAAAGTCTTTTTTCAAAATTGCTCCTTCAGAGCGTTTTCAATTATTAAAAGCAGAGCGTCGCAGGGCATTTAAAAATCCTCGTAAATGCACTGAGAAGCTGCTTAGGGGTTCTAAAAAAGGATCGGTCTGTGGTAGGAAATGTGTTTTTAATGAAAAGTATTGCCGTGTACATCTTGTAAAACATATTTCTGTGCCACAACCGACTGTGATTTCCAGCAAGTCCTACCCCGCTACTAAGTTGAAGAGATTGCGAGAAGGTTTAAGGTACTTTTTTGTAAGTAGAACAGAAAAGAGCAATAGAATTATAATAGGGTGTAACGGCTACAAATGGGTAATTAAGCTCTCTGTACCTATGAGAAACCAATAAGCGATCAAAACACTTGATGCGAAAGACTATCTCTACAAAGGTGCGGATGGTTGGACTCGCTGGGGTCGTAGTAAAGAGTGATAAGAATTAGCTTTTTCCAAATTTTGTTAGAAAAATAATGGGAGAGAAAACCAGCGCTATATAACAGTGCGCTGCGTTTCTCTCCCATTATTTTTTGGTCACTCTAAGTCCCATGACCTACTTTCACATGACCTTGAACTTTACCCCCCCCCCCCCCCAATAAAATTAACCCCCCCCCCCAATAAAAATTAACCCCCCCCCTTTCCTTTCCCTTTCCTTAATTTTCTCTGCCTTATATAAGTAGCCGCTATGCAACTGGGTATGGGATATTGGCCGCTAACCTGGTGTACAGTGAACATGGCTCCGCTGGATGGTTCAAACTTTTACAACAGGCGATTTGAGCTAAAGAAAATGGAAGAAGTGGAGGAAGATGAATCTGAGCTAGAGGAAATGGAAGAAGTTGAGGAAGATGAATCTGAGCAAGAGGAAATGGAAGAAGTTGAGGAAGATGAACAATTGATATTTGAATATTTGCGTTGTGTAACTTTGGACCTGGAAGAAAGTCTTGACCCATACATGTGGGAAGCATTGGACTGGTTGCAGTTGGCAGAACAATAGTAATTATATCACCAGTGTTGTTTCTTGGTAGCCCAATTTTGTATGTGACTGCAGACAATGCGAATACATTTGGCAATGGGCGAGTTGTTTGAGGATTTTAGGGGAAATGAGGAGTACAATAATTGGTTTAATATTTGTTTAAGATAAGCAGGGTTTTTTAACTCATGTGTGAGAGTTAATAGTTACTGGTTACTACATAAGTTAAAGTTTGTTGACCTTGACCTTGAACTTGACCCCCCCCCACCCCCCTTAAAATTGCAATTAGCCCCCCCCCCCCCCTGCCTTCTATAGTTGCATTATAAAAGCCCGCAGCTCACATATTTGCTCAGAACTTAACCAGTTGCTATATAGTGAACATGTCCAAAAGATTGGATTCATTCTTTGCTAAACATACAGAACTTTGGCCATTATTATATGGATTACATAGAAAGATTGAAGAAACAATTTTGAAAGATATGGGTGTAGGGGTTAAAGTGCTTGTATATCGTCGAGGTGATTACAAATTATTGTGTTCATGTACAGTCAGAATTGAAATTTAAATAATTTATTTCCTTGGATGGTGCAATTACGTAATTTTGTAGAAGAAATGTAGTTTCAGTTGAAGTAGCCGCAATGTATTATAAGCCTTGATAAAGAAGAGTAATTATACTATGTTACAAATGTTTAACTATATGAAATATAGTGGGGAAAATAGAATATATATAAGACAGCAAACTTCATACTCAGTATCACTTTGTTATAAGATATTACTTTGGTGTGAAGAGAAAAGGTTAATAATGGTTTTTAAGGATACACCTTTTTTAAATTATTTTGAAGTAAAAAATCAGTTTAATACAAATGAAATATAACTTGGATAGAAGAGACAAATGAAGGTTCGAAGAAGAATTGAATAATAGTCTGGATGATTCTATATTGGAAGAAGAAATTTCGTCCTTTGAACAAGAAATATAGCTAATAAATGATAGTGATGAAGAAATTGTTAAAGAAGCAATTGAAACATTCATTTTAGATTCGTCAATTGATACATTGATATCCCCTATACAATCTTCAGACTCTGAATCGGACTAATGATATGTTGGTGTTTTTCTTACTGATCCCCCCCCCCCTTTCTTTCCCCTTCCCCATATTTGCTATAAAAGCAAGAGTTGATCAGGTTTTTTATTCATTATATGCTGTGTTGTTAGTAAAGTCATACACTTTATTAAACTATGTCTCCAAGAGCTACTACCTTTATATACATTACTGAAATTATTACACATCGTCAGATACAAGAACAAGAAGAACTAGAACAAGAGATGAATGTTACATTTGGAGAGTTAATAGAAGAAATAGTAGAAGAATTTATAAATTTAAACCAAGAAACAACTAATGAAACTGGAAATATATCAATGATGCATCAACCGGAAGAGTTAACCGAATCTGAAGAAGAAGAATCTGAATAAAATGGTGGGGGGTTGATTATTTAAGCAGGAAAGAAAACAGTTTAAAAATCATTTCATAATGGAGGACCGAGAAGCAATGTTTAAAGCTTTTTGTAAGGAAGAACCCTGGGTTCCACCGGTAAATTCCTTTACATATTATTTCCCACTTTTAGACATGGAGGATTGTAAAAAAATTCCAGACATTGGTTTTAAATTTCAAAAACAAGGAATGTTAATTGGTGTCACTGAAAAATATCACAATGAATATTCGGAAAGATTGGCGTTTAACTTTATGATGGACAATATGAATATTAAACCCAGTGAGTATCCATATTTTCTTTATAAATTTTTAGTTGAAAATGGTGCCAGTGTAACTATTGAAATACGTATTCAACATTTTTGGCCTACTGGGGATAGTGGTGGGGAAAGTAAATAAATGTGTTGTTTAACCGGATAGTCTCTCACTCTTGTAAAATCATTCACCAACAATGTATCGTCCAATTTTATCTGATTTGGCTGCATCTCATGAAGAAGCTGAAGCTAGAAGGAAGAAAAGCGAACAAGCAAGACAAATTCAGTCTAATATTAATATGGAGTATTATAGGCTACAAATCCAAATCCCAGGTATGCATCTTGGAGAAAACAGAGTAAAGACTGTACATGCGGCTGGTAGTTATATTAAGTATTTGAAATTATTATTGGAAGATAGAGAGTCTAAAATTACAAAATTAGAAGATGAAATGAAGAAATTGAAAAATGAACTATTGCTTTTGAAAAATGGAAATAATGAAGTCGTAGTTGAAGAGGGTGCAGAAGAAGGAAATGAAATATTGGGAATTTGAAGAAAGAAGTTTAAACATCTGTATAAACTTATAAAAAACAAAAATAATAAAAAAATTAATAAAATAAAAAAATATTAAAAAAATTAGATTTAGAATAGAGAGCGGGGAATAGATCACTTTGTGGCAATGGAATAACATGTCACTTAGTGCTCTATTCCCCGTTCTCGCATTAATATAATTTGACCTTGACATATATAAAATATGGTGGGGATAAAGTATTTAAGACGGATGTAACATGTGTAAACACTTCAGTTGAAATATTAATCTCTTTTATAAAACATGGTGGATACTCTATTTGAACTTTGCTTGAGGAAAATTATTTGTGATGGTTTTTTATTTAACCATATAATAAGATCAGGAGAATGTGTTATTCCAAACAGCATTAGAGAAGCTATTCATGAATACCGAAGACAAAATTATGGGTTTGGCATTATTGTTGCTTATAAATTTGCAGATGGGACGACTCTTTGTCAAGATTGTGCACGAGCAGCTATAGATGATTGGGATGAATTTGATCTTGAAGGAGGATATGTAGACCATCGTGTTAAGGCACCACTAATAAGGTTTGAAATCATGAATGAAAAATGTACAATCTGTGCACAACTGTTATTTAGATTTATTAGATGTAGATCATATTAAAAAAAAACTGTTTAATGTAACACTATGGTGGGGAAATTTATTGAATGGTGGGGGAAAATAGAAGTGGGGGGTATTGGTTATATATGTTGCTCGATGTTCACCAATTTCTTTAGTCTTGTAATATTGTTTGAAAAAGTAACTTGTAATTTAGTAAAAAAAAAAATGAATTTTGAACTAGAAGTGACAAGCTTTAAAATAGTTGAAGAGGAGTGGACAACAGTTTCAAATTTTATTCATTCAAAACAAGATAATGGAACTCTAATGAAGGTATTTTGTTACATTTTAGAGGAAGGGGATGAAGACATAGTAAGAGACTATTTAAGAAATAGAGATATGTCAACTTCCAGCTCGGACTTTGTTAAATTTTTAAAAGACAACAATGTTAACGCGGAATTAGAAGTTTGGTTTTATGTTTAAAGAACTTGGTAGAGGGAGAATAAAAATGGTGGGGGAATTGTGTATAAAACAAGGTCTATACGCAGCAGGAGTTATTCGCTTACTACCATTTAAAAGAAGAACATCATAGAAAAAAATGGCTGAATCTCGGGACTATTCAACTCCTTCAACAAGTGAAAGAAAACCATTAAATTTGTCAAAGAAGATTGTGAATTTGTCAAGAAAAGGTAAACCTATAACACATCCGGAATTGAGCATTTTAGCTAAGGAACGTCATATAAAAGAGAAAACTGAATTGTATCAAATGCAGCTTTTAGTACCTTCATTGGACGTAGGCTGTACAAGAGCACATACATTGAGGACTGCAAACAAGTACATAATAGAACTGTTGGGTAAAATTGAAGTATTGGAAAATAAACTAAAGGAGTTGCAAAATCTAAATGTATGGAATCCAGCAAATGAACTCCCTGTTCTGCAGATGGAGCCAAACGATCTTCCTGCTACTTATGCATGGAACGCATTTAATGATATTGATAGAGACTCTCCTGTGAAGTACCAACCTCCTGCTGTGTAAAAAATGATGGGTAAAAAAAAATACAAAAAAAATAATAAAATATAAATGGAAAAAAAATTAGTTGTAGAATAGAGAGCGGGGAATAGATCACTCTGTGGCAATGGAATAACATGTCACTTAGTGCTCTATTCCCCGTTCTCGCATTAATTATGTTTGACCTTGACCTAAATAAACATGGTGGGGGAAGGTAATTGAGTGGGGGAAACTAGATAAAAGAAGTCCAACGCTCGGTTGGAGTCATTCT
Source organism: Neoaliturus tenellus (assembly GCA_030545055.2). NCBI lineage: Eukaryota > Metazoa > Arthropoda > Insecta > Hemiptera > Cicadellidae > Neoaliturus > Neoaliturus tenellus. The sequence goes on from CM061531.1 coordinate 7,915,654, forward strand.
TATCCTAAACAGGCGTTTACTAACATAACATAAGAAAAGACAACATGAATAGTGAAAACATCATTTTGGATCTTTCATTAAGTGAAAAGAATAAAAAACAATATGCGGACTCTCGAAAAATGAAGATGAAAGAAATGGCAAAGGCAAGAGAAACAAGAATAAAACTAAAATATTATAAACTACAGAGGCTAATACCAGGAGTGAAATTGGGAGAAGTAAGAACCAGAACAATTGACATGGCTGCTGACTACATCAACCAACTTCTTATAGAGTTGACTATAAAAAATGAAAGAATACGTCAATTGGAATATGAACGTAAACAATTGTTTCACCAAGAAAAAGAAGAACCTATGAACTGTGTGATTAAAGACAATCAATAAAGAAAAGTTAAAGAAAGGAAACTGCAAAATTACTAAAAATATTGAATATAAATTGGTTATTAATTGGACTTGCATTAGAGAGTGGGGAATAGATCACTTTGTGGTAATGGACTAACATACCACTTAGTGCTCTATTCCCCATTCTCGCTTTAAGTGTTGTTGACCTTGACCTAATAAAATAATTTATATAAAAGCAGCTACGAGAAAGAAGCTCTTTCATTTAATCGACATGGCTCCTGTGGATACCACCGACTATCCAAGTAAACCTATTGCAGAAATATTGTGTAAAATTCTACAAGAGGAGTTTGATGTGGAAGATGTGGATAATGACAGTTCAGAAACAGATAGTGTTAACAGTATGGAAGAAGAATTAATAAATGAAGGGAGTGAAGATGTAGAAATGGAGTTAACAGAGAATGAATACACACCATCATTGGAATTTGAAAATATTCATAATGAAACTCCAACATCCAGTCACGATCCAGATTTGGAATCAATACGTGGAAGATTAATTTTTTGTGCAAGACAATTATTTCCATATGAAGAAGAAGAAGATGAAGAAGAAGAAGATTAAAAATAGTGGTGGGAGTAAAAAGTGGTGGGGTAATACAGCATAAAAAGGAGGTATGAAAAAGATGCATTTCATTTATATGCCGAATTTCATAGGATAAACATCACTAAAATGCATCGTTGTGATATATGTTTAGAAACTTATGAAGATGAAATATTGCTAGACATTCATAAGGAGTTATATCATAATATAAATGAAAATTTAACACAAAATGAAAATAAAAATGCATCTGCAGAAGAAGAAGAAACAGCGGGACCATCTAATGCACTACCTAATTTAAGTATTCATGCATTGCCTGGAAGAGTAGTAACACATCACAAAATCCAAAATGAAAATTTAGAATTAGACAAATTTCTTGCCGAAGCAAAAACCATTGTAGTTAAACTTTTAAAAGAAGAATTAAAACGATTAAATTTTATTAAATTCGGCTTGTTATTGGATGCTATGTTTATAAACGTTGAAGAAGAATTGTCACCAAGAGGATTTATAACTAAAAACAGAACCATCATGAGTAGTTCAGATATTAATTCAATAGTAGAAGAATGTTTTGATGAGATCATCAATAAAATCCAAGAACATGAAGGACGAGGATCAGGTTGGAGTTTAGTTAGTGTAGTAAGTATAAATATTAGAGTTCACAAGCATGGGTATGGGGTAATGGGGAGCAGTTATATAGCTCTTCCAAAAAGGATTCAAGATACAAAATCATGTGTGAATGTTCAAAATCATGATACGGAATGTTTCCGGTATGCAATGACATCAAAATTCATATCATGCGATGCACAAAGACCCAGCGAAGAATATGAGAACTATAGATACAGATATAACTTTCAAGGTGTGTCTTATCCGGTAGCCTTGAAGGATATTTCTAAATTTGAAAAACAAAACCCTGGAATATCTGTAAATGTATTTGGTTTGGACAGTTCTAACAAGGTGTATCCTTTGAAAGTGGTAAAAAACGAACTTGCAGACCATACGGATTTGTTATTAATTACAAAGGATGAAGTATCACACTATGTATGGATAAAATCATTTGAAAGACTTGTCAATAAACAATTATCAAGAAATGAACATAGAAAAATAATTTGTAAAAGATGTTTTTGTTTTAAAGAACTTAGAAATGGAGGACAAAATTGGTTACTGGAGCACAAACAACTGTGTAATGAAAATTTTGAAGCTAAGATTATTCTACCACCATTAAATAAATCATATTTACAGTTTGAAAAAGTTTTCCATCAGTATCGCATTCCTATAGTAATATATGCCGATTTTGAATCAACACTTGTTCCAATTGAAGATGAAAACATTGAAGCAAGGAAGAGTATAAAATATCAAATGCACAAGCCTAACAGTTTTTGTTTATTGGTTAAATCCACATTGGTTGAAGAACATTTGAATGCATATGGATTGTCATCAAAACCCGTGGTGTATCGTGGTGAAGATGTTGCCAGAACATTTTTAAATCATCTATATGAAATAGCTGGCCATGTTGAAAATTTGTATAATAATATAGTACCAATGATACCAATGGAGGAAGAAGAGGAAATTCAACATGAAAATGCTACCCACTGTTTTCTATGTAAAAATGAATTTACTTTAAATAACTATAAAGTTAAAGATCACGATCATCTTACAGGATATTATAGGGGTGCAGCATGCAATGCATGCAACATAAACTATAAGATTACTAGAAGAATTCCTGTAATATTGCATAACCTTAGCGGTTATGATGGTCATTTTATAATACCAGAATTGGGGAGAGATGATGGTGCAATTGATGTTCTTGCAGAAACAACTGAAAAGTTTATAACCTTTAGTAAAAAAATTGGAAATATGAAGTTGCAATTTGTAGATTCGTACCGGTTTATGCCGTGCAGCTTATCAAAACTTTCTGAAAATCTTAGAAAAGAAGATTTAATAGAAACAAAAAAAATTGTAAACAATGATAAATTAGATTTAGTTCTTCGTAAAGGCGTTTTTCCTTATGATTACATTGACAATTTGGAAAAATTTGAAGAAACGTCACTTCCACCTAAAGAAGCTTTTAAGAATAAATTACATGAAGAGGACATCAGTGAAGAGGATTATCAACACGCTTGTAGAGTATGGAATGAATTAGAAATAAGAACCTTAGGCGAATATTCAGATTTTTATGTTAAATTAGATGTGACTTTACTCTGCGACATAATGGAAGAATTTAGAAACACCTGTTTTACAGCATATGGATTAGACCCACTTCATTCGTACACAGCTCCCGGATTGGCATGGCAGGCTATGTTAAAAGAAACAAAATGCAAACTTCAACTATTAACTGACATAGACATGGTGTTGATGATTGAATCCGGTATTCGAGGAGGATTAACCCAAAGTGTAACTAGATATGTAAAAGCAAACAATAAATATCTTCCAAATTACGACGCATCACAACCTAGCACATTTATAGGTTATTTTGATGCAAATAATCTGTACGGATGGGCCATGTCGAACCCTCTTCCATATGACAATTTTAAATGGGTTGATCCAAATTCAATCAATAACATCGCTGATATCCCTAAATATGGGGATATTGGCTACATTTTTGACTTTGATTTTGAATACCCAGAACATCTCCACGACCATCATTATGATCTACCACTATTAGCAAAAACAGAAATATCTCCCACTGGTAGATGGCCAAAATTGATGATGACACTTAACAATAAGACTAGGTATGTAGCTCATTATTGGACAGTACAGCAAGCGCTAGAAATGGGATTGAAAATTACGAAAATTAATAAAGTACTGCAATTTTCACAATCCTGTTGGTTAAAATCTTATATAGATAACAACACAAGAAGAAGAACTGCAGCAACATCCAATTTTCAAAAAGATTTCTTTAAATTAATGAACAATGCGATATTCGGTAAAACATTAGAAAACAAAAGAAATCACAAAGACTTAAGATTGGTTGTTGATCCAACAAAATTACAGAAATTGGTGCAAAAACCAAACTTTGCATCTTCTATAATTATTAATGAAAACCTTGTAGCCGTTTCTATGAATAAAATTTCAATTAAGATGGATCGACCCATATATGTTGGAATGTCCATTTTAGACATATCAAAAACTCACATGTATGATTTTCATTATAATAAAATGGTGAAATTTTATGGTAGAGATAATATCGGAATAGCATACATGGATACTGATGCATTCATCTATTGGATTATAACCAATGATATGTACAAAGATTTACGCACATTTGTTTATAAAAATGACTTTGATTTTTCTGACTACCCACAACATCACCCTAATTACGACAATGGAATAAACAAGAAGGTTTTAGGAAAATTTAAAGATGAAACAAATGGTGCACCTATGGAAGAAATTGTGGCATTAATGTCCAAACTGTATTCTTTTCGATTGTACATTAGTGAAAAAGAAGAACATCAAGTTGTAAAGAAGGCAAAAGGTATAAAAACATCATATTTAAAGAAGAATGTACAGTTTGAACATTTTAAAAGATGTTTATTTGAAAGCATAGAAACAACTGCAACTTTTAATACAATAAGAAGCTTTAATCATCAAGTCTACAGTGTCAAGCAAACTAAGTGGGGACTCAGCTACAAGGATGATAAGAGACATATCCAGGAAGACAATATACACACTCTACCTTTTGGACATTATTCTTTAACTCCTATCGACCAATAAAACCTATTCTTCGTCCTTCCACCTGTTTCCTTTTCCTTTCCGTAAAAAAGAGGGAGCATGGCAAGTTCAATGCCATGTTCCCTCTTTTTTACACAAATATAATATGGCCTTGACCCATATTTGTTAATAATATAAAAGGTGATAAACCATTTTGAGGATTAGTATTTTCTCAAGCGGTGTACAAACAACATCTGAAGATGGAAGGATTAAAGGATAAAATTGTAAACGAACTTCATAAGCCGGCAAGAAGAAAGTTTCCAAGAAGAAATACAATTATTAAAGGAATGAACGATCTTTACCAAGCCGATCTTATTGAGATGATACCGCATAGTAAATTAAATAAGGGATTTAAATATATATTAGCAATTATAGATTGTTTTAGTAAGCTTGCTGACGCTATACCACTCAAGGATAAGACTGGGAAAAGTGTAACAAAAGCTATGGAAGCAGCTATAAAGAAAAATAAATTTGTTATAAAACATTTACAAACTGATGATGGAAAAGAATATTTTAACAAAGAATTTACAGCATTAATGAAAAAATATAACATAAATCATTATTCTACAAATTCGGAAGTTAAAGCTTCCATAATTGAACGATTCAACAGAACATTAAAAGGAGCAATGTATAAAACATTTTCTAAACGAGGATCATACGTGTGGTACGATATATTACCGAAGCTTATAAAAGAATACAATAACAAGTTTCATCGCACTATTGGTATGAAACCTATTGAAGTAAATAGCAATAATGCTAAGCTTGTTTTGGAGCGTATTAAGAAAATTACTACTCCTAAAATTGAAAAATTAAAACCTAAAAAGTTTAAAATTAACGACAAAGTACGTATAAGTAAATATAAAGGAGTTTTTAGTAAAAGATATTTACCAAATTGGACTAACGAAATATTTACAATCTACAAAGTGCAACCGACAATACCAGAAACCTACATTTTAAAGGATAACAAAGGTGAACTACTTGAAGGCGGTTTCTATGGTCATGAATTATTAAAATCGACAGTAGGTGATGTATATCTTGTTGAAAAAGTTTTACAAAGAAAAAAGGATAAAGTTAAAGTCCGTTGGTTGGGATTTGATAGGAGTGAAGATTCTTGGATTCCTACAAAAGACTTGGTGTAATACTTTAATAACTCATTATGTGTTTAACCTTTAAACAAGATGGATATTGTACAGCAAAAAGAACGATTTAATATTAATAATATAGATGAATTGACAGTGGATAATAACAATTTAAACCATGGTAAACATGGTGAATTACTACCAAACTCTATAAGATGTTTAATAACTGGCCCTTCTAATTGTGGAAAAACAAATGTTGTTTTTAACCTTATAACTAATCCAAAAGGGCTACGTTTTAATAACATATACATTTTTTCAAAATCTTTGCAACAACCGAAATACCAGTTGTTAGATAAGATATTAGCAAATGTACCAGAAGTAAATTTCTACAAGTTTAATGCTAGTGAAACTATTATGCAACCAAATGAAGCTAAACCATTTTCTATATTTATATTTGACGATGTGTCATGTGAGAATCATGATACAATAAGAAGTTATTTCGCAATGGGGAGACATCATAATATTGACAGTATTTACATTGGTCAAACCTATAGTAAAATTCCAAAACAACTTATAAGAGATAATGCAAATTTGTTGATAATATTCAAGCAAGATGAAACAAATTTGAAACATATATATAACGATCATGTGAATGCCGACATGACATTTGATAAATTTAAAGAGATGTGCGGCAAAGCATGGGCTGAAAAGTATGGATTTCTTGTTATTATGAAAGATGAAGCTATAAAAGATGGAAGGTATCGAATAGGGTTAGATAAATTTGTATTAATCCATTAAATGAATAGCAGTATGTCTAGTAATGAATGAGACTTCATAGTGTAAACATGGTAAATCAAGAAAAACTATTGAAAGAAATAAAATCACTCAGTGATTCTATTAGGATAAAAAACCGTGCATTAAGGATGGGTATAAGCGAAAGAGAAGAATTTTTAGAGACTACATTTAAACCTATTACAGAACCTTTAAAACAAATATCAGAAACCATTAGTAAACCTCGTTATGAAGGAGATGTTTTACTACCAGTTTCTAAACAAGAAGTACAAGCATTAAAAAAAGAAGACAATGATGATTCATATACAAGCGCTAGTGACCAAGAAGAAACAAAAGAAGAAGAAGAACCTATTGTTGAAAAGGAAGAAGAACAGCCAATACCTGAAGCAGAACAATCTATTCCAAATTTAACTCAATTGAGTAGCGATATATTACAACACGGACCTCTCGGAAGAAAATATATATTGAAAATGCTACATGATATAAAATCAAACCCCAATTTAAGTAAATCACACATATACGGAGCAAGAATTGATGGGAATGAATTAAAAATAGGTGATTCAAAACTTAAAATAACTGAAGACGATTATATCATTATTGGTGAGCATAAATATAAGGGAACAAAAGGATTATATGAATTAATTTTTAAAAACATACCATTGAGATATTCGACCAAAGATTTAAATACTTTTAAGGAAATTTTACAAAATACTAATGCACATAAAAGGAATTACTCAAAGGATGCAATAATTAATCGTTCACGCGCAACAAAATATAACATTGTTATAAAAAAGTTGTTTCCCCCACGAAAACTACCAACATTACGTACCGCACCAGTAGTGAAACAACCGCTAAAAAGAAAATCTTTATCACTTATGGATTTATCACTTCTTGAACAACATGGTAAAAAGAGTAAAGGAGATACTTCAACATCTGGCAAAGGACTGATGAAAAATCTGTACAATACCAATGTAATTTATTACAAAGACATTAATAAATTAGTTGACAGAATGAGACTATTACATGAAGCTATGGAAGCCGGTCATACAGGTTTAAATAATGAATGGGTGGCTCTAGTTGATGAACTTAGAAGTCGAGGTGTCGTCGTATAATTGTCCGCAGATATAAAAGAACGGCAAGCATATAATGTATCATTTTTAACATGAGCGTCGACAAGTTTGGACGGTACTCCGCGTTAGGAGTGCAAGTTGGAGAAGACAGAAAAAGAAGTGGATTGCCGCAAACACCTGAAGGTGACTATAGCATAAGTAATAAACGTTTAAAACTAGTTAAAGATCCAGAAGAAGATACTGATGGAGCAAATTTAAAGACAGTAAAAGAAGCTACTTCAACATCATTAAAATTACTTAAGGATACTTACGATGTTAAATCACATAGAATAATTAATGTTGGTAAACCAACTGACAGTTCTGATGCAATTACTAAAGAGTATTTATCATCTGAACTTTCAAACACTTTAAAATTGCAGTGGGGTAACAATTTAAAAGATGGACAAACATATGATGCTGGAAATCATAGGATAACCAATGTGGCAAATCCAAAAAATGATAAAGATTCAGTTAATAAAGAATATTTACATTCTATAATACCGGAAAAGACTCAACGAGGATTTTCTTTTTATAAGTTTATTATAAATGACATTGGATACCCAAAGGAAGACGGCGATGCTGTAAACCTGAAATACATCAAGGACAACTGTATTTTACAAGATGGTGATGAAATCGATTGTTATGGGAAAGTATTGTCAAATGTAAAGTTCGGTTCTCAACCAAAAGACGCTGTTACTATGGAACAACTATCTAAAGAATTAAAAAGGGGAACATCGAATTTTGTAAAACATGAAGATGCCGTGCTAAAGCGAGGAGATACATTTATACATGGAAATGAAAAGTTTAATTTAATGCAAGGAAATAATGATGAATGGGATGCAGGACGTAAAACAATAACAAATGGAAGATTTGGTATAAAAGATACAGATGTACCTCTAATGGTGCAAACATTAATTGCTACTGGTGGTACATTAGGTACATACAATGGTCGTAATAGAAGAATAAAAGATATTTATCCTGGTTACGAAGCAAATGATTATGTTACAATGAAACAAACAATAACTTGGGATAAACACTTTGGGACCAAATATGATGCAAAGATGAAGAAAATAATTAATATTTTACCAGGAGAAGATTTAAATGATGCTGCTACTATAGGACAAGTTATAACAATGTCAAAAAGTGATTCAAACGCTTACACATGTAATGATAAACGTATTATGCAGTTACACGATCCTCAACATCCGAAAGATGCTGTAACTTTAGATTGTTTAATAAGAATAGTGGATAATTTACTTATTGATACCCACAATCATATAGCTAGTACAACAAATCATGTGATGATTCAACCCGATGAACGAGAAGCATGGATTAAAAATAGAATCATAAATCAATATATAATTAATTTGAATAATTAATTATTTAAATATAAAAATTGTGCATAAGTTATTCATTTATATAAAGCATCTCGTTGAGTAAACACGCCGGTTATATATAAAACAACATAATGAAGATCGCACCGCTCAGTCGTCGTCAAGTCAGCGGCAAGAAAGGACGTGGTATAACATCGGCTGCGTTATCCCTTCTCAAACGAATTCCTGTTGGTGCTGTTGTAAATCGGGCAATAGACGCTCTACCATACGAATTTCATCTGCCCGGAGGTTATCAATATTGCGGACCCGGAACTAAATTGGCAAAACGTTTAGCAAGAGGGGATCCTGGAATTAATAAATTGGATCAAGCTTGCAAAGAACACGATATAGCGTATTCCAAGTTTGCTGATTCAACAAATAGATCAATAGCGGATAAAGCGCTAGCAGAAAAAGCTTGGCAAAGAGTTAAATCAAGTGACGCAAGTATTGCAGAAAAAGCAGCCGCTTGGGCAGTAACTACAGCTATGAAGGCGAAAACAAAATTTGGTGGCGGAAAACGTCGGAGAGGAAGACCTGCAAAGAAAAGAGCTCCTAAAAGAGGTGGAAACATTAAAAAGAGACGTCGTAGAACTCGTAAAACAAAGACAAAAAAGACTTCCGTTTGGTCAATGGTAAAAAACGGAGCAGGTCTATACCTAAGACCGTACCGTGTGTACTAAATAAGAAAAATCAATTGATAATTCCAAATAAAGCCTTAACAAATTATCAATTATCAAATTATGTAAAATGTTTGAAGATACCATTTTTTAGGGGAGTTTTTATGAAAGACGCATTACCAAAAAACATATGGAAAAATGAAACTGGAATAGTAAATTTAGATTCCTCCTATGGTCCAGGAACACATTGGGTATGCTATAAAAAACTCGGACAAAGCGTTTATTATTTTGACAGTTTTGGCAATCTACCACCACCTAAAGAACTTCAACACTACTTTAGAAACTCTAAGAATATATTTTACAATTATAAAAGAGAACAACCTAACAATACAGAAATATGCGGACATTTATGTTTGGAGTTTTTAGCAAAAAGCGTCAGTCAGCTTTAAGATGTCATCGTACACAGTGTCACTGAGCGGAAATTCATCTACATTAAAAAGTACTCTTTTCCCAGCACTGCGTCTATCTAAAGATAGATTATGGGAAGCGGCATTATTAGATTTCACTACATACAATTCAATTCCCAACATTACAGAGGGTAAAAACAATTTACTACATTATTATGAAAGTAAAGATAAAAAAGGAAACTATTCAGAATTAAAAATAATCACCTTGTCTACAGGAGCATATGAAATAGATGATATAAACCAGCTATTACAGAAGCAGCTAGGAGAAGAAAATATCTGTATAAAAGGAAACAACAATACTTTAAAAGCGGAAATTACCTCAAAATATTATATAGATTTGAGTTTAAAAAATTCAATCGGTAGTTTACTCGGATTTTCAGATAAGAAAAAAAAAATCTTAGATCCCGGAACTACTCATACGGGTGATACCACAGTAACAATATTAAAGGTTAATAGTATTGATATAACATGCAATATTATACACGGATCGTATAGAGATGGGGTAAACCAACATATTTTACATACATTTTATCCAACAGTAGCTCCTGGGTTTAAAATAGTTGAGAAGCCACAAAACCTTATATACCTACCGTTAAACACCAGTTTTATTTCAGACATCGTACTGAACATATCAGATCAGGACGGTAATAGTGTTGACTTTAGAAAAGAAACAATTACAATACGGTTACACATAAAAGCGGTAACTTAAGTATAACATGGGATTAACATTTAAACCACAACGGAAAAGCCGGGAGCTCAGTAGCTCTTCAACATTGGACGAGTTAACACCGGACAACATACATTTCCTACAAAAAATTGGGTTAAAACTAAATTACAATGGACATTCTGGATATATCTCAAGGTCCGACGTTCGACGAAACCCTATGGGAGAAGGAATATCACACGCACAACCCTTACACTTCATCAAAATTAAACAATAATGATGAAATAAGGATTCCCATTCAACAACAAGATATTTACACATTACCCTGTGAGAGTTATTTATATATTGAGGGACAAGTATTAAAATTGGATGGAAAAACTGGTTCGTCTGTTCCTTTTATAAATAACCCAATGGCATATCTTTTTGACGAAATAAGATATGAAATATCAGGAGTGACAGTTGATTCAACAAAAAAGGTTGGTATAACAACAACACTAAAAGGATTAACATCATTAACACCACATGAGAAGAATTCAATAGTCACCGCCGGATGGGTTACCCCCGATAAAGACAGCATAACACCAAATTCCAATGGTCATTTTGATTTTCACATACCTTTACGATTGCTTTTGGGATTCGCTGAAGATTACAAAAGAATAATAATAAATGTCAAACAAGAATTGGTATTACTCAGATCTTCAACTAACAAAGACTTGATACTAGCAGCAAGTGGCACTGAAGAAAGTAAACTAGAATGGCAGCTACAATTAAATAAAATCGTGTGGAGAGTACCTCATGTAAGATTAGCCGATGAACATAGAATCGTATTGTTAAGAAAGTTAAAATCTGACCGTGATATTGTAATGCCGTTTAGAAGTTGGGAATTCCATGAATACCCCATATTACCTCAAACAGAACGACAAACATGGACTGTTAAAACATCTACTTATTTGGAACGAGCAAGGTACATAATACTAGGGTTTCAAACCAATCGAAAAGATGTTATAACCGCACACGCAGGTCAATTTGACCATTGCAATATAAAGAATTGCAAAGTTTTTCTAAACTCTCAATTCTTTCCTTATGACAATTTAAATGTCATGTTTAGCAAAAAGCGTTATTCCATCTTATACGATATGTATGCAAGATTTCAATCGTCATATTATGGAAAAACTAATACACCACTGTTATCACCTGAACAGTATTATTCAAAAGCCCCAATAATCGTTATCGATTGCTCAAAGCAAAATGAATCAGTAAAATCGTCAAGTGTGGATATAAAAATCGAAATGGAATTTGAAGATAAAATACCAGAAGGTACTTCGGCATATTGTCTCATTTTACATGACAAAATAGTAACATATACTCCACTAACTGGAATAGTTAAAAATGTGTTATAAAAAACGGTTTTTAGGTGGGGGCGATTGTTATAAAAGGAGGAAAACGAAGTAAAAATTTCATTATTTGTTTGACCATCCTATGGGAAACATCGTTAGCAACATGAGTTCACTTAATGCAAATACTAACGAAGAAGAAACTACACCGCTTATAGCCGACAACAGTTCCGATATAGAAAAACAAATTGAACAAGAAATGGATGAGTTCCTCAAGTTTAAACATAAGAAAAGAGAAGAGGAAGTTGAAAAAGGAATTAAAAAAAGAAAAGTCGATGACATTATTTCCACCAATATTTTAGCAGAGGTATTTCTTAGAATCTACTATCCCATCTCATCATGTATGACAAAAAGCGTATCTGCCGGAGTAATAAAATCATTGGAGTATTCACCAACTATTATTTTGAATCATGGATCTAAAATGGTGTTTTTCTCTGAAATTTCCTGGGAATCGTTTATGAAGCATATACATCTTTTAGAATGTTATTTAAGTAACAATACATATGGAAGAAGAACGAAATTAAGTTTGCTAGAATCAAATATTGAAATCGATATAGTAAAACATCGGGGAGGACAAATTGTTCGTTTTAGAGATTTAACTAAACATGACATAAAAATACACCTTACAAAAGATGAATTCTACACCCTCAGCTGTGCTACAGGTCCTATCACAAGATATCTAAAACAACTAATATTTTCAAGCGCAATCATAAAAGAATATTTAACCGATACATTGGATAGACAACCATATGTACCAATCCTATACGGTCCCGTAGATACTTCCATTTTCAATAGAATACCTCACGAAGTTGATATGTGGAGACAGTTGCACAACTATCAGACTAACTTCGGTATAGATGAAGAAGCACAAGAAATGAATGAAGAAGCATCTTGCAGCAACCAACCCGCAGTATAAAAAGACGCCCTCCATAATTTTACAAACAGTCCCATACCGACCTTTGTCATGAATAAACAAGTTTCATTTTCAAACCAATACCAAATAATGGAGGTAAAACGAGGTATAATTGAATTTCAAGCGTTTCGCGGTAACGACGGACATTTTATCATTAAAGAGTTAGTTATTCTAGACATGAACACATCTGTCGTTTATCACTATTTATTCCAACCTCCTATACCGTTCAACAGATTAACTACTAAAGCAAGAGTGACAAACAAATGGTTGATGAAACATTTTCACAACCTGAGATGGGATGAAGGTTTTATCCACTACAGTATGGTGCCGCACATTATGAATCATTACTGTAAGGAATTTAAAATTATCTACACAAAGGGATTGGAGAAAACCGCTTGGATACAAGCATTTACAAACCATGAAGTGATAAATGTGCAAGTGGATAGAGATTTTCAGTGTCACTTTGCCAACATTTGTATCTCTACCAAAAACTTTAAACATCGGAAGTCCCAATGCGCTTTAAAGAACGCTTATCGTTTGAATGCATATCTACAACAGAATGGTGGGGGGTGGGAAGGATATAAAAGCGACAACGCAACCATGACCCAGCATGAGTATTACTCTAGCCTCCGAACAGTCAACACCTCCCACACAGATTCGCAAGACTAAGAATAATATTAACAATAAATAAGAAGAAGAAAAAGTAAAGATGACGTCACAAACATTTTTACAATCTCTTGTCGATCAATTTAACAAACATTCAAAATCTACCGTCTTACCGACTAAAAGATGTTCAGAATTAAAAGAAGAAAAACATTATGTTATCCATACCATTAAGAAGATGGAAACTAGTGTTGGGGACGCCATCAACGTTACACTGAGTGAAGCGCCCTACACGCCCGGTGATGAACCAAAATTTCAAACATTTCTTCCTAAGCGCTTCGTGCACCTCCTGCAAAACGAAGATCTACGCCTTATCCACCCCGGCTCTCTGTACTTGGCATCCCACGGTCCAAGCGGAAGCAATTCAACGGAACTTACACTTCACGTCATGCCTACTGCCAACAACTAATTTATTTTTTGTAATACTTTTGTACACCTTTGTGAATTATTTTGAAAATAAATAAAGATGAAAAAATAAAAAAAATAAAAAGCAATATATCACTATGTGTCTTTGCACATGGTGATATATTGCTTTTAAAAAAAATAATTTTAGATGACCTTGACCTAGTTACAAAAACTATATAAATGGAGTAATTTTCAAGGGGATTTCCTCAGTCTACAATTGACTTCCGTGCTGTACACATCTCCCTTGGTTGTCCAATTATTTAAACGACAACATGTCTCTCAAAATCAAATGCGCATCATACGATACCTCCACCATCACAACTTTTGAACAACTCGACAATTTCACTAATGAATTGCGAGTACTTCTTGCAGGCGGTTATCACTTAAATGCCGATGTTTACGTTACAAATAAGAAGATGTTTTCAAAACAAAACTACTGCGATGATGAAGTGTACTTTTCTACACAAACGGCAACAACATCTAGCCCTTCTACTCAAAATAATGTTAAATTCCACAAATACTACTAATGTTAAATTACAATAACAATACTCCATCAACTTGAGGCTTCGCTATAAAAAGGCTATTCAACCCAGACTAAATCATCATTTGCTTTTTGACAACCGCAGCGATAACAACTACAACTACTATGCTGTACCGAATGATGATTGAATTTAATGGTAAAATATTTGGAAAGGACTATCAAACGGTAGAAGAGATGAGCTCCGATCTTGATGTATTAACTAAAGAAGGCTTCCAACCAAAGTTAATTCTAAAATTTCCAGAAGTACATCCACTATCCACTGAAGATCTCGTCGCAATGGCTAGAGCAAAAAAACAAGAACATGAAGTAAATATTAAAAAAGAGAAAGAAGAAAAAAAAGACGAACCTATATCTTAAGTGTGCAACTTTTTAATATTTGTACCCCATTCTTTTTTAAAACTCCATTTGGTTGACCTTGAAATTACCCCCACCACTTTTTTCTTTTAATAAAACTCTCTATTCTATACTATACACCTTCATTTCCCAACTCCACTTAGAACCGTCAACATGGAAAAGAAAAAAGAAGACTACAAACCACGCTACTGTTGTGAACAAAAATGTACCGATATAGGAAGATGGATGGTAGACGGATTAGCTTGTAGAAAATGTGAATTCTTCGGATCCTGTTACTGCAAATGCAAAACAAAACAACTACCACCACCAGAATTGCAAACCTTCAAAATTTATAAATCAAGATACTTCCACACTTGCTGTCCCCAGAGATGTTTCAAATTTCACCCAGAAAGACTTTTTAATTGCCGAAAGTGTGATGCATATTATAAAGACGACTTTTGTACATGCATCAAACATTTGTGCAAATATAGATCAGATTGGTCTTCTGATCCTATTCAAGCTTCAGATGTATAGCTGTAGTCACTGACTGCAGCTTTTTTTTTTTAATTTCATTTGGTTGACCTTGAGATTTACAATATATATTCTACATACCCTTTAACATGCTTCTCATTTACACTACATTGCTTGGACTAACACCAACATGGGTGACAGATTCATTTCTTTTGAACATTTAATTACTGAAAGAGATGAGATGGAAACTCTATTTCACAACTTACTCACACTTATGGATAGGTATCCTTTGAAATGGATCAACATCAAAGTAAAATATGTGGATCCTACCAGAATATTTTCATCATCATCATCATCATCTTCCAACAGTGCAGGGGAAGAAGAAGAACCAACTTATGGTATTACAATTGTTGAATTAAACAGCGAGGAACAAGACAATCAAATTCAAATTATAAATAAACTTAGTATTTAGTTTACAAAAGTGATTGGTATTTCTATTCTATATTAATGCTATTATTATTTTATTTCTATACACTTCCCACAACCTACCCGAACGGCGTTTCGCGGCAAACTGCGGTAACCGAAGTTCTCTCGCTTCTCGTTTTGGATTACCCCCACTTCTTTTCTTCCCCCCACCACTGTTCCCTGTTTCCATATAAGCGACCGCCTTACCGTCGCTCACCATTTGTTTGCCTACCGCCGAACGATGAGCCAGCCTCCATTAGCAAAAAATACTACTACTTTTGCAGTAACATCGCAACAAGATTTACAGGATATTTTTCAAACTTTAACCGATGTTGTAAACACACCAAACAACACGGTTACTATTACTGTTGAAATTACCTACAATTGTCCAGAGTGTGAAAGGATGGAAAGCGATAATGTTGAAGAATTAGAAATGCCAAACAACAGTCCTTCATCCGCCCACGATTCGACACCAGATGATGAAAGCTAGTCCTACACAAATATTCTTTTTCAATCCCCCACCACTTTACATTAAATATATATATCCTCCCCTTATTTGCTCTCCTCATTCCATCGCCTACTTTTACACCATCTACACCGCTCCTCTCTAACCTGTACACAAACATGATGGACGGCTTTTCAATCACATCACAATTGGAAGACGATAAATTAAAACTCGAAATTAACAGAATACAATTGGAAGCACAGAATCAGGAAGAAATGATCCGGCTGTTAAAGCTCTTCAAATGCGTACTGTGGTTGGTATGCCTCTATCTGCTCATCGCCATCACCATCGGCATTTACCAGACCGTCACCGCCAAACATCGCTTCGACACCACTTCCAATAAAAATTCTACTTGGCTTTCCTAAAATAAATTATTAATTCCCACAGCCCCACAGCCCCCATCCGCTCCCGCCACACTCCCGCCCGCCCCACTCGTCCCCACACTCCCCACCTTTTTAAAACCCCCTCCAAATGACCTTGACACACTTACCAACCCCTCCCCAAACCCCCCAAAAAACCCCCAAATCAACAACACACACCTGCCAGTTACAACCGCTGACCTTGACCTGCGCCAGAACCGGCAAATCCCTTCTACTTACGACTTGTTGAAGAGCCATAAGAAAGTGACGAAATAAGAAAGTGGCTTAACTTAAATACGAAAAATATGGTTTACATTTCACTAAATCATGTTTTATTTATTTATTTATTATTATTATTATTTTGCTGTCCCTAAATAACATTAAGATGTTTCTCGTCGAACACAGATGTAAAGTAATGTCAGAGCTGTAAATTTCAAAATTCCCTTTATTATCTACAAAGTTTATAAATTAATTTAAAGCTAACACGATAACAATATGCAAACTTCAACTACTTCGGTTGTTGATTAGTGATAAATGTAACAACAGTTTAAATCGTCAATAGTAGCATATGCGTAGAGTTTTCAAGCACAGATAATAACAGAGGGTTGACTTAATATCTGTTGAAAGACTCAATATGGTATATGTCTTTACTATACCTATATTTAAAGTTTTAAAGCGGGAAAGTACTTTCTGGAGAAAATTGGTCGTTTACATTTTTTAAGTAGGACAGTAGTTCAAGTTTTACTATCGTGTGAGTAAATTCTTTTAATGTGAAAAATATATCATATGCATAATATTAAGAAATCTATTAATAATTTCAATACAATTCCGAAAATTTACACAATAAGATAATGGTAGGTATATTATAAACTGTAAAATGTAGATGTCACACTCAAGGAGATTATAACTACATCATATACTGCCAGAAGTGCTTAAGGCTCCGGTAAAACTTCCGGGGATAACTTAGTTTAGTTACATATTTGATTAGATAGCAATATACATATTGTTTTAAATTATTTACGTAGTGTTCCTGAATTATCTTAAAATGTTTTAGGCGATGCTCCTGTGTCAAAGTTGAACCACAATTCAATTCCCGAAGACCACCACTGCGGACAGCATCCCAGTTGACGGAGACAAACTTTTCCATCCATACCGACTGGACTTCCTCCTGGGACTCTTTCCAAGGCCGGAATCAATTTTTAATTGCTGACCCAACCTTAGCAGTAAGTGGTATGGATCTTCCTCGGAAGCAGTGGACCGTTCTCAATCGATTCCGCACTGGTGTGAGAAGATGTAATTATTGGAAATACAAATGGGGAATGACAGAAGACCAGTCATGTCGTTGTGGAGCGGAGTTGCAGACTATGACTCACATAGTCAATGAGTGCCCTTTGAGTGCTTTCCCCGAAGGATTGATTGGGCTGCATTGTGCAAGTGAAGCTGGGCTGCAATGGCTTAGCGCCCTGGATTTGGCTTTGTAAAGAGAGATCATAACTTTATGTTTTTAGTTTAGTTTTTAAATTTTTTACGCAGGTGATAAGCGCCTCAGAGAATGTATTATATTTTTCTGAAGTTGGTGGCTGGCTATTAATGCCATACGATATATGTATATAAATATATATATATATATATATATATATATATATATATATATATATATATATATATAACAATTCAATATTATTTTTGAAGAGATATATATTTAGAATTTTCAAAACTTTATTAATCTTTACACTATTGAATTTTATACACTTATTACATTTTTTCGCTGATTGTTGTATGGAGTTAATAATTGATCTGGAACTTTTATTTTACTTACAATAATGTATTAAATATTTTAAAGTTTAATTAGTTTTTACTTTAATATTTTAAAACCCCAATAATAATATCAAAGTACTGGAAAAAAAACTATTAATAATCCAATTTTTAATAAATCGATATCGAGATTTAAATATTGGGCAACTAATAACAAACTTATTGCGATTTTCTTGTTGAAAAAGTTTATTCTTGTAGTGTAGTAATGAATAAATACGCTATAATGAATAATTGCTATAACTCTGTCGATGGTTGTCTGATCTTTACAGTCTTTATCATGATTTTAGGTAGGGCATAAAATTCAACAATTTTGTATGTTGTAATACGAGGATACAATTTTCAGTGTTTTGGATATTTAAAATTATTATTTTTCTATTTTTTTAATGAATATTAAAATTCACGCCATTTTGAAAATACAAAATGAACAAATGGAACACATTTATAAAAAAAAAGAACATTTAATACAAAAGGGGTCATATAGAACATGAATTCAATACAACATTCATTTACGGAAATAGATTATTTTTAAGTGTAAAAAACAAAATGATCTAATTATTAAGTTTTGAAAAAAATTTCAGTAATATTTTAATTTGCCTTTGACTCAGGTCAACAAATATTTTAAAGTACTTTAAAAGCACTCTGTATTGAGGTCTCTAATTTAGGTAATTCAACGAGAGGAGCTAAACAAATATTTTAATGCTATTAGCAATGATAAACATAAATCATAACTCTATTGATGAACGATCAATCAAACAGAGCAAGAAATCAATCATTTTGTGTTGAATGTAATGAGATTAGTGAATCGTTTAATTTCAGATCATGAAATAATCGATTCGGAAATACATGACTGCGATACAACGTCAAAGGGGAGAATCTCTCGGGGCGCGGCCAATATTTACTCAATACTTGTACTTTGCTCGGGGACCCGCTCAATTGAGTATTATTGCTACTGCATTATTGCTTTTCGTGCTGTTTATGTTTTTACACTGATAGCATGTAGCAGAATAAGTTTCGTGTAAAGCTTTGCTACAACTCAGCTTTTAAACTAACACGTTTTTTTATCTAAACTAAAAACATAAATAAACAGGTATTTGTCACGTAAAGAGCTTTATATAACATCAAAACTATGTAACGCCTACTTTTGGAATACCTATTTTTCTTTAAACACAATTTCACAAAGTGATAAAAATAGTTGTTTTATTTGTATGCGTTACTAATATTGTTTAAATCCTATGAAAACAAAGTCTTAGGCCTAGATTTACTCTATCAAATAATTTAATAGTTTAATACACTCATATGTTTAGCGATACATGTATGCAATAATCTAAACAAGATATAAAAGTAAAGTATTTCAATCATAAATTATTAAACATGTTGCAATCATAAATATTTACATAAATCAAACCAAAACCAAGACTTGACCCATGAAATATATATTTCAAGGTTGTATATTCAATATTGAACCATTGACTATGGAAACTTGGTGTACATAGTCAATGATTGAACTAAATGTAATAGCTTTATCCGTTATTAACTCACTGGTAATCTGTACCTACTAAAGTTTCACTGAAAAATAGAAGAGTAATTCGTGTTAAAAAGACGTGAATTTCATCAATTTCTAAAGCTAGGTTTACACGTGAGAGTTTTTCACTCTCAGAGAGTTTCATACTCTCAGCAGGTACTCGCAGAGGTGTTTACAAAACCAGCGAATTTTCCAAGATGGTTAATCCCAGACAGTTTTCTGCGAGTACTACCAACAACTGTCTGAGATTTTTTTCTGAGAGTAACTAACTACTCTCCGAGAGTGAAAAACTCTCACTGAAACCTACCTTAAGAAAACCGAGAAATAATACGTAGTAAATATAAACTTCTATTCCTTTCATTTATAGTGATTTCTTAAACATTTATACTCTTTTACGATGGAGGCTTTAGGAATAACATGTGGTTGCATCTTGATGTGGCTTTAGTTGACTTCTAGCTTGTTGCACACATGACAGTTTTTTTATTTCATCTATTGCAGAGCTTCGTTCGTTGATTTCAAATACATTTTGGATCATTGGCAAACAAATTGCTATTTCCTGACATCCTATTAACGCTTGACTTTTAAGTTTGACTAACAGCTACAACTCAGTAGACAGGAATTGCTAATTTTTCCAAAAAGATAGGTTTGTTGTGACTCACAAAATAGGTAATATTAAAACTGCACTCTACAGTTAGCTGTAAACTTTATTTTATAAATGTTCTCATTTGGGAATCACGCTTAAAAAGAGTTTTTTTAACAAATAAGCATACTTTGGGGTGTCTATTTATGCACATAAATTTTAGTCAGTTTAGTTTAAAGTAAAACTATTTTCTAAAAGTAGTCACACAACACTGAATATCATGACGTTACTAGCGGCTTTGAGTAGCAAACTATAGTTAAGCCCCCTATTGCTAAAAACGTGACTAAAGTATACGCTAGAAGACGACCGCACTGCACACTAGGAGTAAATTAAAAAAGATAGCGCCATAATACATTTAAACTAAAAAGCGCCGCCAATGCAACACTCTAGGATAGAACGAACAAACTAATGCTAAAGAACTAAAAATCGTAACGCTGTGCAAAAACAGTGCTGCTAGCAGAACGAAAAAACTTGCATCATAATAGTTTGAAAGGTTCGTATAAAAATTTTATAAAACTTGACAATGGATGACAATAACGCTACATTCTTTGAGAAAGTGATCAAAATAGCACCACAGTAGTTTTAAATGGTAACGAAAACCAAACGCTAGTTGACAACAGAGCTACTGGGAGAACACGAGCTAACAAGAAATTTAACAATTTCATACTAAAGTAAATATTATGTTACAAGAACTTAACGCTCACTAATATTGATTAATAAATTATTCACTACAACCGAGACAAGAATTTTATTCACGAAAAATCACCCTAGGGCTGCGCAGGGGGAGGCAGCGAAGCTTTGATGATGGGGGGGATTGGGGGGGGGGGAGAGTTAGTGAGAGAGTGGCATAGTGAGCGCCGTGGTGAAAGGGGCGGGTAGCCCCCGTGGTAGAGTCCCAAAGTGGGACTTTGGGAGGCGCATGATGGTTATTAAGTCCAAAATCGAAATTAAATTTAAAAAATTGACATAGAAAATAGTTATTATCTCAGCGTTTTATGGTGAAGTTATATAACTCAATTTGCTATAGTCGTTTATTGCTTCGTTTAATAGTTTAAGATTGCAAAGCGGTCCGTACCGATTGTTCAGTTTCATCCTCGCATTAAATACGCGGATAGTAAAGTTAATATACAGCACACGCGAGAGTTCTCTCCAGCGCACATACCAGGCACCACCAAAGCCATGAGCGCGGTGTATTTAATTACGAAAGCTGGCATCTAGATGCACCGCACAACAACTTTATGAAATTAAATTAATTTCATGGTTCCATATATCACATATTACTATTAAAATAGGGCATATTAAACTCTCATTGTACCGAATGTAGTAAAATGTTACAGTAATGTATCTTTTTTCACTCTCCGTTATTATGTGTGAGTTATTCTAATCCAACAGTATATTTTAAATTGTTAGTTGTATGTTTTTACTATCCTGAAATATTCTGCTATATTAGGACTTGAAACATCCTATGAATAAAAATCATAAGTAAAATATTGGTCAACGAATTATGAACATTATAACAAGTTGTAGTAGTGGTTCGTTTTTGGCTCTGCACTTCGCGATAAACACAAGAGATGAGAGCTGACCTACTAAGATATATACTTTTCTCACTTTTGAATCCTAAGGTTGTCGGTTCGATCCTGAGAAAAGTTAGTAGCTTTTTAAGGTTCAATTCCGGACCTAGTTGCCATTTGTCATTGAGATATTAATTAATTATGCTTTCTAACAACTGGTCGATGTTAGATGTAACAAAACTGGGGTTTGGACCGTTCCCCGTAAAATTGTTGAAAAATACCACTGGCGTAGATACACACAAAATAATAAAAAAGGAAAATAATAATAAAATTAGTAAACATGATGGAATCATCTATTCACCGTAGGGGTAAAATCCACCTTTTACAGTTTCAAATAACTCATACCAGAGTTTAGGCCTACACATTAAAACGATCTGAAAGGTGAGTGAACGAAGCGAACGAGCTTGTCTTGAGAGAAAACAATTTGTGTTTGACATTTTAACGTACTGCCTATGACTGATATGACTATGACTAGGAATTAAGTTAACCGAGCAAATGTTCGACCCTAGGTACTAAAAAATAAAAATTACAATTATAGTGATTGGAAAACACGTAAAACCTCCCCTGTTCTTTGCATCCATATAAATGGTCGTGTTGTAAATTAGGTGCAGATTAGAACTTCCCATCTTCTGTGAAGCAAATTATAATACATGTTAAGGTCTCGTGTAATGTAATGATGAATATGCAACACCATGCTTGAAATGGCTGAAGCGACACCCTGCATACATTGTTATGACGCTGTAACTGTGCTTGGGATTTGGGACAGAAAAAAATGCATGATACATAAGAAGGATTGTTGTATTTGATTTATATTCAAGTATAATGACAAATTTGTGTTGTTGATTGTATTGTACAGTCTTGTATTCGAGACAAATGTCTTCTGAGTTTTGAAATGATAACAGGAGTTCCGTTATACTAAACATAATCTATACAAACACACTTGCATTTCAGTGTTTAATTTAGGGGGGGGGGGCGGCAAGATTTACTTTTGACTGTATGATGGCTATAATAAGGACAAGTAAAAATTGTCTCTAAGAATCGTGCTTACAGATTACTTGCAGAAAATGTAAGTTACAGATTGAAGCTTAATTTAAAGCTGAGGCTCATTATTCAATTCAATATTTTAAATCGTTTTTCCAAATGTCGGGGGAAGAGACAACTCCCACCCATGAACCTCCCAATTGAAGTATATGAACATATACCCCTAGGGAGGCCCTAAGTTTAATAATAAAGTTACTTATTTAGCGTTAAAAATAAATAAATTACCAACATTACATAGCTGTATCTATCAAACAAAAATTAAGAAGATTTTGAAGGTAAGGCTTTTAAGCCAAACAAATCAAGAGTCATCTTCACCTCTGTGCCATTAGCCCATTGTTGCGCAGTCAGCAATGTTAACCATACGGCTTTTAATGCAATACATGGTATTTTATTCCCCTGTTTCAAACGCCGTTTTTCAACAGATTTTCTTTAAACTTGGTAAGTGTTTAGTTGAATAGTTATATTAGGCCCCTCACACCTCGAAATTTTGAAAATTTAACAAATATTACTCTCTGGGACGTAGCAAAGTAACTCGATTTTCCTTTGTAATGTTTTGACTTGAGGGGTGGATTTTATGGCTGCTCTAATGCGGTTCTGTGTTTAACCAATATTGTTGGAAGTGTATGGATATAAACAGTGTCTTTTACAAACCCACACAAAAATAAATCATGTGAGAGGTTTTTAAATGGTAGGCTTCCTCAAAGATGGTCTTACTGGACGTAGCGATTCCACGTTAATCACTGGCCGCCAAGGTCACAACACCTTACTGTTTGAGATTCTTCTTGTTTGAATTTGGGGGTTTGTAAAAGCCACTGTTCATACGCCTCACCTCGCAACAACATAGATTGAACTGAAGAACCAAATTAGAGCAACCATCGAATCCATCACTCATAATATGCTAGCTAAGGTCTAAGATGAATTTAAGTACCGCATAGACTTGTGCTTTGCACCAAAACGGAGCCCTATTGAGAACCTCTAAATGGCATGTAAAAAAACTTCATTAGTTATCCTTTAGTATAAAAACAGCCCCATGTCCATATGATTATTAGTTTTGAAATTATAAACGTATAAAACCGGGTGATTCTTTTTGATACACCCTGTGTTTTTTAAAATGAAAAATATTATACATTTCATTGGCCACTGTAGATATATTTTCTTTATATAATGTCTGACTATCTCAGTGCTGCCATTGATATATATATTTTTTAATATATTTTATACTTAAAATCGAAAACTAATAATTAATAGATGTATAAATTTAATTTTAACTAATTTATAATAAAAATATTTTGATGATTTATCGTTTGCGTTCTTTTTATAATGTTTATTTCGTGCCAAAATCAATATGAATAAACTTACTATACGAATTATGACATAAATATACAGTATGGGGTTTTCTGGAATAAATTACTTATCATTGGGAACGGTTCAAACTAACTATAACTGTTGGATGGTAAAAGTTTTAACTAAAATCTCCAACACTTTATGTCCTTAAATTTAATAAGTGTTTGTACACATATCACATTCAAAAGAAAAAACGGGATGTGTCGCAAAGGTTTCACTGAATTGAACTTACCTATCGAAAGTTTAATTTGAAAGTTGAAATGTAAGTTTAAGTTGTAAGTTGAAGTAGAAAGTTGGCTTTTACGTCCCGGTAGTGGTTTACAACCCTACAATGGTACTGAATAAAACAAAGTTAAATACAAAATTTACATTAGCCAATTATTATATGTTTTTAAAATAGACAGTGAATTTTCAATTCACCCTGTACACAAAAAGAGGAGGGAAGTTCGTAATTTAGTTTTTGTAATCAGTGATTAAGGAGATTGATTTAACAATTTTCACAAACATTTTCATATGACCTTTGTTGGATATTTTAAACTTCAATACAATATTAGAATATTTTTTATGCATTCAACTGAAATTATCATATACTGTCATCCTCAAGATATTCCATT
Organism: Neoaliturus tenellus; assembly: GCA_030545055.2. Taxonomy (NCBI): domain Eukaryota; kingdom Metazoa; phylum Arthropoda; class Insecta; order Hemiptera; family Cicadellidae; genus Neoaliturus; species Neoaliturus tenellus. The sequence continues at coordinate 7,940,989 of CM061531.1, forward strand.
TATCATTTTGTTAACCATGTGCAACTGATGAAGAAAAATTGCAAAAGTGTACATCAATGTAAAAGAAAAATGGTTACTCTTCTCTTTTTCCATTATTTTTTCGTAATCGTCTAATTATGAGTATTACTTGTAACCACAATTTCCAAACTTAATGACAGACTTAAATACGTTTAACATATTCAAAACTAGTATCTTATGATTTATGACTTATAATTTAAATGATTGTGTTATAATTGTACTGTAAACTATCTAAGTACAGCACATAAAAATAAAAACTGTATGTAATATTTAATAGTAGTAAATATTATATTCTTTGCATTGGCTTTGGCCGTTGATGAATGAACACATAAATAAGTAGGTAAATAAATTAATTGTTCATGATTTATTTCGACTTTGGAGTCATAAAAGCACAAATATTTTCGTTTTTACTATAGTAAAAATCTTATACTTTCAGGTGAATAAATTTTCTTGAAATACAATTTTCTCTAAACACATTAGAAACGAGTTTTATACGTACTTTGAACATCCATTTATGTTCTTCGAGCGACTTACCCGGTGGAGGCAAAATCAACGCCTACGCGCTGCTACAGTCAAGCCAGCCCTAGCAATTCATTTGATTCCAATGAATTGCACCATTTAAAATATTTGTACATTTTATTGACAAAGTTAATATGAGTTTGTATATTAAAACTACTGTATAGTACTTACAACTACTCAATGCGGTAACAAAGAATGTATTCATGAAATATGATAAACTTAATGACAACAAAAATGAATTTAAGATACCAAGATGAATAGAACAATTATGTATAAATATATGGTTTGACAACTGACAATAAACTATAACACTAACTAAATTCCTGGCAATGGATGATAAATAAATTAAGGCGCTAACAACAGTTAAATTAATGTAACTACTAAAATAAGCTTTGCAGTAGCCCTATATTTATTTATATTATAAATTTTATTTTATGCTATTTGGATATCGTAATGTTTCCTGATTTCCTGATTTTTCTCCCGGACATTACTACTATACCCACTCCCCAACCTTACCATAACCTGATTGGACAGCGTCCGGAGTTGGACGGCCAAGTTTTAGCCTACGGTACTACAAGGAAATTAAGGACGGGTCCCATGCCTTCGTGGTCTACGGGACAGACATAGGAGGTAACAGGTAACAGGTAACAGGTTCTAAGATTTTGTTTAATCTTGTGGATATGGATTATTCTAGTTTTTATCCACTGTAAACTATATAGTAAGTCCAACATTAAACATATTTGAAATATTAAAATAGACCTAAATTTGTTTAAAAGATTAATCTTAATTAATGATAAGCTTAATTATGGCTTTTTTGAAAATATTAAGACATAATACATCTTTTTATCATTGCATTTACTGGTAATATGTAAAATAGAAGATTCAATATGTATGTTTGTTTGAGTAAGGAACAGCAGTTGTAAAGAAGAAGCATGCCTATTATTTGACGAACTGCGTGACTTTCTGATCAAATGTAAAGGAACAATAAAAATATTGGACTGTGCTACTGGATTGTAAACATATAAAACGACCTATTTTACATTACAGCACACGAGTCGTTGTATACTTCACAATATCTCACCAACGTATCCGAGTGAATAAACACATATATTTGAAAGCTCTGATCCCTTGTGATACACTTATTTTTCTTTTCTTTTGATATTCAATTTCGGATTTAGATTTAGATTTTTATACACAAGATATTCATTAAAGACATGTTTGTTATTACTTTTTATATTTACGTGGAATGACAACAATTATCAATTATTAGCGTATTAAAAGTTTTAACATAATATAGTAAGCTTTAACATTTGTAATGTGAAAAAAAAAACTGCCAATGAATGGCAAGAAGGGATTGTAATAGGGTGTTTATAAGCGACTCATCAGGTGTTAATGGCATGTATCTCACTTATTATTTATCCCACAATAATAGAATTTCTGGAGGAATCCTTCAACACATCAAAGTATTCTAAGATGGTATAGCCAGTTTGAGCGAACTCTGAAAGTGCCATTGCCGTCGAATCATTCAACCTGCCGATGCAAGTCAGGGTAAGGCCATGGGACAATGTACACGGCACATTGAGCACTTGCAGGGGTATTTATGAAACATTTGAGCATGTTTTTGTTTGATAATCTAGATTATATCATTATTTGTATAGCATTAAGGTCAATAAAACGTTTTAAAACTGATAACTAATTTATAAACACCCTTCTTAAAAGCTGTCTTGTTTAAGATGCAAAATTAAATTTTCGAACGGTTTGAAACTAACAAAATGCGTAGAAGGGTGTGATTTATATCTTCATATTTTAGTCATTCCAAACAACAATAATTTTGGCGAGCCACGTCACTCACAGGCTGAACGCTGAAATAGCTTCCCTGTTTATGGATACATTAATACTAATTTCACAAATGAATTTTAAAAAGGGTTTATAAAGTTTTAAAACTCTTTTTTTAACACATTATCTTTAAGTTACTGATGTTGTACCAATTAAAAATATATTGATTTTATATAAAATTACAACCTTCCATGTAATTGTAATAATTATAAGTTTGTGGTACCTGCAGATTCATTATGTAATGTTTTTTACTTAAAACACCCAATTAAGTAATCGTCGATTACACTTGTTTGCTTCACTAATATAAGGTAATTATTTTGTTTACATGAATGTTTTAATCAAACACACTGGGTACCCTAGACCAACCGTACACCACTTTTAAATTAACAGAATTAGTTTTGTACCAATTTCTCATCCATTGTCTTTGGTCAGAACAGCAGTTTACTTTTAATAGTACTATTTGTTTTGTGTTAAAATTTATTCTGTTAATTTTCAATATGGTTGTAGGGGTGTTTAATTTCTATAGATTAAATCATCCGCTTTTAAAAGCAATTCTTACAGCGAAAAGCTTTATTTTGAGAGCAGGGTTTTATACCCCCACGTCAGCAAACTCCCGACATTTACACAGGGAGAGTTTAGAAGCTACCGTAACACTCGGAAATGATGCTACGTTAGCTCTCTCTAGCCGTTAAAGACAGGCGGTTGTGTTTAAAGTTAACTGCACATCTGGAACTAACTTAAGACCTAGATTAATCAAATAAGGGAAACGACAATATTCAAATTCTTTCTCAGGCAATTGTTTTGCTTAAGATCAAATTTTCTGTGACTCCCCTCTATCGGTCGTGATAAAAAAAGGGGTATATCTATTCTTTGTAAAATTTAAACTAAAATTTTCTAAATAATTCACTCATAGTTTAATTTTATAAACAAAATTTTAAATGCGATGTAATATAATTATAGTGTACATAACGTCTTTCCTATACCACGGTGTTAAATAAGTTTAAGTAAATAAGTTTAAGTAAAATTTAATATTTTTCAAGTTAGTTGAACCTGCTTTCTCTAAAAGACTAAAAAAATAGCACATCCTAAATCTTAAATTTCATTACAGTGATTACAGTGTAATTTAAACCATCATAACAATATCTTAAACTCTCGTAACTTGTCTTCCAAAAGTAGAAATCCAATAAAATCGCTTATCATCTCAAACGACATGACGTAGTTTATAACAATAACTGTACAATAAAAATTTCCTACACTATATTGATAATTCTTACTTACTTTTAACAGGTACTAGTTATTACTAAAAACAAATTTAGTAGTAAACTCAATAACAGTGAGAACCGTTACTGTTTAAAAATCATAGCTAGAGTATTGTCGGCCGAAAACTGGAATAAGATTTTATAAATTCGAAAAAGAAGCGGTCAACCAAGTTTTCAGTGTGTTGCATCGCACTTCATGGAGTCGACAGGCAATCCGCAGAGTTAGTAAAATATGGAAATGTGTATCTTTTATTAAGTAAGTTTTAGATTAACAGGTTTTTTTTAAATACACGCAGGTGAATATATAGGATGTGGATACAATAAAACGCACACAGAGATAAACACTGAGCACAAAAACAACATAAAAGTCACGCACATGAAGCTCCCGATACCGATACGGCTGTAAAAGAACATTCCATCACTGCCGGTACTTGCTATAAAAAACTAGTAGATAAATTTACAGTCTAGAAACAGTTTATTTTAATTTATTTGTTGTAGAATTCAACAAATTATTCTAAACCATGAAATATTTTACAAATATTCATGTTAATATTTAAAAAATACTAATGTTATAATTCTAAATAATAAACCAAATTTACAACCAACGTCAAGAAAAATTTTAAGAATTAACACTATGTCGCCAACATTTAGTGAAAATTAAAGAATTTTAGTTGTTGTAATGGACAGAAGTGGTCGATTCTTTGCTAAAGCAAACTAAAAGATATTACCACCGGCAAAACACTGCACTTAACTAATTGACTGGAACATTGTATGAAAGACAATAATTTTTCAGCATACCACATAGTTTGATGGTAAATTTCTGTTCAATGTTAAGTGATATTTATAAAACTTTATAAGTAAAAAAAGTTTAGTATTTGATTTATTCCATTTAAAAAAAAAAATCTACTACTAGTATTAGTTTAGGATACCAACTAATTCTATACTTCTTTAAAGTTTTAAAACAAGGAAAATATTAAGAATTATAACTAACACACATTAATACATTTTAGTTGTGTGTTCCCGTAATGAAAAATACTAATTAGTGAATACTAATTAATGCATAGTCACAATCAACTATCAAACTTTTTAAAATATGTCAATAAAAACTCCTGATTCGGAGGAAGGCCTATTGTTTGAGATAAAGTTGTAGCCTATAAGCAATATTAAATAACCTCCCCTAACTAAGAGAAAAATCCAATATTGGATTATTTCAACCCCTCTAATTGCACCATAACAAGAAATGCCATGGAATACTGTAAATGTAGATCAGAATGACCTTAAATAAACTTAGAGAACAAAAGTGTTTGAATGACTTGAATTTACCAAAATGTGGAGGTTGCAACAACAGTAATATCCTGCCAGAAACGCGTTAGGCTCTACATAAACGTCTGTGTGTGTGTCTTTACTCGAAGATAGATTAAGGCAAAAGATTCAGTATATTTCTTATGTAAGTTTTTTGCATAATTCAAGTAATCTATCTAGAAAGTAACGTATTATTTTCTAGGCGTTAGTTAAAATTAGTAAATGTTGTAATGTTTTATTTACGTTATTTTGATTACATGTGAACATAATTCGTTAATTGATCAAAAACATAATTGACAAAATCAACAAATCATGTAGAACCGGCGAATTTAATGATGATAATTAATCGAATATGGACAAATGCACCCCACAGAATTCTAGTCAATATTGCATCTACCCAAGGGAGTACTAATGTAGCTCTCGGATGTTTTTATTTAGATACTGTTTATTTACATTCAAAAGCCCGGTTTAATACTCCTGGTAAAATATTGTTTACATCAGTTAACTTTACTTCTCTCAGGAAATAATTTATTGTTTATATGAATTTTCAACTCATGTGAGGAACCAAAGTAAATGGCTGAATAGGTGAGTGGTTATAGTGCTTGCCTTTGAATCCTAAGGTTGCCGGTTCGATCCCGAGAAAAGTTAGTAGCCTTTTAAAGGTTAGATTCAGGACCCAGTTGCCATTTGTCATTGGGCTATCAACTAATGATGCTTTCTAACAACTGGTCGATGTTAGATAGTAGCAAGGCTTGGGTTTGGACCGTTCCTCGTCTAAACGTTAAAAATGCCACTGGCGTAGATATAAACACAAAATAAAGTTTGCGATATTTGTCACGAATATTTTTTTTTATTTAAAGAATTATTAATAGGACATAAACATCTTATTAAATAAATAAACTCGTCAAAGCGTTTTGTGTTATCTTCTCAATGTTCATACTTAATCGATAATCTAACTTATGTGTTTAATGTTCTTAGTATCTACGTTCTTTAACCTAGTATCTAATATTACCGTTGATCTTATTTCTTTCCAAAATTGAATTTAGGAAAAAGTAAGAAAAACACATTCTTATACCACAGCTTCAAAACTACAAAGCTCAAGTTAATCTAATATTTTATGGTAATATTTTAAACTTACGATAGCTATGTGCATTAGAACTAATTTGTTAAATAGATCCGAATTCAATAAACAACTGGTCCTCATACGTTGATTGAAGTTAAACAAAACAAAAGCAATCCCCACATGAGCGAGGGCTTTATAAAACACAACAGTTGGTTAGTAGGGACGGAACGTTTCAGTTCTCGTTAGCTGTTAGCCGTTTAAGCCGATTGATGTCTCGCGATAATCCCAAAGTTGCTTCATCACCGGATTGAAAACTAGTTTTATTACTCAAACGATTCGCTCAACTTCATCTTATTGCTTTTCGACTATAGTAATCAGTATTAGGCTTGGGACTCAGATTGGTTACGAGTATGGTTTATTGAAGTGCAAAGGGTGACTTTTTACATCCGTTTATGGTAGTAGTATCGATAAATATGCGAACCGCTAGATAAACTTAACAATGCAAAACATAAGGAATTTCATGTAAAATATTCAGTATATGGAGAAGTATCTTTAAGCATATAGTTATGATAAAGACGACTTTTCATGAAAATTCAAAACAGACATAAAATAGTAAGATTTTTTTATTTGACGGTTTACTTTATCTAGCTATACATTCGAAAGTAGTGTCTGCCTAGTGCCTACACTCTTATTACTATGGTATTCATGAGGAAAATCAAAATACCAAGTTCCTTTGAAAACCACTGAGTACCCAGGTCTGCTGGGACAATATTTAAACTATTTTGAACGTTTTACCCTGAAGTTTATAAATATAGAGACCTTTTTCCATGAACAATATTTAGTTCACAAACACTTTACAACAGTTATCACGCCATAAAAACATAAATATGTTAAAATTAGTGATTTTCATGTTTATCTACGACTGTTAAAATGAGCATACGATATTGATAGCGATTTTACATGACATTATAATGATTTTACAATCAAAATTATAAAGAAGTGTATTGTTAACAATTCAAACCCTTAATGAGGTTGAAAACGTACAGGTTTCACATAAAAATACAGGTTCTATACCAATGAGTCTCGGAATATGCCGAAAGTATAGTTTTAATAGAAACACACAATTAACACATCATCTGATTGTTCCAATACAATGTTTATTTTTTACGTGCCGAACCTTAAAATAGTGTCATCAGGCATGAGCGAGAACGACGATAAGGTCATGCAACATCGGCGCTAATTTTGATGGCTGTAAACAGCCATCATTTGCTAATTTTGCATCGGAGCTAATTTTGAGTTGTAAATAACAAAAATTTAGACATGTTTTTACAGTTAATTGCCAAATTTAAGTTGTTCGAAGATTAAGTGGTCAACAATTGAATTCATTCATTGTGAATAGCCACCGAAACTGCGTTTTTATGTGAAACATTAACGGTTAATATGAGTCCCTGAATGATTATGATTATGACCCAGTAGGGTCGAAACCCGGGTCATCCACTTTGGACCAAGATTGGACTGCTGTGACGGAAATTGGTATGTAACCATATTTTAATTGTATTCATCCTTTAAGCCACTTGTGAGATATTTAGAACACTCTAACTTACATTTCACTCGTGGCTTAAATCATTAATCGTTGAATTGACAAATATAAGAAAGCAAATTAAAATCACCCAGTGTTGAACGATTTTAATGCACTGGTTACGACGAGTTTAACAAGTTGAGTACGGTACAAACAGATTCAGTAACAACGTTGTGAGCGATAATATTTGTTTCTAATTTATATTTTCATTTACAAAATTAAAAAAAAAAAATCTTTATCTGTCAATAAAATTCCTTTACAAATAGGCAAAGCTTTTTTATCTATACTTTATAAAAAAAATAATGTATTAATTTTACTTATGAGTTAAAAGTATCCCTTTTAATCAAATTTTTTGCATCTTAACTTAATACAAAAATCTTAAATCATTTAAATTTTTCGAAGTCAAAGTTGATAATTTTAATTGTAGTCGGAGGCAATAGAAAAGGCGTTTCAATGTCAGGTGTTTTCAATAATCCAGCCGATTTTTCTCATTTAGCTACATGTTAAATTAATTTATTTAGTTTGACCCTCACCCTCCTGTCCTGTTTCTGCCAACTTTAGTAAATTTATTCTAATAACTGCATTTTCAATATATAGTTTAGATTTGTTAACACACGCTGACTTGACGTGATCAGCTGTAAACTATTGCTCGTGACGTGACAACATCGATTGCTATTGGCATGTCCCAATATAGGCCAATCAAGCGGGCAAGTGATTATATGCCGTTAATCCCCTTCAATCATGACTAGATGCTACTTCACGATTGGTATGTTTCCAAGGTGCGCCTGAGGAAATCTACAGTTCATATAAAGTTGTGAAGTATTTTATTGTTCCAAACTGTCAGACTGACGACAACGGAAAAACTCGAACGGCATATCAAAAGAGAAAATTGGAACCAGGCAATATTTTACGGTAATCTGTGCAAGTGAGAAAAGAGTCGGCTGTTTTTGGGACACTAGTTTATTGTTTGATGTGTCACATTAGTGATCGGCAGCGCGTCCAGCCATCAGCTGTTGTACAGACTGGTCATGTGACACCTGACTACACAGCGGCCCAGCGGCAGCTCGAGACACGAGACTTGCCTCCAAATATTCGCTGGGTGCACGCCTACAGGCGTCAGGCCATAAGGTAATCAGTAAATGTACTGTGTTAGTAATTGATCATTGTTTGTAAAATAACATGCATTCTCGCCTTCGAGTTTGTACTGTAGCTACACATATATATATATATATATATATATATATATATATATATATATATATATATATATATATATATACATCGTATGGCTGTCAAAACCAGCTACCATCGTAAAAATAATAATAATTAAATAAATAAAAGATGTTCTAAAGTGCAAAGCACCTGCGTCAATACATTTAAAATAAAACTAAAATAGACATTAATGATCTCTCTATAAAGCTAAATCCAGGGTGCTAAGCCATTGCAGCCGAGCTTCACTTGCAAAATGAAGGCCCATCAGCCCTTCCGGGAAAGCACTCAAAGGGCACTCATTGACTATGTGAGTCATAGTCTGGAACTCCGCTCCACAGCCGCATGACTGGTCTTCTGTCACTCCCCATTTGTATTTCCAATAATTACATCTTCCCACTCCAGTGCGGAATCGATTGAGAACAGTCCACTGCTTCCGAGGAAGATCCATACCACTTACTGCTAAGGTTGGGTCAGCAATCAAAAAGTGATTCCGACCTTGGAAAGAGTCCCAGGAGGAAGTCCAGTCGGTATGGAATGAAAAGTTTGTGTCCGTCAACTGGGATGCTGTCCGCAGTGGTGGTCTTCGGGACCTCAATCTGCCCGTCTCCTGGGGTAGGTTATCATGGTTGGGTAGGTGTGGAGCAGATAAGATCTTAGTATATTCCCTAATGAGTGCATCCCTTCGTCTGGTTTCAGATGGAGCGATATTACACAGGACCGGGAGCCAGGGGACGGGGGTTGCCATGAGTGTACCACTAATGGCTCTCATAGCCCTGTTTAGCTGGACGTCGATATCCCTGACATGCACACTGTTCAACCACACGGGAGCACAGTACTCAGCAGTTGAGTAAACTAGGGACAGAGCAGTGGTTCGCAGAACTTGTGCGTTAGCTCCCAATGTGGAGCCAGCAAGGTGATGGACAATGTTAGTCCTGGTTCTCACCTTGGCTGCTGTCTTTTGTATGTGGCTTTTGAATGTCAGGGACTGATCTAAAGTGACTCACAGGTTCTGTGGGTTTTCATTGTGCTTTAGCTCAACACCGTCAAACACAATTTTAAGCCTTTGGTGGGCCATTCTATTGTTCAAGTGGAAGCAAGAAACCTCGGTTTTTGTTGGGTTTGTATTTAGCTTCCAGGCTTTAAAGTATTCACCGAGGGTCGTGAGGTCATTTGTTGAGGTCGAGTGTCTGGAATGTCGGCTGTATACACATTAAACAGCAGTGGGGCGAGCACTGACCCCTGTGGCAGACCATTCTTTAGTTGCCTAAAAGTACTTTCCTTTCGTCCCAAATATACTTTAATCGTCCTGTTGGAGAGCATTGAGTTGAGGAGACGCAACAGGAAAGGGCAAGGAATCAGGTTGTAAAATTTAATAAGGAGGCCTTTTCTCCAGACAGTGTCATAAGCTGCAGTAAGATCTAAGAAAGCAACGGAGGTTTTCAGTCTTCGCTCAAACCCATTCTCGATGAAAGAAGTAAGAGCTAGAACCTTGTCACAACAGGTGTGCCCAGGTCTAAACCCAGCTTGTTCGACGGGGATGCTGGAATCGAGAACAGGGAGGATTCTGTTGTATATCAACCTCTCGAGCAGCTTATAACAGATACTAAGAAGGGCTATGGGTCGGTAACTTTCGGGCAGTTATGGATCTTTGCCGGGCTTCAAGACAGCTATTATTTTGGATTTTCTATATACCAGGCAAGTCGCCGGTTTCCATTATGGTGTAAAAAACTGCAAGAAGCCACTGCCTAGCCTTTTTACCCGAGTGTTTTATAAACTCCGGGAAGATTTCATCCAACATTTACACATGTACTGTAGCTCAGACATTAGGACAAAATATTGTAAATTGCATATGTAAAAGAATCAGTATTTTCTTATTCAATCCTTATTTAAAATAGAAGTCAATGAAAAGGTTAGTCACTCTTTGGTCAGTCTTCTTCGTTTGTTTAAATATGATTCAGTATGTATTTTTTTTAAACTTATATACATTATCTTAGCCATGGCTTCCTACAAAATTGAATTACATCTACACACAAATTTACACGATTTCCATAACATCTGCGGATTGTGCTATGATGTAACATTTGCACACACCTTACACATTTGCGTGCATGTTTTCGGAAGGTGCTGAGATCGAACACTTACACAGACAATTCATGGACGCGCGCGCGCCTACGAGTGGTGCTGTGGATGATTACCAATACTCAAATCCTACACAATTGCGTGCACGTTTTCGGACAGGGCTATGACCTGACACTAACACTTACACTCTACAAGGTTGCTCGTACGGCTTCGGGCAGTGCTGTGACTGAACACTAACACTTACACAACATAAATTTCTTCCTAGATCAGCCTTGGCAAAGAGCCAAAGAGCCTCCTTAAGAGAGCTCATTGCTCAGAATTTAGCAAACCTTCAGTAAGATGCTAGTTTGGGCCATAACGCGTTTAAAAACTTGAAATTTACTAATTCTCAAACCTTTTTCTCATATTTATGAAATTATACCTGACTCCTTTGACAAGTGATAGCATCTGGAGAGAAACAAGAAAGCAAGCTTTAATAAGCCAGTTTCAAAGTTTATACTAATTTTGACCGAAAAACCTACCTCCTGTGTGGCCGAAAATGCTCTCTTGAAACGATTTTTGGTTAAATAGATTCAGGAGCAAACTCAAAATAGTGGGGTCAGGCTTCTAATTTTAGTGGGGTCAAATGGTTAAAGGTAGGCCTACACTTTTCTGCAAACTCCTTAAGTCAGTTGGTGTTTATGTACAGTGTTTGAGAACAAAATATATATATGCTATAAAAAAAATAAAAAAAAATAAAAAAAACATGAAAACTGTACATATGTCCTATGTTTCAGAGAACAAGTTTGGACAAGAGTGCAGCTGAACTTTACAGCAGAATTGAAACATAGACCATAGAACATGATCTCTTCGATCGAAGCTGCAACGGCTTTTAATACACATGGGAATTGCAGAAAAATACTAGTTTGCTTTGTAAAGTAAAATCTCAATCTCAATTAGATTTTTTGGTTGGAGGGACACTCAGCTTATCCTGGTTTGCTGTAAAATAAAGAGTATAGTTTTGTGAAGTATAAATTTCAAGACTGACTTGAAACATATATTTTCTCTTCCTTAATTTTTTAGTAAATGTTGTGCACTGTATGAATGTTTGACAGAATTATTGTTGGTTCTAAAAAATAACGTTTAACAAGTGGAAAAAAGGCTGAGATGGTTATTATCCTGTTTGTCTTATCTTTGTTGTTTAAGTGAATCTTTTGTTGTGCTTGAGGTATAATGATGTTGAATGTAATTTAAAAATCTCTATTATAAAAAAAATAAAAACATTTAGAAGATAAAAACATAAAAATTCGAAGAAAATATAAATTATTTCAATAAATACCACCAGAAAACCCATTGTATGACAAGTGGAAATAAATGTTGTTATACAGTAAAACGAGTAAGATGCATCTCATGTTTATCTTCAGTAAAATATGGTTCCATGCAACTACCATTTGTATGATTGCCTGCCTCCTAGCCTAATGTGTATATGTTGTGTGTAACTTATAATACTCTTTTGGCACATTTGGCAAAGCAACATTTGTTTCTTTGAAGGAAAATAAAATTGACGTTATACAACTCTTAATACCAAGTTCTGAATAATTAAAATAGTGCCTTAGGTCAATTGTGATTTTAAAATTTTTTAAGCACTCGCTGCTAAAGAAGCATAATTACTTTAAAGAACTACATTTTATTTAATAAAAAGGAAAGAATTTTATGGACTTTTTATGGAATGTTATTTTTTTATTGATCGAATCTGATCATAGAACTGCCTCGTCATAACGTTTGAACATAAGAATAATTTATAAATAAGTTGTCTAAAAAGCTAAAACCAAATTAAGTAATGAAATGTTCTCTTGTAAAAAAAAGTAAAATTTTGCAGTTATTATTTATCAAATAAGTTTTCTAAATTCATCCGCGGTGGATCGAGAGGAGATGTGTGGAGAAGACAACGACAGTAATATCCTGCCAAAGTTCCTTCCCTTAGGCGTAATGTCAACTTCACCATGTGTTTCGGTGTACGGTTGTGTTGTCATATACTGCCGCATGGGCTGAGGTGGAAAACTTTGACCCAATTTTATATCATTATGTTTTTAGGTTCCTTCATTTTGTTTTATCCGAAGCGGCTTATCAGATGCCAGCTGTTCAACAATGTAACTTACTACTTTAACATCAAACAAAACAATGGTAAAATTTTAATAAAAATCATGTTGGTTTTTTATAACTCGTGCTTCTGTTACAGTTTTGAAGTAAACTCTTAACGTTAGTCATTGTAGTAAGTTATCTTATTTTATACCTTTTTATTTAGATTAGTCTAAATCATGATTATGAATTTTTGAAACAGAGAGAATTAAGACAAGGTTGAGTGTTATTTCAGTAGTGACAAGAATGCAATACTTGCCGTCCGGGATATTAAATCGGACGACGATAGTGAATTTTCAAGTAGGCGTACAGTTTGCAAAGAAGGTAGAACTGTTCAAATTCAAAGTAATAAATCTTGCAAAAAACACAATGAAAATAAAAAAAACTTACAAAAGTCACCCAAACCAGTCAAAATTAAACAAGTCAAGGTTAAACAAGAAAAAGTTTAAAAAGTTAAACTAAGCAAACCAGTCAAAGTTAAAAAAGTTAAACCACAAGACAAATGTAAAAATAAGAGCACTAAGCCACTAAGGATATGGACTACTGGGAAAGATAATAACCATACTAATAATCCTCCTCAATTTACTTCTCAGGAACAGTCAGTACTTGAGGGGAAATCTCTAACTGATTACTTTAGAGCTATGTTTACGAATGATCTAATGAATCACATTGTGACTGAAAGTTCTTTAGGTAATGATTTAAATTTAACAGTACCCGAGTTTGAGGTTTTTTGGGGATCAACATTATGATGACCTACATTAAATACCCAAACACAAGACTCTATTGGTCATCAGTTCCATCTTTAAGAATGAATTCTATTGCTGATAGAATGAGCGTCAATCGCTTTGAAGAGATAAGAAGATATATTCATTTCAACGATAATGAATCAGTTCCCCCCAACAATAAAGACAAGCTAATTAAAATTAGGCCTATTCTGGATGCTCTTCATGAGGCATATCACAATGCAAAAATCCCAGGGGAGTTTCAAGCAGTAGATGAAATGGTTTGTCCATTTAAAGGAAAGTCATCACTTAAACAATACCTTAGAAATAAACCAAACAAATGGGAATTTAAAATCTAGGTATTGGCAGACATGACAGGTTATGTATCTTGTCTGAAGTATACCAAGGAGCTGCTAAATCGAACGGCCAAGCTGATGAACAGGCTGAAAAAGAGTCAGCTACAGACAAAGCCTCTACATCAAATCAACCCGTTACTTCGCCCTCTTATTCACATGATCAGAGCATGGCTTCAACCTCAAATCAACAAGAGGCTTCAACCTCAAATCAACAAGGGGATTCAACCCAAAATCAACAAGAGGCTTCAGCCTCGAATCAACAAGATGGTTCAACTTTTATTTCATATATTGAAGACACATATACAACCTCACATCAACCAGATCGTTCGACTTCTGAGCAAGGAGGAAAATCAAGATTGGATAGTGCACATTCAACCCTAAATCCAGAAGCTAGCACCAACAGCACCCAACGCTCTTTGGGGCCTGTAGGAGACATGGTTTTGCGTTTATGACATGGCATCAGTTCCATTATCACAAGCTTTTCATGGACAACTTTTTTATAACATTATCTTTGATATCAGAACTTGAAAAAGTTGGTATATATAATCTTGGGACTCTCCAGATAAATAGAGTACCAAGTGTTAAGGAGTATCATGAGTATGAGTGACACTGATGAGCTGAAGCAACAACGACGTGGAGCCTTCAGTTTTGCAACTTATGAAGACAACATGACGATAGTGCGATGGATGGACTCTGGGGCTGTACACCTTGCATCAAACTTTGTTGGTGTTGAACCAGTTGAAAGATTTGACAAAAAAGTCAAAAGGTATGTAACTGTGACCCGGCCAGCTGTAGTTGCATTATATAATAAATATATGGGTGGGGTCGATCTAACAGACCGCATGGTTGCGCATTACCCTCACAATGCAGAAAACAAAAGGTGGTACTTGCGTTTGTTTTTTTCATTTTTTAAATGAGACCATAATCAATTGCTGGATTCTGTTCAAAAGAGCAAGGGATCCTAAATATCCATTGTTAAATTTCAAGGCAGACTTGGCAGAAGATCTCATCTCACACGGTGTAAATTTGATGAACACTAAGAAACGAGGAAGACCTAGCTCATCATTTACTCCTCCCCAAAGCAAAGGACATCACTTCAGACAGCACCTCCAACAAGGAAATATGATGGAAAAGGTCATTATCCTGCAAAAGTAGAAGTGAAAAATGCCCCAAGATGCCATGACAAAGAGTGCCGTAGGCGAACACGCTACATCTGTGGAAAATGTCAGGAGCCTGTTTGTCCGGAGTGTATGGAAAATTTCCATTTCTATGAAGAGAATCATACATTGAATTTCGACGATTCGAAGCATTATAAGCTGGCAAAAGAAGAAAGACTTTATTTAGTACAAAGAGTTATGCCCCATTACTGTAAGAGAAGAATGTTTTTTTAAGAAATATTTACATCAAAAGTTAGCAAGAGAATAAGGACTGTCACTCCTAAGAGTTACCGGTATTTCGTTGGTAAATGTAAGATAAGAACGTTTTTTAGGAAAGATTTACTTCATAAGTTAGGCCTAGCAAAAAAAATAAGACTTTGTTTATTCCTAAGAGTTATTTCATTATTAAGTGTAAGATAAGAAAGTTTTTTTTACTCCTAAGAGTTATTTCATTGTTAATTGTAAGAGAAGAACAATTTTTTAAAAGGAGTTTTTTGTTAAGATTTTGTTTCATTAAAAATTTGTTTAGTTCAATGGTTTTTGTTATTTGTTTACCTTGTTACATTAATTTATTTACTGATCTAACTTATGTGGCAACATATGTGGACAGTGTGCATTAGTGAAAGTATTGCTGGTACCTACAAGTGGCAACATATGTGGCCTTCATGCAGATGGGTTATGACCATATACTAAGTGTACTACATCCACATTTGCATACAAGACACATTTGTGGCCAGCTATTTATTTTTATAAAAAAAGCATGTATCACAATAAAAAAGTGTACACCCACTAAATTAAACCTCCTGAATACAAAAATGGTGTCAAATTTTTTTCAAGTGGTATTTCATATAGCATGCATGAAGAGGTTAATTGAGGTTCTTTCACTGTAAAAAGAAAAAAGCGGGAAAATAAAATTACTTACTATACTTAAGAAGAAGAAACCTATATTTTACTATAAACAGAGACAAGTCCAGATTGTAGCTTAAGACAAATAGCTAAATTATTGTCAATATCATTCTATCGGGTTCAAAAAGTATTAAAATAAATAAATACTATGACTACAAGTTTAATCCTGTGCAAACATTGCATGCTGGTGGTGAACGACATAGGTATTTTGCGAGTGGATAGTGAGCAATGCTGACGGGTCAAACTAACTTAACTTTGAAAACCATTTGGACCGACGAGGCTAATATTAAAAAAAATGGGATGTTCAATAAAAAAAACAATTCTTCTTCTAGAAGTAATGCACTTAAATTATTAAACACATGCACTAAAATTTGATGTTCATAAAATTGCCGCTGTGCATTTCAGTACTTCAATCCAAGGTACTAGCGTTTCGAATTTATCAGGGAAACTTAAATGGACAAAGATATTTTGGTATTATTAATGAGATGATGACCGAGTTTTAGGAAAGTTTACCTCTGGCATACAAACTGCAGCTTCATTTCCAACAGGATGGAGCACCTCCCCATAACAGTGGGCAAGTGGGATTTCTACAACATCATTTTTCAAACTAGTGGTTCACAAGATGCAACAAGCATCTGTTAATCAGTTAACAGACTAAGTAAATAACGTTATCACATCAATCCCGAGATTCATGGTGAGACGTTTAACGAAAACTGTAATCGTTTTTATTAAGAAAAGGTTTTGATTGTTAATAAACCTTTACATTGTATGATGGTATTCTTGTAAAAATGAATTTTCAAGGTATTGCTTTCATATTGTTGTCGTTGTTTGATTGTTAACAGTCGTTAATGTTGTAAACCAAAAAATTTTTTAGACCAGTTTATTATCAAATATTTATTTGTGCTTTTAGGGACTAAAGTACAACTTCTTATTCCTGAAGGGAAGGAAATTTCCCTGAGAGAGAAAACATACTTTAGCACACAACATTTTTCCTCCACCTACACAAATAACAAATAACTAGGCCTATAACGATAACAATTTTAAGTACATATCATCCTTTGCTCTGACAAGCCACATGAATAAAAAAAACACACATACACACTCACTAGGTAAACTACATCAATTTTATAGAACACAACAGAAAGAACAAAACATGATTTAGGCCTAGTCAAAATTTGCACTTAAAAAAAACAAAAAACCCATTTTAAATTAGTCTTACTTCTGATAATAGTCCTTGACAGTTAAATCATCACAGTGTTGTAAACTGTGTTTGGGAAATTTTATGTCACATTTTCTGCCTCTCATTTTATGTTTGGCGAAGAACAAAAATGAATATAATAATTGACATTTGATTATCTCTCATGTTCTTTCTCTCTTTTACTGTTATTCTTATGTAACTAAGATTAGCCCGTGGTACAAAAAAGTTAAGTTTTTCTTGGTAAAACATTTAGTATTCAAGTCATAAAAATAACATAGAAACAAACTTTTTTATTTGAAGATTTTAAATTGTTTTCCATGTTGGAAAATGGCTATTCTTACAAAATAAAAGTTTAAATGACCATCTAATACTGAATAATGATATCTAATAAAGAATAAAATTGTCTTAAAATTTCTTATTTCATTAGAAAATAACATAAAATACAGTGTTTCTTATAAAAGTTTCAAATTTAACCGCTATTTTTGAAAAGGGCGGATTTTTCATTTTTAAATCATCTTATAATGTAGGACTAAAAGACCACTAGGGTTACTCTTTAACAATATCGCTGACGGTTTTGAAGTAAAACAGCTGGCACACTTACATCAAACACCATGTAAAACGTCAGCTCATATATTGCTGTAAATAAATGCGATTTCCCTATTAAATTAACAAAACACACTTTATTTTAATTAAGCATTTACCTGTCCTTTATCACTACTGGTTACAAATAAAATATGGCAATTATAAGTTAATAATGTAAGAAAAAGAGGGAGTTAATAAAAACAAATATTTTATATGACCTTTGTAAACATATATTGACTTATGAGTGAAACAGAATAATGTGAAATCAATCCATGTCCGACTTGTTCAACACACCGATGATTAGTTTCACCTACGTAAGGGGCAATCAACACATGTGGCAGCGTTTAATCTAACTTAAACTGCAATCCGGTCGGCAGTTAACTCATTTACAAATTGTGTTTATTCTGAACGACACGTTCAAAAAGTACAAAAATACAAAATAAATGCCTATGGTAGGGTATAACGGTATAAATGCCTTACCATATTTACAATGGGACAATGATCACTGGTGTCATAAATTATTTCTTTCTATGATTAAATTTGTTGTATGAAAAATGCCAACATTTAAGAAGTACATTAACACTCCTAAAAAGGTCTTCCGACAACTACTATTTTAAATAATAATGATTTTTTTCGAGACGTTTTAAAACGTGTTGAATAACTTTTCCAAATTAACAAGCAACATTGTTACCGCAATTTGCCTATTATTCAAACTCTACTGTATTTAATTTACATTTTAAAATATGTAACACCTAAATGAATTGCTATAATGCACCTAAAAAATTATACTCCTACACATTACAACAAACAATTCTCTTTTATCTAAAGAAATGTATTTCATAGAGACAGATGTTTTCATATAAAATTCGAATTACTTATGAAATACTTAGAGTTTCTTGGACTTTGTTTCCTCTTGATGGTGTTGCCTACAGGAGGTTAAGGTGGGGCTCAGGCACTTCCTCCTGGACTAATTGAAATTGTTCATAAGATCTTGGTGTCCTTCGCCCTGCATTGGCCCCCTCAGCCTAAGGTCTCTCTTCCTTGTCTTTGTTTCGGCTGGATACAAATTCACCAGCGGTTGGAGGTTTGACGAAAAGATACAAATTCGTCAGGTCCCAAGCAGGTAGAAAATCGGGGCCATCAAAACATACAAACTCGCCAGTTCCAGGAATTCACCCACAACCCCTCGGCGCTGTGGACGAGTAGATGGCCCCGGTTCAAGTATGTGTTTATTTGTCGGTTTATTCGTAGGTATCGACCTGCCCTGGCAATATTTAAGCGGAATAGTAAATCGGCCAAGCAAATGTCACCTTGAGAAAAATCAACGATCGAACGGAAATCATCTTCCCATCAAACAATCTACAAAAAAATAATTTTAAGTAATATAGTTCATTATTAATTAATTATAATATGACGTGATTTGGGGTGCGTACGTAGGTATGTTGCCATGGGAATTTTGTGAAGCTAATGATTGTCATTTGAAAGCGTTTAAGCCACAAGTGACATGTAAGTTAGAGCACGAGCGAAAAGAGTGTTCTAAATATCTCACGAGAATCAGTAGATTCTAGGGGCCATGGGTAATCGGTATTGTCAAATAAAACCGTTCAGGACTGCAGACACTTAAAATATTTTTTTTACTACATAGGTTTTTAATTTAATCATTGAAATTAAATGATTAATCAATCGCACATTGGCCTATGTACTATGTATGATACATAAAGTGTTCAGTTACCTTTTTATTTTTCATTATAAGCTCATATTATTTGGAATGAGATTTCACAGGGAGAAAATAATTTAGAAATATAGCAAATGACTTGGTCAAGTCGGAAACAACACTCAACTCCAGAAGGGAAGAGACGGGAAGAGACCGACCGGCCACATTCCTGGGTTCCCCGAGGGGGATGAGCGCTAGTTCTTTGGAGGGATTCAAAAATATTTCGCTAGGAAAATATGGGATTCGAAGTCTTCGCTATAAACTAGAAGGTTGTCTAGATAGTTGAAAACACATTTTAATTTCAAATCATGAAATATAGAGTCTAGAAGTCTAGTCAAAGTTTGCGCTCCGACAGCCAGACCCATTGGAACTCGCTTAAACTGGTAAAGATTCCAAGGTACGCAGAAGCAAGTAAGATGGCGACTTTTCTTGGTCAACGGTATCTGATGATAAGCGGCATTCAGGTCGAAAATGCTGAAGAACCTGACCTTTCCGAACCAATCAAATGCAGATGAAGGTCAGGGAGAGGGGTAGATTCAATCTCAATGCAAGT
Source organism: Neoaliturus tenellus (assembly GCA_030545055.2). Taxonomy (NCBI): domain Eukaryota; kingdom Metazoa; phylum Arthropoda; class Insecta; order Hemiptera; family Cicadellidae; genus Neoaliturus; species Neoaliturus tenellus. The sequence continues at coordinate 7,961,162 of CM061531.1, forward strand.
GTTTAACTTCCTGTAATCGACTACAAATCGATGTTTTCCGCCTGGCTTCGGAACTAGAAAAGCCGGAGAAGAGTAGACTGACAGGGAAGGCTCAATCACACCTTGTTCAAGCATTTCGTTCGCCTTTTTCCTCAAAACATCCATTTTTGGAGGTGCAAATTTATAGTGATGAGACTGAACTACCTTGGTGTCCTTAACTTTGATTTCATATTCCAATAAATGTGTGAGACCCAATTTATCAGTTAATACATCTTCATACTGTTTGCAAAGTTGAGAGAATCGCAATCTCTGATGCTTCGTTAGATGTCCCAAAGGATCTACTGGGGGATTTTTCTTGATATCAATTTCAAGAGCCTTGTAGGCATTTCCTTCGGCATCCACAAAAGGAACAGACACATGTCGATTGAAACGAAACTGACCTTCACTTTTGGTAAGGTCCAAAATTAGCCCTGTAGCGGTAATAAAATCTGCTCCCAATATACAATCCAAGGCCAAATCACTGGTACCCAGAATGTCCCAAGTCCATGAGAATCTATCAATCTTAAAACAGAATGTGGCTTCTGAATTAATAGTTATCTGAGGGGAATCTGAGGCCATACAATACTGAACATTTGATACAATAATTTTCCTTACTAACCTCATATCAGTTAACTTTTGGAAAATCCTTAGGGAAATTAAAGATTTCGTAGATCCGGTATCTAGTAGTGCTCTGAAATGGAGCCTCCCACCAACACTCACGTCAACATAAGGGGAAACTGGCCTGGAGCCTAAAATTCTCTTGTCCAAAATTTGGGCTATAAGGTTCCTTCTAGTAAGTTTACACTTCTGATTGAGTCTCCTATTTCTTTTGTGAAATTTCTTATGTTCAATAACCTGAATATTGTGGGTGTGGTCCTCTCGCTTGGCAACCTGATCAGAGAAGGGAGGAGCAGCATGAGTCACTCCCCCCTTCCATACCCGTTTTTTGGCAGGTTAGCAGAAGAGCTAGTTGACCTTGGTGCCGTACAATTCCGACTGAACAGGTCCAGAGGAGTATCACCTTGGTTGGGCATTAGCTGTCTCATTTACGGCCATCACGCGATTTTCACGTGAGCGGTTTCCAGACCTCTGAGAACGAAGGTGGTCTGTGAATTCCCAACTGCGAGCAGAAACTCCGAGACAATCTAAATCCGCATATGTAGTTGGCATCTGAGAAAAACCAATCTCGACCTTTGTAGGTGTTAAAGCTCCTATAATGACCTCGACAGTTTCAGGTTCACTCAATTCCAACCGAAGTAAGGAATGATTGAACTTACAAAGGTGGAGAAACTTTCACCTTCTTCTTGTAACCTATAGAATTTCTGCTGCACCCATTGTCCTCTGAGTCTTAGAGGTATGAATGACTTAAGGACAACATCATGGAATTCATCAAACTTCCGTCCTTGACGCATGCAATCAATAAGTCGGGCCAGCAAAGGTTCCCTACAACACGGGTAGGCCAGTTGCATGAGAGCTTGGTCTGTCATTCCGGGGAAATCGCGTAATCTAATCAGGATGCTTAGGAAGCGCAGAAGCACATCTACATTCTGCCCTTTCGTAGATGGTATATGGTATGATCAACCCTTCTTCGCTGATCTCGGGGCATCCTACTCATTCTCGTTCTCTTATTCATCTAGGTCATCTATCAGCGCATATATTCATGTTAGGGTCGGCTTATATTCCCTATTTCGAGAGTATGCCCGTCCCTGCTAATAACCAAGGTTTTCCCTTGTGCCCCGTTGGCGCCCCTTTGGTGGGGGAGGTTGAGCCGTGACAGTTACGGCTCAGTTTTCTTATAGTATGTATTAGTTATGTTGTGCCTAATTTGTGTGGCACTGCCGGAAGTGAGGAGATATTGGTTCTAGAATGGTCGAGAATGTTCTTCCTCCCCTCGTTCTTTTCAGTGCTGCCGGTTTTAGTCTATTCCGCTGTCGACTCTTCCCATTTCAATGCCGGCCCTCATCGACTAACTTTCTTAAATCTTCGCCCATCCACATAATTTCATCGACTGTAATGTGTTATATTGCTGGAGTGTTTCTAATTTTTTAAGTATGCCGGAGTAAATCATCTCTCACTAAATGCCAGGTACGTGAGTATTATTAATTAATTATGTTGTCAATTTTGCAAAGATTGAATTTTTCAATTGTGGGTTGCGATGATAGCCTACGGGCGAAATCATCGTTGGTTATTTAAAGCGTTGTTGTCTCAAATAATTAATGTTGTAATTTAAGGTAACGTCAGTGTAAATGTATTTTCTAGTTCCAATGAAGATTAAATAAATGTTTGTTTAATTAAAACACCTGTAAAATGTGTTGTGTTTTGGAAATAAATGAATTTGAATTTGAATTTGAATTTGAAATTGTGAATGAAGATTTTCCTGTCATGACTGGTAACCAGAAGCACATGTTTTCAAGTTAACTTTTCATTAAAAATAATTTCAAGAATAGGCCTATACATTTTATTTAGCTATCCACACATAACCTCAATTGAGGAGTTAATTTTGGAAGTCTGCAGGCTAGGCCTGACTCAAATTTAATTCTGTTCTGTTAGTCATACTTGAATATCAATGTATAGACTAATAATATTCTGTAATAGTCATGAGTACAGTTTGTATTTAAAGTAATTTACCAAAGGGTTAAATAATTTTCGAATATCAGGCTCAAATTTTGTTAAAGCGATCCAAGTTATAAAAAAAGGCTATGGCCTAATGGCTGCTGTTTTCTTCTGCTCATCAAATTGTATAGGCCTATTCCCTACTCACGATGTTAAGTAGGACTGTGATCTGTTAAAGGGTCCTAGCCTCGCGCTAGCTTCATAATCATGGATACTACGTAATCCCTATCCATAACCTCGGACCAACGGCCTGGGTCATCGCCGCAAGCGCTCGGACAAGTCTACCATGGACATCAGACTAAGCCTAGTGTAACACTCTGACGGACCAGCGGTCGTTGGGTCAAGCCTACCGGTGCTGGACCAATTCCACTAGGCAGCTACATGCTTCGCTTCAACTATTCAGGTGCTATCAACTCCATTTTTTATTCTTTAACATCCGCTGGACTTGCATTCACCAACCCATGTAGTGAAATGTAATTCAACAGTTTAAACTCAACATATTCACCATAGACTCATGAAATATCTGAAAATACGGAACCATCGCTTTAGGCCTATACCCATTCAATAGTCTGAACCATTACTTGTCCGAAGTGAGCTGAATTACAAACCCACCCAAGGCAGTGAATTTTAACTTGGACTGATGTTAACTTTGTTTTGTGTAATTTAGGTAAAGGTTAGGGCTCATAAATCTTTGGTTCCGTAGGCACGTTTCGGCACTTTTTTTTTAAATTTCCAATTCGGCCCATACCAACGCAAAATTCTGCCTACGGGCCATATAGATTTCCACCTCTCTTTTATGTGTACTCATCCCGTTTAACTAGTCTTAAGTCTTAAATTTTGGCACATCCACTATTATTTGTGTAGTAATTGTTTAATGTAATTGTGATGTCTATTTATTTATATGTGTAATCTTAATTGTAATGTTTATTTATTTATTGCGCATCTTGTTTAACATCAAGGTATACAAAGATTTTTCTCACATGTTCTCTTGAAAAGATTCAATTCAAGTATTGAGTGGATTTTGTTACAAAAATTTACAGAAATTTCCAAGCTGTATTAATTGCTGGCCAGTCAAATGTAATACAGAGTCAAAGTTTTAACCATATTTTCTCTATTTATCGATTACTTTTAATGTGACTTTAATTTTTCTACTTAACTCAACTTGTAACTTGATTTCAACCACAATTTTTCTTCGCAAATTAATTGAACCAAGAATTGTTACTGTATGACTGTTGTTTTATTTACTATGCCCAAACCTTTGTAATCCTCAATTTTCCTTTAAAGTTCTACGGACCTAAATTTTGGGTCTGGGTTTTTTTTCTTATTTTAAAACAGTTTCTTTTAGTTGTATGAGACTTTGTCTTTTTAGTGTTAAATTTTTTAGGTCCTACGAAATCACATTTTAATTGTTGACGAACCTGATTTAAATGAAGTTGACGGATGGGTTTGAAATGAAGTCGATGAATAGCTTTTCCATGGGCCTTTCAGCTACTTCAGACGAAAGATATCCTAGTTTGGTATTTTGCGCTGGGTTGCTAAGTGAACACAAGTGGTAGGCTCGCACTCTGGCTGCTATATCACGGTCCATTCCCTTCCAAATGAAGTTCTGTCTTATCTTGGCGATAGATTTCAAGATTCCCAGGTGTTTACCAACAGGTGAATTGTAATAGTACGAGAATACTAGTGGGAATAAGATTGCTAGGTAGCACAATCTTTGGGGATCTATCACCTCTTTGAGGGCGGCAAGCCAGGGCACCCTTTGACAAGAAACATGGCGGTTTCCTCGGTCAATATCGGCCCAAGTTCTGGATCCTTCAGTTGATGGGACAAGATATCGTCAAATGAAACAGGAAAGTTGGGCAATATACTGTGACAGTGGTTTGAAGATTCGGGAACCCTTGCTTCGTTGCCTGTATCCAGATACATCCGGGACAGAGTGTCAGCGATGATGTTCTGCGTACCACGTACATGTTGGACATGAAACTTAAAGGCGGAGATTTTCACTACCCATCGACCAATTTTTCCCAGTTGATGAGGATGAGCCAGAAACCCAGACAAAGTCATGTAGTGCCTTGGAATTTCCCCACCCAAAAAATTTTAAGAACTCTCATACAAAGAAAGAAACTGCTGAAGAAAGTAATCACCTATCATCCTCAGAAGAGATTATATATTTAATATCAAGTTCAGATGATGAAGTTATATTTAGGACTAATACTTCAGGCAATAAAGGTCTGTCGGCTTCAGTTAAAGCAGGTCAGTCAACTTCACTTAAAGCACATTCATCGACATCATTTCAAACCCATCCGTCAACTTCATTTAAATCAGGTTCGTCAACATTAAAATGTGATTTCGTAGGACCTAAAAATTTTAACACTAAAGAGACAAAGTCTTATACAACTAAAAGAAACTGTTTTAAAATAAGAAAAAAAACCCAGACCCATAATTTAGGTCCGTAGAACTTTAAAGGAAAATTGAGTATAACAAAGGTTTGGGCATAGTAAATAAAACAACAGTCATACAGTAACAATTCTTGGTTCAATTAATTCGCGAAGAAAAGTCGTGGTTAAATTCAAGTTACAAGTTGAGTTAAGTAGAAAAATTAAAGTCACATTAAAAGAAATGATAAATAGAGATTTAATCATTTAAATCAGGTTCGTCAACATTAAAATGTGATTTCGTAGGACCTAAAAAATTCAACACTAAAAAGACAAAGTCTCATACAACTAAAAGAAACTGTTGCAACCACGATTTTTCTTTGCGAATAAATTGAATCAAGAATTGTTACTGCATGACTGTTGTTTCATTTACAATGCCCAATCTTTGTAACACTTAATTTTCCTTTAAAGTTCTACGGACCTAAATTTTGGGTCTGGGTTTTTTTTCTTATTTTAAAACAGTTTCTTTTAGTTGTATAAGACTTTGTCTCTTTAGTGTTAAAATTTTTAGGTCCTACGAAATCACATTTTAATGTTGACGAACCTGATTTAAATGAAGTTGACGGATGGGTTTGAAATGATGTCGATGAATGTGCTTTAAGTGAAGTTGACTGACCTGCTTTAACTGAAGCCGACAGACCTTTATTGCCTGAAGTATTAGTCCTAAATATAACTTCATCATCTGAACTTGATATTGAACATATAATCTCTTCTGAGGATGATAGGTGATTACTTTCTTCAGCAGTTTCTTTCTTTGTATGAGAGTTCTTGAAATTTTTTGGGTGGGGAAATTCCAAGGCACTACATGACTTTGTCTGGGTTTCTGGCTCATCCTCATCAACTGGGAAAAATTGGTCGATGGGTAGTGAAAATCTCCGCCTTTAAGTTTCATGTCCAACATGTACGTGGTACGCAGAACATCATCGCTGACACTCTGTCCCGGATGTATCTGGATACAGGCAACGAAGCAAGGGTTCCCGAATCTTCAAACCACTGTCACAGTATATTGCCCAACTTTCCTGTTTCATTTGACGATATCTTGTCCCATCAACTGAAGGATCCAGAACTTGGGCCGATATTGACCGAGGAAACCGCCATGTTTCTTGTCAAAGGGTGCCCTGGCTTGCCGCCCTCAAAGAAGTTATAGATCCCCAAAGATTGTGCTACCTAGCAATCTTATTCCCATGGTATTCTCGTACTATTACAATTCACCTGTTGGTAAACACCTGGGAATCTTGAAATCTATCGCCAAGATAAGACAGAACTTCATTTGGAAGGGAATGGACCGTGATATAGCAGCCAGAGTGCGAGCCTACCACTTGTGTTCACTTAGCAACCCAGCGCAAAATACCAAACTAGGATATCTTTCGTCTGAAGTAGCTGAAAGGCCCATGGAAAAGCTATTCATCGACTTCATTTCAAACCCATCCGTCAACTTCATTTAAATCAGGTTCGTCAACAATTAAAATGTGATTTCGTAGGACCTAAAAAATTTAACACTAAAAAGACAAAGTCTCATACAACTAAAAGAAACTGTTTTAAAATAAGAAAAAAAAACCCAGACCCAAAATTTAGGTCCGTAAAACTTTAAAGGAAAATTGAGTATTACAAAGGTTTGAGCATATTAAATAAAACGACAGTCATACAGTAACAATTCTTGGTTCAATTAATTTGCGAAGAAAAATCGTGGTTGAAATCAAGTTACAAGTTGAGTTAAGTAGAAAAATTAAAGTCACATTAAAAGTAATCGATAAATAGAGAAAATATGGTTAAAACTTTGACTCTGTATTACATTTGACTGGCCAGCAATTAATACAGCTTGGAAATTTCTGTAAATTTTTGTAACAAAATCCACTCAATACTTGAATTGAATCTTTTCAAGAGAACATGTGAGAAAAATCTTTGTATACCTTGATGTTAAACAAGATGCGCAATAAATAAATAGACATTACAATAAAGATTACACATATAAATAAATAGACATCACAATTACATTAAACAATTACTACACAAATAATAGTGGTTGTGCCAAAATTAAAGACTTAAGACTAGTTAAACGGGATGAGTACACATAAAAGAGAGGTGGAAATCTATATGGCCCGTAGGCAGAATTTTGCGCTGGTGTGGGCCGAATTTTAAATTTAGAACAAAAGTGCCGAAACATGCCTACGGAACCAAAGATTTATAAGCCCTAACATTAACCTAAATTGCATAAAACAACGTTAACATCAGTCCAAGTTAAAATTCACTGCCTTGGATGGGTTTGCAATTCAGCTCACTTCGGACAAGTTATGGTTCAGACTATTGAATGGGTATAGGCCTAAAGCGATGGTTCCGTATTTTCAGATATTTCATGAGTCTATGGTGAATATGTTGAGTTTAAACTGTTGAATCACTTTTCACTACATGGGCTGGTGAATGCAAGTCCAGCGGATGTTAGAGAATAAAAAAATGGAGTTGATAGCACCTGAATAGTTGAAGAAGCATGTAGCTGCCTAGTGGAATTGGTCCAGCACCGGTAGGCTTGACCCAACGACCGCTGGTCCGTCAGAGTGTTACACTAGGCTTAGTCTGATGTCCATGGTAGATTTGTCCGAGCGCTTGCGGCGATGACCCAGGCCGTTGGTCCAAGGTTATGGATAGGGATTACGCAGTATCCATGATTATGAAGCTAGCGCGAGGCTAGGACCCTTTAACAGATCACAGTCCTACTTAACATCGTGAGTAGGGAATAGGCCTATACAATTTGATGAGCAGAAGAACACAGCAGCCATTAGGCCATAGCCTTTTTTTTATAACTTGGATCGCTTTAACAAAATGTAAGCCTGATATTCGAAAATTAATTAACCCTTTGGTAAATCACTTTAAATACAAACTGTACTCATGACTATTACAGAATATTATTAGTCTATACATTGATAATCAAGTATGACTAACAGAACAGAATTAAATTTGTGTCAGGCCTAGCCTGCAGACTTCCAAAATTAACTCCTCAATTTAGGTTATGTGTGAATAGCTAAATAAAATTTATAGGCCTATTATTGGAATTATTTTTAATGAAAAGTTAACTTGAAAACATGTGCTTCTGGTTACCAGTCATGACAGGATAATCTTCATTCATAATTAAACAAACATTAATTTAATCTTCATTGGAACTAGAAAATACATTTACACTGACGTTACCTTAAATTACAACATTAATTATTTGAGACAACTAGTTAAGATTTAAGAAAGTTAGTCGACGAGGGCCGGCGTTGAAATGGGAAGAGTCGACAGCGGAAAAGACAGAAACCGGCAGCACTGAAAAGAACGAGGGGAGGAAGAACATTCTCCAACATTCAAGAACAAATTCCTCCTCGCTTCCGGCAGTGCCACACAAATTAGGCACAACATAACTAATACATAATATAAGAAAACTGAGCCGTAACTGTCACGGCTCACTTTAGACATTGTATAGAATGACTAGGCAATTTATACAATGCCTGATTATACACATTGCCTATAACATATACAATTTATAATTCAGATCAATAATAGTTTTTTTTTTCTTTTTGCCTACATAGAATATAAGAGAAGTGAAAATAATAAACAATATTGTACTTATCTCTTTGGTAAAGGTTGATAAAGAAATTAATACTATTACTGAATGTTATCTAAGCAATCTATTCTCAAATTATATATATTTTAACGTATATCAACTATAACGTACAGGGTTCTGAGGAGTAAGTTTCACCCCTACCCCCCATTTTAACCTTTTATGTGGATAAAAATGAAATAATTTCAAACCACCATTAACAAAATGGTGGCTGAAATGTTTTGTATTTACTAAAAATTGTTAACGCTATTCGACATAAATGCTGAACCAAGCAGACTTCGCTTAGACTAGGTCATACGATATTCCAAAACAACAGTGTTTGTGCCACTAGAGATTTGTAGAGGACAATTTGCCAGTTTAAGTCTCCCAATATTATTGATTCAGGTTCTCTAATGGAAGAGTAAACATTCACTTAACATTAAGGAAATGCTTTTAATAATATAAAATGTTTGTAACATAGAATAAAGTGTTGGGTTTACAATTTTTACTTTACGTCAAATGAAAAAAAGAAAAAAAAATTATAATCACCTTAATACAGTCAGGCCACCTCATCTTTCATCTAGATTCTAAATGTCAATAAGTGAAAGATAAAAAAAATGATCTGATGAGCTAATGTTTTATCTCATTTTACATTACATTAGACACATGTCCAGTGTGTCTAAAAGGACGTATTATTCTCGAGATCGCCTACATCCCTGTTTATAGTATATTACTGTAATAGCAATCTAGCGGTTGCTAGGGACTGCTTAAATATAATCAAAGATTATTAAAATAATAAAGCTAATATTATTTTTATTTATATCCATATATTGCTATAAATTTGTTAAATGCTGAGTCATTTAAAGTGTCACGTGTATGATACAAACGTAGTCTCCGATGTTTCGACAAAAAAATCCTCCTTTTAACACAGACCACACAGAAGATCAAATTTTGAAGATCCCTAAGAGCTGTTTAAGGACATTTTTAAAACTGTCTACAGCTAGTAGAAGTAAAAAAAGAATGCAGTGCGATAATAGCTATGCTTAAAAAATGGGTAATATAATTATAATTTGATAGTTATCAAGAACCAGAATTGGGTTTACATTATTGTAATATTTATATGAATATTACTTTTACGTACTTACTGCTACTAAGTACGGGTTAGCTTTGCAACGGAAACTGAAGTAATGATTGTTAAAAATAAAAATAAAACAAAAATAGTTTTTGTGATTACTAGGGGAAATATACATACAAGCTTTATTATGGAAACAATTGGTAAAATGCTTTTTATGTAACGAATTGAACGCTTGGGTGTCTTGCTAGAATAACGGTTAGCGTCTTGGACTTGTCTGTTCAAGAGGTCACGGGTTCAATTCCCGGGATGCCCACAGAGTTAGAGGGGTTTGGACAGCTTTCATTAAAAGCGTTTATAATAGTACTCTAACAAAAAAGCCACTAGCGTAGACACAGCAAAAATAAATAAAAATTAAAAAGTGGGCTAATACATAATCGGCCCTTTGTAGCTTTTAATCTTAATTTGACTTTCATGATCATAATTATAAGTATGGCTGAATTAGAAGCAAGAATATTAAATACACAAAGGCATACATCCATTTTAATTTGTAAAACTCAGACTAACTCATTAAAATCATGCTTAAATTTGTAAACCTTCATGTTAATAAACTTTTTAACCATAAAATATTTCAGAAAGTTGGAGATGAATAGAATTGTAAGCTGGTAAATGTTATAAAATGGAAATTTGATATGTTTAGTCTTGCTAGAGTCGATTAAGTAAAGTATTTCTCGGATAAGTAATGAAATTGGCCCCTTTTCAGCAATGTATTTATTTAACTCTCTGGTTTCATTACGTAAGCGTTAGTACAATAACAATTAAGATTTGAATATGCAGTTTACAAGAACCCTTTTTACTTTGAGAGGTAAAAAGGAAACCAATCAAGTGTTAGTAACGTGAGTTAAGATTTACACGAGTTAAGGTTTACCCGATAATCCTTGGCTCAAATGTCCACGGATAATCAATCGATGCAACCTACTTTAGCCGACATCTTGTCAACCCCATCTCTCTTGCAGGCATCTAAATATTCCCTTATTCCTTATTCGATGGTTTCTGCCTCTAAGGCTGTCTGAGATATAGACCTTTGATTTTTATGTGGTCGTATGGATTTTACTTATAAAAGTAATAACAAAGTGTATTATAAAGTACTATAAGTATAAAGTAATATAAAGAGCATTATTAAGTATTCTACAACGAGTGTTCAGGTTATCTTTTATGCTGGTCAACGAGAAATCATGATTTAACGAGTACTCGTCTTGCATACATTTATATTGAATTCGTTAAAAATGTATTTATAAAAAAATATTCATAAAGTTTTTTTAAAATTTTTATTATGTTTAACATTCATCTAGTAAGCCTGCCAGGTATCCAGCTAGAGCTAGGTCATAATGAAAGAGTGAGCGATGAACCGTTTTCATGACTAAGCGTGGAGTAAAGTTTTATTGCCATCAACAACACGTAATGTGAACGCTGTTATTATTGATAAGTACTACGGAAATTAATTCATCTGATGCGCCAAGTGTACGCGATATTGCCAACCGTTAACGTTACTACCCAATTCGCTTAACTCTCTGTGCGCTGTGTCATAAAATGATATAAACTGCCATAAACGTTTACTCATCAACACAAATAAAAAAGTTTATAGTAGTGTTATTTACACGTTATGTTTATACCACGAGTACATAAGAGTTAAGTGGCATAAGTTATGTTTCCACCAAATTAATAATTGAACAATAAATCTGTCATGGAATGTCTACTTTTAAACACTACTATAATCATAATTCTACCGCTAATCTAAATTACCGTATGTACACTTAATATGGATCATCTTTCTATGAACTCAATCAAGTATCTTACATATTTATTGATGAAAATTCAAATGTCTCCTTTTACACATTTCAGATGTTCCAATGCCTAGTTAAATGGCGGTTATCCGTAAATTAAACGGGAGAACAACTTGGTAATAAACGTTGGATTTACGTTTGTAAAAATCCGGTATTTAAAATTAATACCATACGCACACTGAGTGTTAGGGGAGAAAAGAGATATGATAAAGAGATACATTTTATTCTACCTCTCTTTGCTTAGAATAAAAATCTACCATTTTTGTATTTTAATTGTTAGTAAAAATTTTTTCATTACTCTACACACGAAAATACACTTTCTAAACGTGAAATGAGCTAAGAAAATAGGTTATTCCCACTACTGCACGGCAAAATTACATAACGTTTACTTTCCGTGCGTATGTGGTGCACGGAAAGTAACCGTTGTGGTATTATGAGGTGCAGTCCGATCAGCTGTTGGACAATGCTTAGTTTCGGTGAGTGAGTACCACGACATAAGCACGGAAACTCAGCGTTTATCGTAATGAAAAATAATGTTCAATACTCGTCTCAAAAGTGGCACTGCGGGGCTCGATAGCCTTTTCCACGTTCGGCTTCGCCTCGCGCGTAACCTCCCCGCAATGAGTCACTTTCGAGACTAGTAATGAAAACTACTATATCACTAAAGCCTTTGTAAAAATATGACAATCGATTTAATGCAATATTTTTAATTGCTATCGAAATAATGAAGAGCGGCCAACGGCTAACTGTTACTAACGAGAGCATTTGAGTGTCTGCAAGGCTAAGGCTGCTCCCTGTTGTTTTAGTTTTGCAACTTTTTTGTTTTTATTTCATTAATTAAGTTAGCCTTTTGTTTGCTCCTTCATAAAAAGTTCCATTTTTTCAAATAACAACCCTGAACAACATTGAATATATATAAATAACAACATTGAAAGTATTGAGCTTCTATAAAGCTCTAGCAACCATAATCACTCTTTGATATAGTATAAAGATAATCTTAACGACAAACGAAAATGGCAGACTTCATAAAAAATTTTTCGAGAAAGCGTTTGTCTGTAGCAGCAAAAATATCCTATTATTAACGGTAAAATGTGGTGCAATGACCTACCACGTCGGTAGCGTGACCGCGCCCCAGGGGAGACGCTCAGGCCACACGGGAGGTCACGTCTGTGTCCCACGCGAGTACCTGGATATCATCGACCAACAACAAACACTCAACTTTAATCACGTGGAAATTGTAGTTTAAAACTGAACAGGACTACAAATGCATAGCAATGAAAATTTTCAATTAACTGACAACCGATAAAAAACAAACTGGGTTCAATTTTCAAATGTCAGCACGGTGACCGGAGAGTGAAATCGTTTTTTAATCTATCCGATGAATTTCTATCAGATTGTTCTCCGGATTGAAAGTCGTTTAAATAACAGTTTTAAGTTTACCTGCTTTACAAAAATATACGTCAGTTAATCCTCTTCTTCAACAATTAGTATACTTTTACTTTATGACGATTGATTACTTGAAATGATGGTCTAGTTCTTTCTATCGAAGTTTGTAAAGAAATTATTTATCAATCGAAGGTTATTAATCTGAGTATTTAACAGGAAGAACCACAATGTTTTGTATTTATAATTGATCATATAAATATTGATGACAGTCCTCTCTCGGTGTAAATTGAATTTTATAAATATATCGGTTTGACGGAAAGTTTTCATCGATATGAATTTACTTTTACCTTTCCACTTAACGTAAGTGCACTGTATATAGATGCTCTGTAAACAACGATGAGGTATTGAACTTTAAACCAATTTTAACCAAGCATAATGAGTTTATTATAATGCAGAAGTCACTTTAAGATACAAGTTCTGAACCATAAAGAGATGGGCAATTGAAAACAATAGTGCCATCATATCAATCGCGCAATTCCTGCGTCAGCTGATTGTTCAATTATGTTCATGTTTTAGTTAGTTAATTGTGACTAGCCTCAAAAAAGCAAGATATAATGTGAGTTGGAACTAAAATCAAGCGACTTCTATGAGACCGGATGGATGACCGACTATAACTTATAAATTTTCAACATGTCTATTACAGTGATTAAAAAATTTTTTAGGTGGTCGTAGATAGTTTCGTGTATGCAACCATTGCAGGTCACCAAAAGTTGCGTTAAACCACATTTATGAAAAAATCAATAACTATCGATATTACCGACCTCTTTAGGTGGGGGCAAATTTCTTAAAGAGAAAAGCCCTTTAAAATTATGTATCATATGACATAGGCCAATGAAGTTTGTCCCAAGATGTTCTTTATAGAATGTCCCTAATGGAAGTAGTAAGGAAACATATATTGTGAGAACGTTTGTTTAAGTTAATCAAATAAGATTGTTTTATACCAATGTTAAATTTCGTGACTCATTTTAATTTTCAATGAGAGGAAAATCTACAAGTTTCACTTTGGAAAGGAGGTTGTTGGTTTTGCAACACATGGTCCGTCCTACTTGTGAATTATTCATTTGATTCTTTTCGGTTTAAAAATCGTCTCAGCACCATCTTGTGTGTTATGTATTACAGTTCCTACTGTTGTAGGAAATTCAACTAACTTAGGATTAGTAGGTAAATAAAAAAATAAATAAAACGTTTAGGAAGCTTTTTACGCTCCCTTGCATTGAAACTTTTTATTTTTCTCCCTTAACAATGTTCAAGAATTATGGCATCAAGAGGTATGTTTTGAACCTTATTGCCAGGGGATGTCTGAAGTTGGTGACAGTATTTATTAAGTTTTAGTTCCAAGTAAATTTCTCTTTAAATAGAAATTGTGTATGTAAATCTTTATCGATGGTTCTCGAGTTTATCATTACGTTGGAATAATATCCATGATTAGTTTCATTTATCAAACAACATTAGTTTATTATTTGTATGTATACATTCATATTGATGAATTTTAAAATAAGTATGAAAATTTCAATTTGAGAGTGGAATGACTCTTTGATGGTCAATTTTATTACTATAAATAGTGTTTTAACTTTTTAGTTTGTATTATTGTAAGTAATTACTTGACCTTTTTAATCTGTCCTAATAATTCAATTCACCCTAATTACTGTTTCATTTTAAAAGTACCAGGTTAACCGAGCCTTGCTCGTTGGTTCTAATTCACTTCCCGTTTTTACGTGGATAGGCAGTGCCGCTAACCAAACGCGAAACATGAGCTATTATCCTTATGAAAATTTTGGATACCACGCGTACAACCTGGATCTACCAGAGGCAGAGGCGCGCCTCGAGGCCGCGGGCAGTGGAACCCGGGCCATTTTCAAAATCAAACTCAACTTAACAATAATGAACATCAAAATTCAAGAGGAAGAGGGAACAGACAGCGAGGCAAGTCCACCAACCCGATAACGAAGTTTGCCGCAGATAAAGTTATTGATAGTGTGCCTAAGCCCCAACATCTAAGTAAAGCACCGTCAGAAGAGAAAAATGACCCCCTCTATTCAGAGGCTTTCTTCACCGATGAAACCCAAGCTTTAGCGCCTGAACCAGATCTGAAAGAGATCCATATGAAAGAGATCAAAGAGTCCATCCAGTGGACTCGGAGGACTGGAACTCTTGGGTAGAACCCTTCATGGGTATTGCGTCACAATAGCACTGGATACGCTAAACGTGTTCCAGAATCAGCATTGAACTATTACTGTTCTATATATGCATACGCTCGCATGCTTGACGTGCAGCAAGCCAACTTCCGCCGACTTTCATTCGATGAGAAAGAATTTTTGGCAAAAATGAAAGAATTCGAATGCCTAATACCTAAATCAATGGCGACTGTCCTGGCAGGCATCGGTAACACGACCTGTCCCAATGGACGACAATAATTGAAATTCCAATTGATGAGACGAAATTATATGGACGGCAACTGTCAAAATGTTGAGATACCGGGATACTTCGGCCAAGCAGGACCATAGACTCAAAATGTCTACAAAGACTACCCTTGCGTAGCTGTATTCTTCCAAAGGATCCTTGCTGACCTAAACGCTGAAGCAGAGTGGGATCTACCGAATGGCATCAGACCCAACGATCCGAATGCAAACAATCCCAAATCTTCTATAGTGCATGGTAATCAAGCTATTAAATCTACACCAGACTCTTCACAGATAACAGCTGTTAAAAAAACCGATTAAAATTAGTCTTTCTTTATTTTTGTTTACTTTTATTTGTTATTCCGTTACCAAAATAGCAACCCCTAAGACCTATGTTAAAAATTACGATTTTTAAACTTAAATTTAGACCAAAATCAATTTTTTCTGGGATTGAGGCTGTTTCCAAACTTATTTTTGAGCCAAAACACTCTTAAATGCAAAGTTCAAGCAAAATCTACCCACTAGATTTCGAGATCGTGGAACACACATCCCTTCAGACATTGCTCGTATTATAGTTAGGTCGCCATTTCAATTAAGGTATTAAGGTATAGTATAGGATTAAAAGTCCTGTCTAAGGAGCATGTCGGCCTTAGTCAGTAACAAGACTACAAGGTCGCGCCACAATCATCCTACACTCATCCCTCATTCATACTTGGCTTTAAGCTACCTATTGAGTTAGGTCGCCATTTCAATAAAGGTATTACGGTATTACAACACGCTCGAACGGATTTCTGCCAATACCGTGTTAAAGTTCTCTGATTATGGTTTTGGATTTTAATTTGTTTCTACTTATTTTCCTAAATTGAAGTCACAAGTACAGCTCAAGTGCAGTATGGTAAAAAAGCGAGAATTGAGATAAAAGTTTTTACAAGACTTTCTTTGGGAGGCGCCCAAAGACCTAAACGCCAAAATTGCAAATTGCATTTTTTGAAAGTATATAAGACTGAAATTGTCCTATATACTTTAAAAACATGTACAATATAAATTTACTCATGGTTACCTCGAAAATTCTAAAAACTCAAAATATTTAAAAGGAAAAATATGGAACTCTGTGGTACGTTTAAGATAATTACGAGATTTCGACTAATTTAATGTGGGAAAATATGAGTTTTTGTATTCAATTGATTAACAGCGCTTTTACTCTAATTCTGATTAAGCTAAATATATTTACCAAACATCAATGCAATGACATTGGCTGCATTCGCCAATTCAATCGGTCATGTTGAATACGGCAGTAAATTACGATGAGTAATAATGTATATTGATGAATAAGCGAATATTGAACTCTTTGTTATTCTCATACAAGATAGATGTTGATGGATTGTGCTTCCGGTCTTGTTGCCCGGGAGAGTGATCTGTGGCATAGCATCGGATTTATAAATGTCAAATAATAAATATCCTATTATAATTTAGTTTATTTTTCAATAAATACAATTTAAAACTTTTGTACAGCAACGTCTTTCTTATTTGGT
>CM061531.1:7978194-7994934 GCA_030545055.2 Neoaliturus tenellus
GATGAAATTCTATTAGACTGTCATAAAGAACTAATTCACAACAACCCAGAAGAAAAACAAGAACAAGAACAACAAGAACAACAAGAACAAGAACAACAAGAAGAACAAGAAGAACAAGAAGAACAAGAAGAACAAGATGAAATAACTGCAACATCTTCAACTACTTTACCGAATCTACAAGTATTTGCATTACCCGGTAAAGTAGTAATGCATCATAAGATTCAAAATGAAAACTTGAAGCTAGAAGAATTTATTAGAGAAGCAAAACCAATCATCAGTAAAACTTTAAAAGAAGAATTGAAAAGATTGAACTTTCTTAAATTTGGTTTACTACTAGAAGCTATGTTTATAAATGTACAAGAAGAATTATCACCAAGAGGATTCATAACAAAAAACCGAACCATTATGGAAAGTTCAAACATTGATTCAATAGTAGAAAACTGTATAGAAGAAATATTAACAAAAATTCAGGAACACGAAGGAAGAGGATCCGGATGGAGTCTTACAAGTATTGAAGTATTAGATATAAGAGTTCATAAACATGGATATGGACTAATGGGATCTAGTTACATTCCTTTGCCCAAAAGAATTAAGGATACAAGATCATGTATTAATGTGAAAAATCAAGATAATGAATGTTTTAGATATGCGATGACATCTAAGTTTGTACCAAATCATTTCGATAAACCTAACCAACACTATGAAAATCAAAGACATAGGTACAATTTTCAAGGAATTACTTACCCTGTATCACTGAAAGATATATCAAAATTTGAGAAGAAAAATCCTGGTACATCTATCAATGTTTTTGCATTAGATAGTTCAAACAAAGTGTATCCTTTACGTGTTGTAAAAGAAGAGCTACCAGATCATACGGATTTACTACTACTAACGCGAGGAGATGTGTCTCACTATGTGTACATTAAGAAATTCGACTCTCTTGTTAACAAGCAGCTTTCTAAAGCTCGACACAGAAAGATAATTTGCAAGAGATGTTTTAATTTTCAACGAGAAGGAAGACAAGGAAGAGAATGGTTACAAGAGCACAAAAGGCTATGTAACAATAATTATGAAGCAAAGATTAATTTACCTTCGGAAAACAGAGCATTTGTTACATTTCAAAAGGTTCATCATCAATACCGTATCCCTATAGTTGTATATGCGGACTTTGAATCAACACTAATTCCTATAGAAGATGAAAATTGTGAAGCTAGAAAAAGTGTCAAATATCAAATGCACAAACCAAATAGTTTTTGTTTAATGGTTAAATCAACATTATCAGAAGAACATTTAAACAGATATGGATTAACTTCAGAACCTCTAGTATATCGTGGTGAAAATGTAGAAAAAATATTTCTTGATCACTTATATTCAATAGCTGGAAATGCACAAAGATTATATACAAATATTGTACCAATGAAACCGATGGAGGAAGAAGAAGAAATTCAACATGAAAATGCAACTCGATGTTTCTTATGCAAAAATGATTTTACTATTGAGAATTATAAAGTTAAAGATCACGATCACCTCACAGGTTATTACAGGGGTGCTGCTTGTAATAAATGCAACTTGAGCTATCGTTTACCACTATTTATTCCTGTGGTTCTGCATAACCTCAGTGGGTACGATGCTCATTTTATAATACCTGAACTAG
This sequence comes from Neoaliturus tenellus, assembly GCA_030545055.2. Taxonomy (NCBI): domain Eukaryota; kingdom Metazoa; phylum Arthropoda; class Insecta; order Hemiptera; family Cicadellidae; genus Neoaliturus; species Neoaliturus tenellus. The sequence goes on from CM061531.1 coordinate 7,979,849, forward strand.
GAAGAGACGACGGTAAAATCGATGTGTTAGCTGAAACTTCAGAGAAGTTCATAAGTTTTTCCAAAGAAGTTGGAAACATGAAACTAAGATTCTTGGACTCCTACAGATTTATGCCGTCGAGTTTATCCAAACTTTCAGAAAATTTAAGGAAACAAGATTTCATCGAAACAAAGAAGATTGTAAATAACGACAAACTGGATTTGGTACTTCGGAAAGGTGTGTTTCCATATGATTACATAGACAGTTTAGAAAGATTTAATGAAACATCACTTCCGGCTAAAGAAGAATTCAAAAGTAAACTTTATGACATGGACATATCTCAAGAGGACTATGATCATGCATGTAAAGTATGGAACGATTTAGGATTTAGAACATTGGGAGAATATTCAGATTTTTATGTTAAATTGGATGTAACTTTACTATGTGATATAATGGAAGAATTTAGAAATACATGTTTTGCAGCATATGGATTGGACCCTCTTCATTCCTACACTTCACCTGGATTAGCATGGCAAGCTATGTTAAAAGAAACAAATTGTAAAATACAACTTCTTACTGATATAGATATGGTTATGATGTTAGAGTCAGGAGTTCGAGGGGGATTGACGCAAAGCGTTACACGACATTTCAAGGCGAACAACAAGTATCTGCCCGATTATGATGCATCAAAACCAACAACATTCCTAGGTTATTTCGATGCAAATAACTTATACGGATGGGCAATGTCGAATCCCCTTCCATATGATAATTTTAAATGGATAGATCCAGAATCGATTGGAAACATAATGGATATACCGAAGCATGGTGAAACTGGTTACATTTTTGATGTTAATTTTGAATATCCTGAACATCTTCATGATCAACATTATGATTTACCACTTCTTCCGAAGACTGAAATTTCCCCTACTGGAAGATGGCCAAAATTAATGATGACTTTAACCGACAAGTCTCGATATGTTGGACACTACTGGATGATACAACAAGCTTTAGACTTAGGATTGAGAATTACAAAAATTAATCGAGTACTACAATTTTCTCAATCTTGTTGGTTAAAACCTTACATCGACAACAACACAAGAAGAAGAGCCACCGCTACATCAAGTTTTCAAAAAGATTTTTTCAAATTAATGAATAACGCAATATTTGGCAAGACTTTGGAAAACAAAAGGAAACATAAGGATATCAAATTGGTAACTGATCCAGTAAAATTACAGAAATTGGTGCAACAACCAAACTTTGGTTCATCTATAATTATTAATGAAAATCTAGTTGTTATTTCCATGAACAAGAAGTCAGTTACAATGGATCGTCCTTTGTATCTTGGAATGTCAATCTTGGATATTTCAAAAACACATATGTACGAGTTTCATTATAAGAAGATGGTTAACTATTATGGAAGAGAGAACATTGGTATTGCATATATGGACACGGATGCACTAATTTACTGGATTAAAACAAATGACATGTATGAAGATCTACGCACCTTTATATATAAAGATGATTTCGACTTTTCCGATTATCTTAAGGATCATCCAAATTACGACTATGACAGAAATAAGAAAGTATTGGGAAAATTTAAAGATGAAACAAATGGTGTGCCGATGATGGAAATTGTAGCATTAATGTCCAAACTGTATTCATTTCAACTGTACATAAACGAGAGGAACGAACATCAAGTCACGAAGAAGGCCAAAGGAATAAAAACTTCTTTCCTGAAAAAGAACGTACAGTTTGAACATTATAAAAGATGTTTGTTTGAAAATGTTGAAACAACTGCAACGTTCAACACTATTAGAAGTTATAATCATCAACTTTTTAGTGTCAAACAAACAAAGTGGGCATTAAGCTACAAAGATGACAAGCGCCATATTTTAGAAGATAAAATTAATACTTTACCATTCGGCCACTACTCTCTAAACCCTATCGACCAGTAAACCTATTCTTCGTCCTCTACCTTCTTCCTTTTTCCTTTCCGTAAAGAAGAGGGGACATGGCAAGCCCAATGCCATGTTCCCTCTTTTTTACACTAATAGGAAATGGCCTTGACCTATATTCAAACTATATAAATGAGAATTAACTATTCTATGGGTCAGTATTTTTACAAGCGGTGTACAAGCAACATCTGAAGATGGAAAGTGTGAAGGACAAGATTGTAAATGAACTACATAAACCAGCAAGAAGAAGATTTCCAAGAAGAAGTACAATCATTAAAGGAATGAATGATCTTTATCAAGCTGATCTCATTGAAATGATACCGCACAGTAAAATAAATAAAGGATTTAAATATATTTTAACAATTATAGACTGTTTTACTAAAATAGCTGACGCTTTACCATTGAAGGATAAGACTGGTAAAAGTGTTACAAAAGCTATGGAAACCATAATACAAAGAAATAAATTTAAAATTAAACATCTACAGACCGATGATGGAAAAGAATATTTTAATAAAGACTTTAGAGCTTTGATGAAGAAATATCAAATAAATCATTATTCTACAAATTCTGAAGTTAAAGCTTCAATAATTGAAAGATTCAATAGAACATTGAAAGGTGCGATGTATAAACAATTTTCAAAACGAGGATCATATGTGTGGTATGACATATTACCACAACTTATAAAACAGTATAACAACAAATATCATCGTACCATTGGAATGAAACCTATCCAGGTAAACAGTGCTAATGCGAAAATTGTATTACAACGCATTAAAAATAATACAACACCGAAATTAGAAAAATTGCAACCAAAGAAGTTCAAGGTCAACGATAAAGTTCGTATAAGCAAATACAAAGGTGTATTTAGTAAAAGATATCTACCAAATTGGACTAATGAAGTATTTACAATTTATAAAGTGCAACCAACTATACCTGAAACCTATTTATTAAAGGATAACAAGGGTGAATTACTTCAAGGTGGATTCTACGGACACGAATTGTTGAAATCAACAGTTGGTGATGTATATCTTGTCGAGAAGATTTTACAAAGGAAAAAGGATATGGTTAAAGTCCGGTGGTTAGGGTTTGATAAAAGTGAAGACTCTTGGATTCCTTCAAAAGACTTAGTATAGTTGTTTAATAGCTCATTGTGTGTTTAACCTTTATACAAGATGGAGATTGTACAACAAAAAGATCGATTTAATATCAATAACATTGATGAATTGACAGTTGACAATGATAAGTTAAATCATGGAAAACATGGTGAATTACTACCAAATACGATAAGATGTCTAATAACTGGTCCTTCAAATTGTGGAAAAACTAATGTTGTTTTTAACCTTATAACTAATCCTAAAGGATTGCGTTTTAATAATATATACATTTTTTCAAAATCATTGCAACAACCAAAATATCAATTATTGGATAAAGTACTTGCAAGTGTACCTGAAGTGAATTTTTACAAGTTTAATGCCAGTGAAACAATTATGCAACCGAATGAAGCAAAACCATTTTCTATTTTTATATTTGACGATGTTTCTTGTGAAAATCATGACACAATAAGGAATTATTTTGCTATGGGAAGACATCATAATATTGATAGCATTTATATTGGTCAAACATACAGTAAAATTCCAAAACAACTTATAAGAGACAATGCAAATATGTTGATCATCTTCAAGCAAGATGAAACAAATTTAAAGCATATATATAATGATCATGTAAATGCGGATATGCCATTTGAAAAATTTAAAGAGATGTGTGGCAAAGCATGGAATGAGAAATATAGCTTTCTCGTTATTATGAAGGAAGAAGATATTAAAAATGGTAGATATCGTATAGGGTTGGATAAATTTGTATTTATGCGTTGAACTACCGATGCTACATCTAGTTACATGTTGAACTTCACAGTGTAAACATGGTGAATCAAGAAAAACTATTGAAAGAAATAAAATCACTCAGTGATTCTATTAGGATGAAGAATCGTGCATTGAGGATGGGTTTAAGTGAAAGAGAAGAATTTCTAGAGACTACATTTAAACCTATTACGGAACCTTTAAAACAGATATCAGAAACTATTGGTAAACCTCATTATGAAGGAGATGTTTTACTACCAGTTTCTAAACAAGAAGTACAAGCATTAAAAAAAGAAGAAGATGATGATTCATATACAAGTGCTAGTGAGCAAGAAGAAACAAAAGAAGAAGAAGAACCAATTGTTGAAAAGGAAGAAGAACAGCCAATACCAGAAGCAGAACAATCTATTCCAAATTTAACTCAATTGAGTAGCGATATATTACAACATGGACCTCTTGGAAGAAAATATATAATGAAAATGCTACATGACATGAAATCAAACCCGAATTTGAGTAGATCACACGTATACGGAGCAAGAATTGATGGGAATGAATTGAAGATTGGCGATTCAAAGCTTGAAATAACACAAGACGATTACATCATTATTGGTGAGCATAGATATAAAGGAACAAAAGGATTATATGAATTAATTTTTAAAAACATACCACTAAGATATTCATCCAAAGATTTAAGTGTTTTTAAGGAGATTCTACAAAATACTAACGCTCATAAAAGAAACTACTCAAAGGATGCAATGATTAATCGTTCACGTGCAACAAAATATAACATCGTTATAAAAAAGTTGTTTCCTCCACGAAAATTGCCAACATTACGTACTGCACCAGCGGTGAGACAACCACTGAAAAGAAAATCTTTATCACTTATGGATTTATCACTTCTTGAACAACATGGTAAAAAGAGTAAAGGAGATACTTCAACATCTGGCAAAGGATTGATGAAAAATCTATACAATACGAATGTGATTTACTACAACGACATCAATAAATTGGTTGATAGAATGAGACTATTGCATGAAGCCATGGAAGCCGGTCATACAGGTTTAAATAATGAATGGGTAGCTCTGATTGACGAACTCAGGAATCGCGGCATAATCGTATAATTGTCCGCGGATATATAAGAGTTGCAGGCATATAATGTGTCAGTTCTAACATGAGCGTCGACAAGTTCGGACGATACTCCGCGTTAGGAGTGCAAGTTGGAGAAAACAGAAAAAGAAGTGGATTACCGCAAACACCCGAAGGTGACTATAACATAAATAATAAACGTTTAAAGTTTGTTAAGGATCCAGAAGAAGATGGAGATGCAACAAATTTAAAAACAGTAAAGGAGGAAACATCTACAAGTTTAAAACTCGACAACAACCAACTGTATGATGCAAAATCTCACAGGGTTATTAATGTTGCAAAACCAGTCAACAATGGAGATGTTGTTAATAAAGGTTATTTTCTATCTGCGATGGAATACGCTTTACTGTTGGAAAAGACTAAAAGTGGAAAAAAGTACAATGCTTTAAATTATAAAATAACTAATGTTGCAGATCCAACCGAGGATACAGATACAATCAATAAGCGTTATTTGCATTCTGTAATACCAGAAAAGAAAAAAGATGGATTTTCCTTCTATAAATATACTATAAACGATATTGGATATCCTAAAGAAGAAAGTGATGGTGTTAATATTAAATACATTAAAGATAATTGTATTTTATATAATGGTGCTGTTATTGATTGTCATGGAAAAGTGTTGTCCAATCTGAAAGATGGTTCAACTCCATCGGATGCTGCTACTGTGAGACAAATGAATGAAAGCTTGAAGAAAGGAACATCCGCTTTTGTTAAACAAAATCAGGTGGTGTCAAAGAAAGGTGATGAGTTTGTGCAAGGAAGTGAAAAGTTTACCTTACTACAACTACAAAATAACAAGTGGGATGGAAAAAATAAAAGATTGTCAAATATAAGTTTAGGCACGGAAGAACATGATGCTGTTATTTTAACACAAGTGCCACAACTATCAGCTACTGGTGTTAACTTTATATGTGGAGGCAGACGATTAACCGAAGTTAAATCTGGTAAAGATGATCAGGATTGTGTTGTTGTAAAACAAACTATAGTTAGAGATAAAATAAATAACGTATATGATGGAAAAAATAAAAGAATATCTAACATATCAGCAGGAATAGCTCCGAATGATGTTGCTACTATTAATCAAGTTATAGCAACCTCTAATAACGATCCATCTGTGTATACATGTAATGGTAAACGTATCACAAATCTTGATAATCCTACACGTAACAAAGATGCTACTAATGTAGAGTATGTAATGAATCTTGTAGGTAATGTAGTTATTGATATGCATAATCATTTGATTAATGCATCGATGAAACACAATAAAATCGAAGATTCTCAGAGAAACCAATGGATTAAAGATGAAATCATTGATAGATACTAGTAAAACTTATGAATATTTAAGTATGGAATACACAAAAAAAAGGATTCATTATCATAAAGTATTTCATAGAGTGAAGACGTTGGTTACATAAAACAGCATAATGAAGACCGTATCGCTCAGTCGTCGTCAAGACAGCGGCAAGAGAGGACGTGGTTTAACATCAGCTGCATTATCCCTGCTCAGACGGATTCCAATTGGTGCTGTTGTGAATCGAGCGATAGACGCTTTACCATACGAATTACATCTGCCCGGAGGTTATCAATATTGTGGACCTGGAACTAAGTTGGCAAAACGTTTAGCAAGAGGAGATCCTGGAATTAATAAATTAGATCAAGCTTGCAAAGAACACGATATAGCATATTCAAAGTATAAAGATTCAACAAATAGATCAATAGCAGATAAAATTCTAGCGGAAAAAGCTTGGCAAAGAGTAAAATCAAGTGACGCAAATATTGCAGAAAAAGCAGCAGCTTGGGCAGTAACTACAGCCATGAAGACAAAAGCAAAGTTAGGTGGTGGAAGACGTCGCAGAGGAAAACCTGCAAAGAGAGGCGCTCCCAAAAGAGGTGGAAACATTAAAAAAGGACGTCGTAGAACTCATAAGGCAAGTGTAAAGAAGACTTCTGTTTGGCAAATGGTAAAAAACGGAGCAGGTTTATACCTAAGACCATACCGTGTGTACTAAATAAGAAGAATCAATTGATAATTCCAAATAAAGCCTTAACAAATCATCAGTTAAATGATTATGTAAATTGTTTGAAAATACCATTCTTTCGAGGAGTTTTTATGAAAGATGCATTACCAACTAAAATATGGAAAAATGAAACTGGAATAGTAAATTTGGATTCCACCTATGGTCCAGGCACTCATTGGGTATGCTATAAAAAACTCGGACAAACCATTTACTACTTTGACAGTTTTGGCAATCTACCACCGCCAAAAGAACTGCAACATTATTTTCGAAACTCCAAAAACATTTTTTACAATTACAAAAGAGAACAACCTAACAATACTGAAATATGTGGGCATTTATGTTTGGAGTTTCTAGCGAAGAGTGTCAGTCAGCTTTAAGATGTCATCGTATACAGTGTCACTGAGTGGAAATTCATCCACATTGAAAAGTACGCTGTTCCCAGCATTGCGTTTATCCAAGGAAAGATTATGGGAAGCGGCATTACTTGATTTGACTACCTACAATTCAATTCCTAATGTTACAGAAGGAAAAAACAATTTACTACATTATTATGAAACTAAGGATGCTGCAGGAAAATACTCAGAATTGAAAATAATTACATTTCCTACTGGAGCTTATGAAATTGATGATATAAACCAATTATTACAGAAACAACTCGGAGAAGACAATATCACCGTTAAAGGAAACAATAATACTTTAAAAGCAGAAATAACTTCAAAATATTATATTGATGTCAGCTTGGAACAGTCGATTGGCAGTTTACTTGGATTTACAGATACAAAAAAAAAAATCTTAACTCCTGGAACTACTCATTCAGGTGATTCAACTGTAACAATATTGAAAGTAAATAGTATTGATGTCACGTGCAACATTATACACGGATCGTATAGAGATGGAGTTAATCAACATATTTTACATACATTTTATCCAACAGTGGCTCCCGGTTTTAAAATTGTTGAGAAGCCACAAAACTTGATATACCTACCGTTAAACACCAGTTTCATTTCAGACATCGTACTGAACATATTGGATCAAGACGGTCATAGTGTTGACTTTAGAGGAGAAACAATTACTATACGGATACACATCAGAGCAGCAACATAAAAGTCAACATGGGATTATCATTTAAACCGCAACGGAAGAGTCGGGAGCTCAGTAGCTCCTCGACATTGGAAGAGTTAACATCGGAAAACATTCGTTTTCTACAGAAGATTGGATTGAAACTTAACAGCGATGGATATCCTGGATATATCTCAAGGACCAACGTTCGACGAAACACTATGGGAGAAGGAATATCACACGCACAACCCTTACACTTCATCAAAATTAAACAATAACGATGAAATAAGGATCCCCATTCAACAACAAGATATTTACACTTTACCGTGTGAAAGTTACTTGTACATTGAAGGACGGGTATTAAAATTGGATGGAAAAACTGCTTCAACAGTTCCTTTTATAAATAACCCGATGGCATATCTTTTTGATGAAATAAGATATGAAATATCAGGGGTGACGGTTGATTCAACAAAAAAGGTTGGTTTAACAACGACATTGAAAGGATTAACATCATTAACACCGCATGAGAAGAATTCAATAGTCACCGCCGGATGGGTTGCCCCCGATAAAGACACTATAACACCAGCTTCCAACGGTCACTTTGATTTTCATGTACCTTTACGATTGCTTTTGGGATTCGCTGAAGATTACAAACGGGTAATAATAAATGTCAAACAAGAATTAGTATTACTCAGATCTTCAACTAATAAGGACTTGATACTTGCAGACCCTGCAACTACGGAAGATAAACTGGAATGGCAACTACAGTTGGATAAAGTTGTTTGGAGAGTACCTCATGTAAGATTGGCTGATGAACATAGAATCCTATTATTGAGAAAGTTGAAATCTGACCGTGATATTGTGATGCCATTCCGAAGTTGGGAATTTCATGAATACCCTACACTACCTCAGACAGAACGACAAACATGGACCGTCAAGACATCAACTTACTTGGAACGAGCAAGGTACATAATACTCGGTTTTCAAACTAAGCGAAAAGATGTTATCACTGCAAATGCTGGTCAATTTGATCACTGTAAAATAAAGAATTGTAAAGTTTTCCTAAACTCTCAATTCTTTCCCTATGACAATTTGAATGTCATGTTCAGCAAAAAACGTTTTTCTATTTTATACGATATGTATGCAAGATTTCAATCGTCATATTATGGAAAGACTAATACACCACTATTATCACCTGACCAGTATTATTCCAAGGCTCCAATAATTGTAATCGATTGTTCAAAACAAAATGAATCGGTAAAATCATCAAGTGTGGATATAAAAATTGAAATGGAATTTGAAGAACCAGTAGCGGATGGAACTTCGGCATACTGTCTAATTCTACATGATAAAATAGTTACTTACACACCGCTGACCGGAATTGTGAAGAATGTACTTTAAGAAGAATTGTACAACAACTGCAAATTTTTGAGGTTAGAATTATCTGCTTTAATTTTTGAGGTTAGAATTTCATTTGTGAAAGACAAGTTCAAAACAAACAATTATGTAATTGTATAAATTTCAAGGATTTACGAAAAATATAAAAGCGAGAAAATAATTAGTAGAAACTTCATTCTATCTTCAACCGTCGTATGGGAAACATCATTCGCAAGATGAATTCTACTAACGGAGAAGAAAATACACCTCTAATGGATGATAATAGTTCAGATATAGAAAAACAAGTTGAACGAGAAATGGACGAGTTCCTAAAATTCAACAAACATAAGAAGAGAGAAGAAGAAAAAGCTGAAAAAGAAGTAAAAAGGAAGAAGGTTGAAGTTAACATTACAACCAATATTTTAACAGAAGTATTTCTTCGGATTATCTACCCAATTTCTTCATGCATGACAAAAAGTATATCAGTTGGAATTTTAAAATCAATGGATTATTCACCAATTGTTATTTTAAATCATGGAAACAAAATGGTTACTTTCAGTGAAATTACTTGGGAATCTCTCATGAAACATTTACATCTTTTGGAGTGCTATTTAAGTAACAACACATTTGGAAGAAGAACAAGATTAAGTTTATTGGAATCAAATATTGAAGTTGATATAGTAAAACATCGTGGAGGACAAATTGTTCGCTTCAGAGATTTAACTACACATAATGTTAAATTATATTTCACTAAAGAAGAATTTTATACTTTAAGTTGTACTACCGGTCCCGTCACCAGATATTTGAAACAACTAATATTTTCAAGTGCAATAATTAAAGACTATCTAATTGATACATTGGACAAAAAACCTTTTGTTCCAATTTTATACGGTCCCGTGGATACTTCAATCTTTAATAGAATACCTCAAGAAGTTGAAATGTGGAGACAATTAAACAACTATCACACCAATTTTAATATTGATGAAGTGGCACAAGAAGTGAAAGAAGAAGAACAATCCTGTCTGTTATAAACATCGGCTCATTCAATTTTTAAGTCAGTTGTTAGTGAGACTTCATCATGAATAAACGGGTTTCGTTTTCTAATGCGCCACATATAATGGAAGTTAAAAGAGGTATAATTGAATTTCAAGCTTTCCGAGGAAATGATGGTAATTTTATTATTAAAGAATTAGTAATCTTGGACATGAACACATCAGTAGTTTATCATTATTTGTTCAAACCTCCAGTACCATTTAATAGACTAACAACTAAAGCGAAAGTTACAAACAAATGGTTGAACAAACATTTTCACAACTTAAGATGGGATGAAGGTTTCATTAATTATAACATGATGCCGCACATTATGAATCATTATTGCAAAGAGTTTAAAATTATCTACACAAGGGGATTGGAAAAAGCAAATTGGATACAATCATTTACAAGCAACGAAGTGATTAATGCAATAATTGATAAAGATTTCCAATGCTACTTCAACGAACTTTGTATTTCATCAAAAAGTTTTAAACATCGAAGGTCGCAGTGCGCTTTAAAGAATGCCTACCGCTTGAATAATTTCCTTCAACAAACTGGTGGGGGTAGTGTCAGTGGTGGGGGTAGTGTCGATTATAAAAGTGAGAGCGCTACCATGACACAGCATGAGTATTACTCAAACCTCCGAAGAGACAACATCTCCGACGGACATTCTTATTAACAAGAAGATTAACAACAACATCAATATGGCATCACAGAACTTACTTCAAAGTTTAGTTGATCAGTTCAACGCTCATTCTAAATCATCAATTCTACCTACGAAGAAATGTTCTGAACTAAAAGAAGAAAAACACTACATCATTCATACTATTAAGAAAATGGAAACTTCAGTAGGTGATGCTATAAATTGCACTTTGAGCGAGGCACCTTATACAATTGGTGATGAAGCAAAATTTCAGATCTTCTTACCAAAGCGCTTCGTACAACTACTTCAAAATGAAGATCTTCGTATAATTCAACCCGGCGCACTCTATTTGGTATCACATGGACCCAGTGGAAACAACTCTACTGAACTTACAATTCATGTAACACCTACTACTGATTAGTTTGTACATAACATTGTAACTATTTGTTTGTAATTGTTTTTCAATAAATATGATATAAAGAAAAAAAACAAAAAAAAATTAAAAGAAGCAACATATTGTGATGTCTTTGTACATTACAATATGTTGCTTTTTTTAAAAATTCCACGGGATGACCTTGACCCACTTGTGTGTGATTATAAAAGCGAAAATCTACTTGTAAAATTCATCAGTCTACGACTACCTTTCGTACCGTACACATCTCGCTCACTCTATCGCTTAATATAAAAACTAAAAGATGTCTCTCAAAGTCAAATGTGCATCTTATGATACTAACACCATTACAACTTTTGAACAACTCGAAGATTTAACCAACGAAATGCGAGTTTTACTTACCGGTGGTTATCACTTAACTGTTGATGTTAGTGCTACTAATACAAGGATGTTCACTAAAACAAAATATTGCGATGATGAAATATTTATTTCTACACAACCTACAACTTCTTCATCGCCAACTGGTCAACATAACATCAAGTTCCAAAAGTATTACCAATGTTGAATAACTTTTGACAGACAAAACTACAACTAAAAAATCACATGATCAATGTGAGTTAATAAAAAGGATGTGATACTTGTATAAATAATCATTTGCTTCTCAGCTCTCACCACGACAAGACCTATTTAAGAAAATGTTGTACAGAATGATGATTCAACTTGATGGAAAAATCTATGGAAAAGACTACAACACCATTGAACAAATGACCCAAGATTTAGATGTATTAACTAAAGAAGGATATCAAGCTAAATTAATTTTAAAATTTCCTGAAGTACATCCATTATCAACAGAAGAACTTGTTGCTATGGCTAAGGCGGAGAGAGAGAAAAAGTCTGAAGAAAACAAAGAGAAACAAACTTCCTAAATTTTAATAATCCTTACACTTGTAAGGTATAATTTTTTAAAACTCCATTTGGATGACCTTGAAATTACCCCCACCACTTTTCACAGTACATAAAACTCACTATTCAACACTATACACTCTTATTCTTTCACTGGACTCCGCAGCGTCAACATGGAAGAGCAAAAATACAAGTACAAACCTCGTTACTGTTGTGAACAACAGTGTACAGATTTAGGACCAATGATGGTGGATGGGTTAGCTTGTACTAAATGTGAATTCTTCGGATCTTGTTATTGCAAATGCAAAACAAAACAACTACCACCACCGGAATTGCGAACTTTCAAATTTTACAAATCAAGATATTTTCATACATGTTGTCCTCAAAGATGTTTCAAATTTCACCCTCTAGATCTTGCTCATTGTCAACGCACCAATTCTCATCAAGATGATTTTTGTACACATATGATAAAAAGATGTAAATACAGATCAGATTGGTATTCCGATCCTGTAGAACCATCAAATGTGTAATTTCAGTTTTACACTCTTTTTTAAAACTTCATTTGGATGACCTTGAGATTTCCCCCACCACTAGTTCTAATTTTTATATAATATTAAATCATTCCACTTCCAACACTCTAACTAACAACATGGAAAACAAATTTATCAAGTTTGAACATATAATAACTGACAGGGAAGAGATGGAAGAATTGTTTCAAAATTTACTTTCTATCATTGACGAATATCCTATAAGATGGTTCAGAATTGTAGTTCAATATTTAAATCCTGGTGAATTGTTTTCTTCATCGAGTGAAGAGGATGAAACAACTACTTCGGTTCAAATAATTGAATTAAAAGACGAAGAAGAAGAACTAAACATTTTATTTAATCATAAGCTCAAGGTTCCCCATATAAAAGCCCCCTCCCTAGACAGCCCCCCTCCCTAGACGCCTGCTCAAGGTCACCATTATATAAGCCCCCTCCCTATGCGCCGATCCTCATTCCATCACCGACTCTCCAACAATGAACAACTCTCCATTGGCCCGAATGAATTCTAGTTTTGAAATAAACTCTAAAGAAGAGTTACAAGACATTTTTAATATTTTACAAGAACTTGTAGATAATTTTACAACCATCAAAATGAATTTGGAAATAACATACGATTGTCCTATTTGTGATAAGGTTGAAAGTTTAGACGAAGACAGTTTACTAAATCTAACTCCTGCACCATCTGACACTACTGATGGTAATAATGAAGAGCAACGTCTTTCCCCCACCACTTCTTTGTAATTCATCCTTCCCCCCACCACTTCTTTATTTAACTAACATTTCTCCCTTTCACTTCTTATTCCATCTTCGACTTCTGAACTATCAACATCACTAAAATTTCAAACACTAACACAATCATGATGGATATGATGGATGAAGTTCCCTTCGTAACTAGAATGGAAGAGGATAAATTGAAATTGGAAATTAAACGATTGGAAATGGAACGGGAAAACCAACTTGAAATGTTACATTTGTTCAAGCTTTTCAAATACATCATCTGGGGACTCTGCATTTACCTTCTCATCGTCATCGGTGTTTGCATTTACAACTCTGTAATTCATCACAAAAGTTCAACTTGTTTAAACTCTGCTGTTGCACATTAATTGTATGTTCACTAATAAAATTCAAAAGTTACTTCAACCTATCCTACTATCACCAACTAGTTCAACTTAGAACTATTTCTGGTGGTAGTTGGGTAGGCCTTTTTAAAACTTACTCTGGATGACCTTGACATACTTTCCAGATCCTATTTATAAATTTGAATTTCAGTTTTAAACTAACTTTTAGTTTTGTTCAACTATTAAGAGTTTTGTTAACACCGTCAAATTTCAGTTTTCAACTAACTTTTAATTTATGTATACTTTTAGTTCAACCCTAGTTACTTTATTCGCAAATTCAGTTCAACCGACCGCCAACGCTATTGCCATCTCCACCCCAATATTTTAACATTTCTGCCCCCAACACCTGCCCGAACATCTGTTCGGTTTTAAAAATATAAAAGAAAGGTAAAGGAGTGGGGGTGGCTCATGCTCACCAATGCAAAACTAAGGTTTGAGGTTAGAATTATCCATGGCGGCCGCCATGTCTAGTTCAGTTTCACCACATAGAGTCGGCGACCGGTTATTGGTCTAAAGGAGTGGGGGAAGGGGTGGTGGGGGGAAGGTTGCCGTTTTATAAGCCCTCTCCCTAGGCGGCGCTTCTCATTCGATCGCCAACTTTCAAACGATAAACACCTCTCCCATGGCACGAATCAATTATCCCGCTATCACCAACTACTTCAACTTAAAACTATTTCTGGTGATAGTTGGATAGAATTTTTTAAAACTTACTCTGGATGACCTTGACATATTTTCCGCATCTCAGTTATAAGTTTGAATTTCAATTTTCAACTAACTCTTAATTTTTCTTCAACTGTTAGAGTTTCGTTAACACCGACGAATTTCAATTTTGAACTAACTTTTAATTTTAATTTTATGCGCAAATTCACTTCACCCTAACGCCAACACTATCGCCATCTCCACCCCAACCTATATGGCATAAAATATAACTACAGCATCTCATATATACCCTCCATCCCCCACCGGAAGCTATGTGACATGGCAGCTGGCGCCAGCTGCCGCGGCACGTGGCCCGGTGGGCACGTGGCCGGTTTTAAAAGTGACCAAAACACACTACTTTC
>CM061531.1:7994957-8157535 GCA_030545055.2 Neoaliturus tenellus
TTACGTTACTGAATATCCATCTCTCCTTAAAAGACAATCTATAATTTAAATAAAATTTTTACTTTTTATGTAACTAGTTTTAACTAGTTTACCACTGCATGTTATGAAGTCGCTGGAAAATAAATAAATCTTTTATAAAACATTAGTTCTAGCTAATTAGACTATATTAATGTAAAATAAATTGTATAACAATATTTTATTAAGTAGAACGACTTTTCTTGTTTTGTTTTTTCTGATTGCGCCATTTAGTAGAAACATTGGCATTTGTAAATAGAAACCCAATAGTAATATTCAATTGAAGATGAAATATTTCTAATGGATTATTTTTTTATATGTATAAATATAATTTTGTTGAATCGATACTCAACAACAACACTGTTTTCGGGAAGACTTAATACTTTTATTAAGCACTTAATACGACGAATTGAAAAATAAATATAAAACTGCCCTACTTTAATTGCCATTACAAATTTAGATTTAAATCAATGTGTTTTTAAATATGAAGTACATATTTTTTCTTCATTTAAACTTTCATTTCTAACTGTTAGAGTTTTAATTGATTTATATTTTTATGACTGTTGTTCATGACTCCGTCTACGCCCACGGAGAAGATAACTGGCAAACTATAACTGGCTATAACTGACTTTATCACCCCAGAACACTATACCATTACGGTACCTTACTTCATTTACGGTGCTCACTAAGATATTAGTAGTTATTCGGTGCGCCGTTAAAAACGTTTTCTAAGAATACTGTAATTGTTAACAAGACGGTAAATATATATAAAAGATCTCATGATGGCTATCGATTTCGAACAGTCACGCCGGTCATCATAAGGCCTAAACCGAAACAATTTCAGTATAAGTGTAAATATATTGAGTATTGTTGGAAGACGTTTTATTATTTCAACCTGAACTCATCTATTACATTATTCGTGATAGTTTAAACAATTTAAGATAAACTAAAGTCGAACCATTTGATATTTTAACAATCGATAACGTAGCTTTAAGTCGTTAATTCAAATTCATGAATAAATACACAGATTTTTGTCAATAAAAAACTGTCTTTTGGTGCAGTTAAAACTGATTAACAAATATTTCAGAGTAAATATGTAATTTGGAATCTGTAAGAATAAAATATAAATTACGACATAAAAATGTTTTTTGATTTGTTTAGTTTTCAAACTAATGATTATTGTCAAAAAAAAAAACATCTATACGAACTGCCACCATTAAAGCAAAACTTGTCATGTATGAAATAGTATGAAAGAGTATTAATTGTTAGTTTTTTAATTTAATGTTAATTATTTCGGTTTCAAGTGATTCATTCCTGCAAAGAGCTGGTAAGTAAAAGAATAGAGATTTCCTCGAACGAGGCCACCGAGGTGGTAGATAGAGGTAGATAAAGTTCATAAAGCATTTCATCTCGCTTCAAAGTGTCGCGTCACAGATCTGTCGGACCGTTACAACAAAGGCAATGCAACAGTTAAACTATTTTGTGGTTGAAACTAGAAACCGAACTGGCGACATACCTGAGGTAGGATTATACCTTAAATATTGCTGAAGTATCGTAAATAAATTGTAATAAAAGGATTTTAACTAACAACGTAAAAATATAGATATGTTTGAAAAAGTATGGAATAGACACATGGTGAGAGACTAGGTTTTAAAGGGACTTGACAAATAAATCTTTACTTAGAAAACTTTTCGTAAGTACATTTCACGTCATGACAGATTGGTATGCGGAGCGGGTTTTGAATCCCAGGAGATAGTCTGAGCCCGGGGCAGACTATATATTGAGCCATGTCAATACTTGGCTAACTTGTTGTTGCAAACTTTCCTGTGTGCCTTTTGTTACTGAAGCGAAATCTCGCTTAGAAACACAAACTTTGGAACATCCACTGCAAGCAATGGTAAAGCGTTACTCAATCAATTTACTCCAAATGCTAATCATATCATGCTGATCTGGCATCATAGGGATAATATTTCCAATTAAATATTAAGGACAGATTTGTCCACCGATTCGTTTATACAGTATTTAATTACATTAACCTAGGTTTAAATCCATAGAAAAGACCAATT
The DNA here is from genome assembly GCA_030545055.2 of Neoaliturus tenellus. NCBI lineage: Eukaryota > Metazoa > Arthropoda > Insecta > Hemiptera > Cicadellidae > Neoaliturus > Neoaliturus tenellus. The sequence goes on from CM061531.1 coordinate 7,997,039, forward strand.
GATAAATTTGGTTGTAATGATAAACATTTTGCATTAACTATGTGTGCGAATTTTAAAACTTCTCATAGTATTCAAACTGACCTTCGATATAATAGGCTAATTTGTAAGTTGTAGATAGATAAAAGATATAGATCATGCAATCGAGTGTGTCCTAAAAGAGCGAAGAAAATTAATGAGAAAACAATAATATTAATAAATATGTTTTAAATAAAAAAAATATTGAATAATCGCATTAAGTTATACAAAAAACGTAATACATTATAATATCTTGCAAATGTTTTTTAAAGTTTTTTTTTTTAATATATAATGCAAACGAAGTAACAACATTGTAAGTTGAACTGGTAAATAAATATAAAAAAATGTTGCCATTACATCAGTAAATTTAAACCTACTAATGATTACTTATATGTAAAGTTTATATGGGTAAATATATAAATATTAACAATCATACATTAATCTAAAAACAAAATCTACCTTAAATAGATAGACATTTTAATGCAAAAAAATATACTAAACCATTTGTTTCTTATTCTTTAACTTCCTACGTACAATTTAACAGTAACGTTGTAATTTACTATAATGCAAAAATTATAAATTTGTCACATCAAAAAAGTTCCTAATCAGACCCAGATTGATTTGGAAGTTGTAGGTTATTTACATAAAATTTCCCCTTTTATTTTCAAATCAAAATGGAGAAAGAAAATTTAGGGCGGACTTCTTAGCTTCCATTACAGGATAAAAGTTGAGCGGCACAACACGGGCTGATCATGTTATATTGGCTGCGCAGTTCAGGGATCGATGGAGGTTTAAAGGCTTAGGTTTATCTCGGCCAGCCCATATAACTTAACGAATTGATCATAAAGCTTTCTTTTGGATAACATGACGTCAAATTAGGTCAGTAAATGTACAAAATGTACACCTTATCTTTGTTTAAGATTACTTATTTTGTTTTATTGTTACTGATAAACAATGACGATGTTCATTCGTCGTACAACAATACAATTTTCTCATATTAATAAAATCCTGTTAAAGTTTTACGGTTTTCTATAGAAAGTAAATATTTGTGAAATAAATGCCATTCGACAGTTAAAATAAAAATAAATCAATGTAAAATGATACTTGAATATCTATGATTTAGTTTAATGTTGTGTTGCTAATATATTTTACAAGCACAGGATCAAATGAATAATTCAAATGTAGGTCTGACTACATGTCGCCAGCCGAACCTTTCTAAATGTAAAACATGAGTAGATTTTGGCTCCCCGTAACTGGAAATTGGAAACAGCACAAATTGTATTAGTACATATGTCACAGAGGAAATATGTAAATATAGAATGAGGCTATTGTGTTTACAGCTCCTTTGAAATCATTTGAAAAAGACTGTGACAGTTCTTATGATGAATCAGTAAAATGAATTAACATAATTTTTTTTTGTAATAAAAAATTCATGTACATTGAAAAATGAACTTTACACTATTACATATTTAAAAAATTATAGAAAAGAGAAAAAGTTGCCAAATTATCCTTTTAAACGTATTATGAAATTATAGAATAGATGTGATTTTATTGAGTTGTGTTGGAAAACGTTTTTTTTTTTTTTTATTTCGACCGTAATAAGAAAGGTTATATTGAAGTTATCTATGTTTGTAGCTCTGAAACTGTAGTTTTACATATTAGGTTTAAATATTAGAGGCCTATCTATGTGTCAGTTATTGTTCGTCGTTAAAAATTGTATCTGTATCTTATAGTCTTGGTGAATTAACTTCCTGTATTAAAATAGTTTGAAAATGTCGTAAGCCAAACATATACGTGGATTGATTTGAAACTGCTGACGGAAACGTATTTATATTTTAAGCTAATAAGTTTTAAGATCTAACAGTAAAAAAGAGCAGTCATATATTTATGATTTTATGGATTAATAGTGTACTACACAAGTAACGCTGCAATGAGTTGTCGTTTTGTGAGATGATTCACCCGTTGTTTAAGGGTATGTTGAAAGGTCAATTGTTTGAAATGTCGTTTGCTAAATTGGACAGAATTGTAAAGGAGAGCTAACTAAAGGTTAAGTATACAAGCAATTACTACAAAAGCTCACGAATGGCAGAAGATGAAAATAAAGAAAAGTTATTACGTTTTTAATGACGCAATACGAATAAATAAGGAATAGTATTATTTATTATAGCGTAAAATAAAAAAAAATCATTAAAATTTGTTTTTAATTGATATTTTGCTGCGATTTTACTTATAGGAAGCCAGTTTCTAGGAAAGAAGCAATTAAATTTTTAGATACAAATCAGTCCTTGAAACGATATATTTTTAAAGGTAGGATACTTCTCTCTTCCTGCCGGTGTATCTACTCCGTTCACAAACTTTTATATAGAAGTTTATTTGCTAATTAACGTTTTTTACTAATTCTATTTGTGATGCCCCCAGTAATTAAATAAACACAACAAAAGGAAAAAGAGTTTACTAGATAGTTAAAATGCTGTAAATTAAAGTATTAAATTGAAATTTTAAATACTAGTAAGAATATTCCTTATAACACTAACAAGATTGAAAAATAATAGTTATAATAAAGAGGGTTTTTTGTGTGGATGAAATAATTGGAAGTTTCTCAGCTCGATTCCATTTGTAATGGTCGTCAACATTTATTTTTTATAAACAAATTGTAGATGCTGACTAATATGTTCTTAGGACGTGTTTATTTATTTTCATCTGGAATCGCTTAGGCCTTAAGGTTTTCATACAAGTGGTTTTGGGGCTGTAAAACGCAGGCGGTTCAAGCCCATTACTTACCAAAACGTCAAGACAGAACCATTATTGCAGTGAGCAGTGCGTAGGTTATACTTTGGGCGAACGTTAGCTGAAAATACAACTGTGGAAAAAAGCTTAAAGTCATTGTGAAATAAAAAAAAAAAATAACAAATCATAAAAAGAAACATTATACAAAATGATGAAATACGGAACAATTACGGTCTTGATCCAACGTGGTTTGAAACACTTTTATATTAGTCATGTAGCTCATAAAAAAAATTGCTTATATTTAGTTTTTGTGTCATGGGTTGTTTTAACATAATGATGAATACAAATATAAATTTTGTAAGTTCCTGTGATCTATTTGTATGTAAAAATCTATCCAACATCCATCCTGGCAGAGAATATCCCATCTATGGGAACGTCTCACCGGGGACCCGTTCCCGCGTTAGGCCGAGACGGGGAAACTGTGCTGCTGTAAATCAACCACAGGTTGGCCCTGGTTGAGAACCGGGCGTCAACTCCTAGCACTCATTATTTTTTAAACATTCCAAAGGAAAAAATAGAAGTAAACAATATAAATGGATAGTTTAGCGTACACCATATCAAAGGACGTTATCGCTAAGACTTGATATTTTATATTGTGACCAAATAAATAGCATTTCACTGAAACAAGTATTTTTTGTGACATAGAAACTCAACTTGGAAATTCAACTTCACAAATTCAAACTTCATTTGACTAAAGAATTCACAAAAATAAAATAAACTTGTTACAGTATAAGAAAAACGATCCTTTGGTTTCAAACACATTATAACATTTATGTCTAGCTGTCCAGTAATTTATAAATAATGTGTCTCATTAATTCTAAGTTTCTTTGTAATTTAATTAACAATGAGGTCTTCATTTTGTTATATGAACTAATTTACAGAAATGACTCATTGGCATGCCTTGTTAATCGGATAAATAATTTCTGATATCACAATAGGTATTTTTCCTTTCATTGAAGAATATTTAATTAGGATAAGTTATTGTCGATACTTTTGAAGTTGCGCCCCTGATCAGTATTATATTCTGTACAGCAAATATGAAAACTTCCTTCACTTACTTTGATCGCAGGATCTTTGAAGTTTATATCGCAATTTTCCAACGTGACATTAATTGTCAATGGTTGTGAATAACTAGTAGAACTGTGGCTGTGAGTCCTGTTATGACTAATAAGATGCTCTAACAGCTAAATAATATAAATGGTTTCTATATACGAATACTGCACAATAGAACTGGTCTAGATTAGTGCTAATAACCGACTTCTCCACTCTTGTAAATGTATTGTTTTTATTTAGTTCTATAAAAATCCATTATGAGTTGTTGAAAAATGTTCGAATAAAGTTAAAATATGTTATCATGATAAAGTTGATTTAATTTACTAAAAGTATGAGGTTTTGAAAAACTAAAGACAATGATATAATGATTTATTTAAGACGTGTTATAAGGTACAGTAACTATCTGACTGACAAGTAAGTACATCATCCCCTCTTTGTTTTGTTATTTTTCTAATATGCTGGTTGGACCAGATAGAAAGGAGTTCGAGTTTTGTATACAGTTATTATAAACGAAACTAGTTCATTATCTAAACAAAAAATTGCCACCTCAGTTAAAGAAAAAGGTTAACTTTTCTCTATAGAACATAAAGTAGGGCTTACTAAATTTATAAATTGCTTTATGAGTTAGTTTATTTAAATGCTCACGTGGATGACTAACGAGTAAGCATATTTACAAAGTTACACAAAGAACAAATAATAATGACATAAAAAAACTTAGTCTATTTTAAATTTAAGCCTATACAATGCTATAACGGTCATTTAATAAATAAAAGGATCAGAAATTTATATCCGGTTTATAGTTAAAGAAGTTTACTGTAAAATAATCAAACAGTTGAACTACATCTGTTCTCTATTTGATTTCATATAATACTTGAGAATTTTTACTTGTTGATGGTAAAATTATTTTTAAAAACGTAAAAATGCTAATTAATCACGTATATATTTTACTGAAGGACTTTTTAGTTCCCAATGTGGTATTAAAGTTTAGTATCCACATTTAAATCCTCTTCTTCCAAGCCTTGTTTTCATTATTTTTGTAAAACCAACCATTGGGTTACTAATTATTATTACTGTATAGAAGAAAATCATGTTGAACTTTTAAAGGGCAACATTACAAAACATCATTAGCTTTACTACGCGATTGATTTTTTATATTAAAAATAAATATTATTCCGTGAATAATAAAATTAATTGTAAACTCGACGATACAATTAGCCCTGGTATTAAGGTTCACAGTAGACAAATACAAAATTGATTGATGCTTATTCTACTGTACATTTCACATGGCTTCACAGGTAGAGTAGTCCAATAAGAAATAACCTTATTGTTTTCTAAAAAAAAAATAAAAAAAATAGAAAAAAAACACAATTGTCCTGTCAATGCAAGTGATAGGTGCTCTTACTACCGTCTGACTATTTTTTTTTTTTCTTTCTTTTTTTATACTGTAGGTGAGACAAAACTGCTATAAGTATAATAAGTAAAAATAAGTATAATATCGAACGATCAACAATTTACACCTGATAACAAGACAAATTCTCCATTTGTTTTTCTTAAACTACTTTATTAAGTGAGGAAATACTTGGGGCAGACTCGACAAGCAGAGTATTCGAACTGGCGGACCACAAGCGATCACATTTGGGATATCCACCTTGCTCGATATGCGGCAAACGCGACGATCATTTTGATAACTCGATTTATATTCATGGGATCGGATTATCGCCTCATAACAGGTGGTAATTTTGTCTAAAATATATCTTTGTCTATATAGAATTGTAAATATATAAATTGACTATTAATATATTATGTTTTCTAAGTTACAGTACCGAACTTTCTAAATTCAAAATAATGAATTTTTCTATAAAGAAATAGCACAAGGAAAATTGATTTAAAATTATGAATATCTTCTACTTAGTCTATAATTCTATGTACTGTATACATAGAAACTGTACCTAAAGCATTATTTCGAAAGATTTTAGGAATGAATCTGAATATACTGCATTCGAAAATTAAGCGCAGAACTATATAGTGTACGCGTTGCTCGAAATCGAGGAATTAATTGATTTTGGTTATTGATAGAAAATACTTTTTACCGTCTACATTCTTTAAATGCAGTTCGTTAACCAGTGTATTCTCCGCCTGGCTTAACATAACCACCGTGGTATAACATAGATAAATATTTTCGCTTGTTGCACAGTGTTTACACTTTACAGATTTTAAACTTGAAAATTGATAAATTTCCTTAGGGCAATGTTAATCAAATGGAGAATTAGTAAATTTTAGGGTTTGTAGGGCCCGTCCTTTGGGATGGATATGTACCAATTTGCTTTAGAAACAACTTCACTGTAAACTCTACCCAATGACACAAAAATCATATAATCACTCGAAAACTGCAAGAGAAGTTCCTTGTACAAAATAGTGTCACCCATTGAATATGTACTAGTGTACATTTTGCTTGAAATCGTGCAATTTAGTTTCTATACTGATAAAAGAAAATTTATTTACAATAGAAAATTTTTCATTTTCTACAACAACTTTTGGTAAACATTTTTGTAGGCCTACATAGACTTTGTCATCTTTACCAAGGTGACCTTGGTCTTTCGCGTAGCTTAAAATCTAAAGTGGCTTACGGGCCCAAGGCCCTAGTCAGCTGTCTTACAAATTATTCGAGAGCAGAATGTCCATGTTTCGCCCAATGATTCCATGTAAAATTTTCTATTAAAATTTTAACGTTTTGTGAAATCGTTGGACTCAACCACTTACCTACGAATCTTAAATCTTGAAAACTAAAAATCCTCGAATCATAATTTGAGTGAGAATATTTTTTTAAATATAACCATTATAATGGCAATGAGATGGATTTCGTAGGCCCCGGATGGATAATGTGTCTGGCAACCAGCATCCATACCAAAATTAAACTTGTTTCAATACAGTTCAGCACCGTTTACACTATGAATCATAAAGACTATTCAATTTTCTTGATTAGCCATTCATAGATATAATGAATCAATTATAAGTTGAACAAACAGTGACGCTTCTATATCAGGTTTTATTTGCAACAGCGATTTTAAAATTTAATATAGTAGGCTATAATTAATTAAAAGATCATCTTCATTCATTGGTCCTAGCTAGTTATCGTTCTAAAATCAAACTAAAATACACGTTGTGATGTAAATGTGATGTTTTTTCCTCCATGCTTTTCTTCTAGAGGACATTTTATGTTATTTAGCTTTTTCTCATAGCTTCTTGGACATGAATTTTCCTTTGGCCAAAACCTTTTGTTTGAACGATAGATAGTAATTTCGCTGATGTGTGGTGTTTATACTTTACAGCTGTTAACTTGAAAATCAATCAATTTCTTTACCAATGTTAATCAAATGGGAAATTTAACCTGTGTGGCCCTTCCTTTTAACACCTTTTATATGTCCCAATTTACTTTAAAAACAACTTCACGCCGAGCTCTATCCAATAACACCAAAATCATTAAAATCGGTTGAAAACTGTTGGAGGAGTTCCTTGTACATAAAAAAAATTGTCGCGTATTAAATATTTACAGATATAAAATATAGAAGTTGTTACCATTATAAAAAACAAGACCCCCGACAAGTTAAAGGAGTTCATATAATTAAATTGTATTAAAATATCTTTTGAGATCTTCGATGTTATTAAAATTGTGTTAAAAACTACAACGAGGTTCCTCGTCGAATGTAAGTAAATGTATTTTGCCAAACTCAAAAAAGGTTTTGTAATGCATTTTTTCGCCCAAGTGAGACAATAAGGAACTGGGTCAACACCACAGTAATGCTAGACTTGTCACCAGTTGACCAGTTGCACTTCTAAGTTTTGAATTATTAAATACACTGAAGCATTTTTATCCTCCTACTCATACTAGTCCATGAGTGTCGGTTTTTACACGGTGTACGGATTTTTTTGTGCTTTAAAGGAAATACTCCTAAGGTTTTTATAATTCGTGTTTCATTTATTTTGTAGATGAATTTTTTTATTTGTTGCGTTAGGATACTACTTTACTGCTTTGCATACTATTTACTGTAATATTACAGTACTAGCAACTCAAAACTATTGTATAATTCCAGTTATTTTATATTGCAATAAAAATATAATGCTAAATTCTTTTGTTGTGGGAGAATTTATATAAATTCAGGGGAATAGAATTTTGCATATCTACGCTAGATATGTTAAGTTAAGAATCCAATAAATGCTTATAGAAAAATCATAAGGGTATTGAGAATGGGCATTCTGTATATACAATTGTATTATTTCTTGGTCTGAAAACGTGTTTTTGATATTACTGCAGTAAAGAGAACAAAGCACGAAACAACTAATAGCCCCCCCCCCCCGCCTGGATGATATAATTCATAATACCCCCCCCCCCCTTCTGTAATTTGTATACTTCTAGCTGTGCAAGTGTCGAGGACAGTGATGTATTCAATTCCGGGGCTCGAATGCTAGGCCGCTTGGACAGCTGGAGAATACACGAAACTATACTCGTTATTCTAGATAACGATGAGTTTCAGTTTATTACTTTGAAACAAATAGCATAAGCATCCAATGACCCACATGTAATTTATGTTGTTAAGGAAATCGGTAACTTTTTCAGAGCTTTTACATGCTATAAAAATACTCAACGATAATAATGTAAATATCATTAATGGTGGTCTGGTTTTTTTTGAAGTATCAATTTGTACTAAGGGTGGATAAATTGATGATATGCAATGACTCAATGTTAGAAAGTGGGGGTAAAAGCGAAATATGCGTCGGTAAACGATGTTTGGATTCAGTTTCGCAATTTTAATGATGATACAGGCCATAAATTAGTCTTTACTACCATTTAATGCTCTCCATTATTGTTAAATTAAAATTAGATTTACAAAAATCCTAAGCAAACTCATTTATCTCACCCCAATTACTACTTATAATGCAGCAATTACATTTCATCAATCCATCAATCCTTCGTGTAGCTGATAGCTTAACAAAACCGGGACAGGCATGGAATTAAATTACCCCTCATTAACTATTTTGTTCAATTTATAGCATGTATAGTTTCAGCAGACTGACCGATATAAATTGTCGGTGACTTTTATCACTGTGTAAATTTGGATGCTACGGTTTTGACTAGGGGTTTTACTAAGGAATATGTGCATTGTTGGAGAAAAATTAAGCGAATTAATTCTTATAGCATGAAATGCTAGTTTTTTAAATTTTTATTTTCAAGCGAAGTTTTTCGTGTAGTTAGTTCTCGTAGGATAGTTTGAAGAGAATATTATACAACATTGAATGATTCTTTAACATTACGTGTGTAAAAAAAAAAAACAAAAACAAAAAAAACTATAAAATTTAAACACTTAAAACAGTTTTAGTAATGAAAAACAACAATATATACAACTAAATGGAAAAATACAACTATCCAAGAATTGTTACCATCTTTGACGACAAAGGTTCACTTATTTAGGTAAAATATTTCAATTCAAAATAAATGGAATAATTTCGGTTATATTTATTTAAATATTCTCCTAAAAATGGAATAAAAACATTTAAACAACACCCAATCCATAAAATATACTTATTATTAATGAGTAAGCGGTGGAGTTTTTATGATTTTACAACCTAAACGGAGTATAGCTCCGTAATTTCAGTTTAACGATCTTCTATAACAGTTTAGCTTGCTTAAACTTAAACATTAACCTCAATAATATTACACCTAAACCATAATCTACACAAACATTTATCAGAAGGAAAAACTTACAACAGCAAAGTTGAGTAAGCAGGTCTTGGTGCAAACAGGAAATATTATTAACGATTTTTACTGACTTCTTTTTTGTGTTTATTCGAGATTGTTTGCTAGCTCGACGATAGGCTAGAGGGCACGGTACGCGACGCGACGGCGGCGGCTACGGCGGGCGTCGCGCGACTGGACCCTAGCGTCGCGGCGCGGCGTCGCGGAGCCTGCGCTCTCTACACCGCCATACTCTAACTAACATTTACACACCACAATACTGCAACTGGCAACGCATCCGGCTGTGTTGTGCTCCTTTGAGCTCGCTATGATTAGTTGCGTAAGTTGAAGTCCATAAGCAGTTAAGAGTAATACCATAATACTTTAAGACTCGTCTACGGTTCGATGGGGGCTCCACCCCATGCCCGTTTGCTACATAACCTGTAATTATGTATCTACGTTAGAGTTAGCAAATAGTAAAATCAGTGTCTACCAGAGAATATAATCATGAGAATCGATTATGAATATTATAAATGCTAGAGCTCAAAATAACAATAAAAAAACTGATGTGCTGTATGGCAAATGAGAAAAGAAACCTTTAGGCTTTTTATACAGCAAACCATTTGGTTGCTGAAGCCAAAAATCATACACATAGATATCATTATCATGAAATAGCGCTAAAAGTATCATTAAAAAAAAATGTATTGAGTATTTACCAGGGGAGACATGTAAAAATTATATAGGATAAATATTGTCGTTTAAAGGTCTTCGCGTGATATCGTGTAAAAATTTTATTCAGAGCACCATCCGTTCGTTTGATTGTAAAAGCTAAAAAATATACATTTCATACAAATTGCTCAAAGTATATTACAAATATGTTTGAGTGGTTAGTAAAGGGAGATAGGACAAGCGTCGCTGCACCAAAATTGTCGGTCGTTTGAAATTCTTCCATAACAATCAACATATTATTTCATAGGAAAATTCTTCCGCTCCTTCAAACCATAAAAAAAGCACTGATGTGTTTGGCATGTCGACCTTTATGCTTAAGGAGGTTGTTGATGTTATTGCAGTCCCCCTTGCTGCCGTTGTGAATGATTGCCTTCAACAAGGAGTATTCCCCGATATCCTTAAGACGTCAAGAACCGTGCCTGTTTACAAGAAGGGGGACCACCAGGCGCTCAACAGTTACAGGCCGATCTCCATAACACATGTTTTCGGGAAGGTTATTGAAGCTGTGCTGAAGCCGCAGCTGGAAAACTTTTTTGAGCGGCACCAACTTTTTTCCAATATGCAGTTTAGGTTTCGAAAGGGTAGGTCGGCAGTGGATGCAGTGGCCAGGGTGGCAGATTGTGTTGAAACTGCTTTTGAAAATCGTGAGGCACTATCTCTCACGCTCTGTGACCTCAGCAGAGCATTTGATTGCGTTTCACATGACCTACTGATCAGGAAGTTAGACTTTTACGATTTTAAGGATTCTGCTCTCTCCATCCTTCGCTCTTGCCTTGAAAGGAGGACACAAGTTGTCTCGATTAGCGGAGCTGTCTCCGATAAACTTCCTGTAGAGTTTGGGGTGTCCCAGGGTTCGGTACTTGGACCGACTCTATTTCTCATCATGATTAATGATCTAGATGATCCTGGAAGGACTCTTATGTTTGCTGATGACACCTCTCTGCTACGACCTTGACCAGGTTCTGCAAACTTCAACACAGCGTCTTGAGGCTGCAACTGCATGGTTTCAAGCAAACCATTTTTGCTTAAATGGGGATAAAACGCAGCATATCACCTGCAGTCTCTAGAGGAACCAGCTTGAAAACCATTGTCCTGTCAAGTTGCTTGGGTTTGTGCTAGACAGTAAACTTAGTTGGGCTAACCATATTGACCAGACGACCAATCACTATCGGACGATAATAGGCCAGACGATAATAGGCCAGACGATAATAGGCTATCTCGGATATGTTTCCTCCTACTCAAGCTGAGGAACTGTGTGACCAAGTAATATTTAGTCATGGTTTACCATGCTCTTTTTCACTGCCTTGTGTCATATGGTTTGCTACTGTGGGGGTATTCACGGAGGGTCCAGGATGTGCTCAAGCTCCAGAGGCGTGCCGTAAGAATAATCATAAGAAGTGAGCACCGTGCCCATTGTAAGCCTTTGTTTGCACGGCTTGGACTTTTCACTGTTGTCGGCCAGTACATCTTGCTCTGCTTGTTGCACGTTAGGAGAAACATTAATGATTTTACCACCCGACAAAATGTGCATTCCCACAATACGCGACATCGTGCCCAGCTCGACATCCCAAGAGTGCCCCTTGCCAGATCACAGAATAGCTATAGTGTATTCTGTTCTATAGTGTAATCTCCCTCTTCAACAAACTGCCCCTCAGAATTAAGCAGCTGGACCTAGACACTTTTATTAAAGGTCCTATCAAACTTCCTCAAGATTAGGGCACACTATAGCCTAAATGAGTTTCTTGAGGATGATCTGACAGTTCTTTAGCCAGTTTTAGCCAGCCGGAAGTTTCTAAGTTTATATTAAGTTTATGTTATATTTATTGTGTGCAGTGAGTCGTAAATGTATGTTTTACCATGTCTTCTCTACCATATACAGAATATATGGTAGAGAAGAGTTAACGTCATTCGCTTCTACTTCAGGTGTGGATTAAAAGGACCTTTTTATAGTTAAAGATGATGTTATGCTGGCAAACTGGAAACACACTGATGATGCTGTTATTCCGTCATTTGACATCAGTAGTTGTTGCAGCATACGTCACAGCTACTGCTAGACTTAACCTATACTCATATTTAGAAATAATAGGGGAAAGGGTATTATAATTTATACTGACAGTATGACATTCATGGAGAATCCCAGCGAACTGTCTTTACCTCTGGGAGACTTCCTTGGAGACTTAACTGATGAGTTAAGTGATTATGGGCCTAACTCTTATATTGACATGTTTGACCATGAAGGCCCAAAGAACTATGCCTATCGTGTGGTATATAAGTGATACTAAATATAAGAGAATTAGTCCTAACGATAAAAACGCAAAACTAGTAAATTTTTATGTCCTAAAAGATATGGTAACAAATGGTACTCCTAAAGTTGTTCTACTTCGTGGGCTAGAATTTGTAGAAATATAAACATGAATGTGTTAACCAAAGGTGACTTAAATTAAGGATAAGTATATAGAAATATAAGTAATTATAAAATTGTTCTTACAAGGTTATATTTACAATGTTAGTAATATGTAGTTTTTACATTTCTGTTAGGTATTTACAAACAATGCCCTTTATAACGTTTTAATTTCAAAATGCTGCATCCCGGAATTAAAAATGAATAATAATATACTTGGCAAACAGCTCATTTTATAGTCCTAGGACCAATAAAATATTCCAGCAATTTTTTTCTAGGACTATGAAAAAAACGTTTTTGGTACTATTGGCAGAACATAAAACAGGCTGATTTCAGAGTCAGCTCAGGGAAGTGGTGATTGCAGAATGATAGAAAAATACTTTTATGCAATATATGCGAAATATTTTATGTTTTGGTTACTTTCCCTTCCGTATCTTCCGTAAACTATCAACGTGTATGATATTCTGTGGCCAAGTACCGTAGAAGATAAGTTAATGATTGAAATATGTATTAAAAGAATAAAAATCTTGAATTAAGAAACATTAAATTTTGTATAGAAAGTCAGGGAATTGAGATACGACAAAATATCACTGGTTTAAAATGGTAGTTAATTCACTTCTCTATTGAAGTGTCTCAGAATTTTGATAGGCTCAGCCGTACAGCCGCTAGAAATGGAAAAAAATATATAACCTATTAAATAAAAAAAACTTACTTTTTTAGACGTTTTGATTTTGAAATCTTTCATTTTTTAAATTGATTTCCCTTCACACTATCCCATTTGTCCTTTATATTGTTACCATATCTAATCGGGTATCATCCTCACAAGTACTGATTTCATACAAGTTCTAATGTAATGTGCGAAACTTCTGACAGCGGATTAGGAATGCAATGTTGTTTGACGCCACTTAAGAATGCTGGTAAGTTGCACTAAAGTAAGCCTATGAAAATTTCAACACCTGTGAAATTGAAGCCCAAATCCCTTCTCTCCCTTAAATGATGTAATTTTTTGTTATGTTTTCCATGGTTAATGGTATAAAATGGGTTTATGAATGAATTTTTCGTCAACAGTGCATCAACTCTCGTTGTAATACTTGCTGCAACTTATATTGCCTGTGATTTTGTATTTTTTTTTTTTTGTTAGTTTTTTCTTAGAACGACTTTTAAATACAGTCGAATTTTCTATTTGGTTTCATTCTAAGTTGATTACAAGGATGCGATTCTGTCTGCTTGATTTTTATATATTTTTCAGAATTTAACTTCGGCTCTAAATTATATAAAGCTGATTATAAATACTATCCTCGTAGTTAATTAATCAAACTTGTTACTTTTAGTATTTGAAATACAATTATAAAAATATTTTATGTTATATTGTTCTAGATCGACTTGATGTTCCAGCTTTTAACTTTTGAAACATAGTGAAGTTTTTAACCCGTTGTTAAATCTGTTGTTAACCTTTGGGTTTTCTTATAATTTTCTTTTCAGAAAATCGAGAATTCCCTCTCTGATTTGTCGGCATAATTGTGATAAATCTTCTTAAGCACATCGTTATTTCGCTAATCTTATAACTACATTTTTGAAATAGTTTTCACTCTAAAAAATATTAAAACTGTTAAGTTTATAGAAGATTATGAATGGCATTTTTGGGCTTGTTACTCTTTCCCAGATTTACTTTTCCGTTTGATATTTTGGAAGTGGAAGCAATTACACTTTCAACTTAAATGTATCGACAATACTAGAAATGTTGTACCTTTTTATAAGTTTTTCGAGTCTTTCCCTTAAATCAGTTAGCTTCAGTAGATTTTTTTATACCTCATGCTTATTGTGATGAATGAGGATCAATAATGAAATTAATTAAAGAATTATTTATCGGTGAATATTTGAAATAACTCTTCTAAAACAAATATGAAATAGATTTAATTTAACTAATCTTTAGTATAATATAAAAATAGTTTCCAATGAAACTTGGAGAACATCATCGAAATAATAATCACAAAGTTTAGAGCAGATGTTGCTGACATTGTAACAAAACTCGTGGAGATATGTGATATCTGTGCTGGGTCCTGCGCTCCAAAACTTGTTAGTAATAAGATCTGATTCCAAACTTTGATTCAAACATATCACGATAATAAGGAAGTTTGTACAAGTAATTAATATTTAATAAGCTATTCGCAGTGAAACATAGGTGCTACAGATAATTAGCTAGAGTGCCGAACATGCTAAACACAAATAGTGAAACCAAAATAGACTGCGTTTAAAAATTTAAGTGTAATTCATGGTGAACATGAACAAAATTTATAAAATAGTGTGTGCTGATTAAAAACCAAAAATAAGATGGAACTAAGTAATCCTGTAAGATAATTGATTATTTTTATTTACTTAGAGAAAGAGCCTTATAGACGAAAAATGGCTAAGAGCAGCTTTGATCTTTCTAATAGCACCACATAACAGTAAAATAAAATTTTATATTATTTATTAAAGCGGTTGTCAAGTTACAATGAAAAGCACAACTATTTTGGCATTGGTATTTAAGAACAATTTGGATACTGTGATGGACTATAGGACAAAGCCCTAAGGTCGGACAGGAAACTATAGCTGCTATTACCTTCATAACACTCAATAACGTAAAAATTGAGAACATCAAGTAGGCTAAAGGTGTCAATTGAAAATTTAGATGCCACAGATTCTGGATTCTGCGATTCATAAAACATAAAAATAGCGAAAAATTTCAAGATTCTATGCAATGTACAGACTTAACAGTAACATTATTAATATAGATTCTTATGTATCAAATTATTTTTTTACATTTGCTATAATAAAAGAGCTGTAAGTACTACATACAGGATGATGAAAATGCCACTGATATTATTGTTGTTTTGCAATTCTACAGAACAATTCAGGTTTTATAAATAAACTTCTAAACGAGAGGTAATTTAATACCATTATAATAGTACGGTTTTCCATAAATATCAGCTTTTACGGAGGGGGATGATAGCTTGATGATATGAAACGGCTGCAAAACTATGTAGCGACATTATGGGCAAATATTATATTATTATACGATGTTTTTTAATCAGTTTTGTAGTTTTATTGATGATGTGGAGCATATAGTATATTTCGTCACAAGGGCCGAAAGTGGCGTTTTGCCGGCCCCGAGATCGTGTTTCAAGTTCGAGACGAAGTCGAGAACTTGAAACGATCGAGGGTTGGCAAAACGCTTTCGGCCCGAGTTGCGAACGATATTTTTCATCACACTACTCAATTTAATAAATTCTAAACAAGTTAAAACATTACTTTTTCGTTCATAACAAACATAACATAACATCAACTAACCTAGCGAGATGTACTGCTTGAGTTTCCGGTTGCTAGGCAACCAATTCATTTCATTGTTGCAGTCACATGTTTTTGTGAAACAACGTGTTGATGTGAATGTTTTTATGTAAGGTCTAGGACAGCTGATTTTGCAGGCCTAGGCCGGAAAATTTTGCCGGCCTAGGCCGGCAAAACAGGTATTTCGACGGTAGAAACGAGGGTCGAAAACAGGTGATATCGATGTAGTGTGATGAAAAATTAATTAATTGCTTCATTGTTTTACTCTCTTCATCGTCATCAAAACTAAAACTTATTTCCATACATCGTTTAAAGATACAATTACCAACTTTTTCGTAGGCACACACTATTTGCCTGTTTGATCAACTCATTTATACATTTTTCATTGTGTTTTAAAATCGGGGAAACAGTTTAAATTGCTTTCTTAATGTTTTGTGTGTGATTCACCACCTTAATTTGTGTAACCAGAACTAACACCTAAGACACGATTCCCATAAATATTTCAAAGGTTTTTTTCCCCGGTTCGTGTTAAGGTTTTATTGCATTGCAAATGGCTCTTCGTGCTTGACGGCAGTAAAACTCTTGGACTATTCGTTCAAGAAATCTAACTCTTTTATCGGTTTTGTCTCATTTTCAATCCAATAACGCATGATAAGGTATGACGATTTTGGAAAATTTCTTATATCTGTTCTAAAAATTACTATTCCATAAAAGTATTCTTGAGTTATTGTACATGTATACTGTTTAGTAATTTTCAATCAATTTGTGTAAGTTTATGTGTGAATGTTATTTTTTTGTTGTGTTTTGATATTTTTGACCTAAGTAAAGTGACCGAATTAATAAAAATCAGTTCATGGTTTTAGGCCAACCTCATTAAACCCAGGGTGAACTGTAGGCTATAAAAATTTCATATAAACAAACCTTTCCATGAGTAAATGTGATCGAAAAAAATGCACAAATTTTCAAACCACATTAAATTCATTTGAGTTCGTGTGTTAACTATCTGAATCCATATCTCAAGCCAATCTCTCTAAAAGCAAATTGTTTCATCCCTGCAAAACCTGTTGTGAACACTGGATGAGAGGGCAAAGTGACACAATATTTGGTGAAGGCGCGGAGCAAAGTAACGTGGTAAGACTGTGTTTACGATCGAGACTCATCACACTTGATGAAGACTGAACAAGCACCTTGCCTCGTAAACTGGGAGAGACCATTCCCTGCGCCGACAATCAACCATCTACCACCAACCACTATACGATATGTACTGTGGCAAAAACGAGCCAAGATAATCGATACCACAAGTTATTTATCTTATTAATAATATATTAGTAGTATAACTTTAAAGAACAACATGCTGAACTGTAAAACTTTAAGAAAATTCACTTGGATCATGGGCGCACACTTATCAAAATTGTGGTGGGGGGCGAGTAAAAAGGGAAGAGGGGAGTTTTCAGTTAGATATTGATTTTTAGAAAAATTGCATTACTATATTTTAAGTTTATATTTTTTTGGGTTGGTTCTGTAACAGTGTTTACATGTTATATAACATTAAAATTCATTTTGCATTACTCCTAAACTGGAATATTATTAAAATTTAGTTGAATTGTCCGTTTCCGGTAGCAGTTGAAATGTTTAAATGCTATTTATGTTGCCATCGGTTTCGGTTTAACTAAACCAAAGATAAAAGATACATAACACTTGAAGATCCAGAGTACGTTTTCAAAAGTTATAATAAAAACACACATACAGGCTTAGTAGTTATCTTATCATAAACGAGAGATGGAGAAAAAGGAAGTATGAACAAAGGAGTAGAACATACATAATATTTCAATGTTAGATACTTGGTAGATTTATTTATTCTCTACATAAAAAAGCGAGTGGGGGACTCGCCCGCCACGCCGGAGGGGAGGAGGCGAGGGAAAGGGCTGCTATCGAATACCCCCGCGATTTTGGGCCTCATCTAGCTGATCAAATACCCGCTCATTAGTGATTATAAGGGTCGACTCCAGGACGGAGGAACGTTGGGATACCCCTGCGACCGAGGACAGGTAGAGACCGCCACACCTCCCAGGGGCGGGGGAGATGGGAATTTTATTTCCCCGCCCCGTTCAACGCACCTCGGTGGTTCGCATGTATACCACAGCAAACCCTTGCTTGTAACATAGCATCTAAACATGACATGTTTTTGATTATTATTATTTTATCCATGTATAAAAACGTATACATTCTTAGTAGTTACTGTAAATACTAAATAAAATCTTTCTTTTTTGCATGATATGCTGAAATTCGTGTGATATTCTTTTCAAATTTATATTTCCCGAATTTTATAAACTTGAAAAGGAGGGGAAGATCTATTCTGCAAACCAAGCAAGATAATAAGGTCCGAAATTGCCTCCACGTCGAACACCAATACATTGAGTGAAAAAGACGTCACAAGAATAAGGTTAAATATTGGTACAGCAAGAAAAAAGTCTTCCGGCCTTTACCGAAAAATGTTAAAGAGACTCAGAACCAGCTTGAAGAAATGTCTATAACAACTGAGAAAGATGAAACATTCCTGCTGGAAAATGATCACAAAAATAAGGTCGTCGTGTTCGGCTGCAAAACCAACGTGAACGAACTCAAAACTGCAACTTCTATTTTGATCGACTGTACTTTTCAATATTGCTGCAGGTTCTTTCTCCAAATGTTTACCATGTTTATAGCAAAAAATGGTTACCACATTCCTCTGCTCTTTTGACTATTACCAAAGAAAAAGGAATCAACATACAAATGTCTATTTCAAAAAGTCAAAATCCATTAATGAATTGATGTGATCGATAGTTTTAATCGAATGCTCGGGTTTGTTATTGATAACCTCTAAAATGCTGTTTACCCTTCCATCAAACCTTACATAATTTTGATCAATTTTGTCCATCTTATAATTTAAAGCGCAATTGTCCACTGTTATCTCTTTAAAGATTGCAACTAGCTTACTAACTAGCTCATGTAAGTCGAAGTAATCCACAGCACCAACAGTCTGTGTACGCACGGTCTCCGCCCACCGTAGCACGGTTCACAGATCCACTTCACCAGTTGTCCCAGTTCGCAAATCTTGTTATAACTTTTGGTGTCAATATTCATACAAGGTGCGTGATGCCACAACTCACAAATACCGTAGCACTGTACCTCGTTGTCCTTTACTTTAGTTTTACATTGCGGACACATCAATTTGTCAACGGCCGTCGCCATCATTTTTTCTAGGTACATTGGCGAGGAAGGACTTTGTAGTTGCCACCATTGAGAGATAAAAAAAGTGAAAACGTGGAGGTTGTGATATTGTACAGTGACAATGTATTAACTCTGCGTGTTATTTGTATGTGTGTATTTTACTAATTCATTCCTTAATTTCGACTATTTCTTGTATTGTGTTCATGTATGTACATATTTTTCTTATACTGATCTATTTTTGTGCGTGCAATGCCTTAATATGACTCATTTTATTATCATTCATTATATAACTAAGACAATTTTAATTAATTTCATTGTTTTTAATTTATACACTTTTGTAAATATTATATTAATTTGTTCACGACATTTGAGTTTTTCATTGAGTAAAATGGCATTCGTTCTTCAACATTTAATTGTACATTTTAAATTGTACACATAGTGCTTTTTTTTAATTAAAAAAATATTTTATTAAATTAAGAGCGTATTTTAATTTCAAACCTTTTAGAATAGATGTTTATTTAACAATTTTACATAGTCATGGATGTTCTACCTGGGCAAGCTGAAAAATTTTATTCTGAGGTCCATTAGTGTTAATTTTTTGGCCCATTACTAACGGTAATTTTATTTTTTACCTTTTTATACATAAATAAAAAATATAATAAAAAATGTCATTTCCAGACACTGTGGAATGCTGGCGCACCGAACACCTGCGCTCATAAAAATCATAGATGGCGGCTAGACCGAACACCTGCACCCATATAAAAAGATTTATGATGTCTAGACACTGTGTAACCCGGGCACACCGAACACCTGCGCTCATAAAAAACAAAATGGCGGCTAGACCGAACACCTGCACCCATATAAAAAGATTTATGATGTCTAGACACTGTGTAACCCGGGCACACCGAACACCTGCGCTCATAAAAAAAAAACAAAATGGCGGCTAGACCGAACACCTGCACCCATATAAAAAGATTTATGATGTCTAGACACTGTGTAACCCGGGCACACCGAACACCTGCGCTCATAAAAAAAAAAAAAAAACAAAATGGCGGCTAGACCGAACACCTGCATCCATATAAAAAGATTTATGATGTCTAGACACTGTGTAACCCGGGCACACCGAACACCTGCGCTCATAAAAAAAAAAAAAAACAAAATGGCGGCTAGACCGAACACCTGCATCCATATAAAAAGATTTATGATGTCTAGACACTGTGGAACGCGGGCGCACTGAACACTTGCGCTCATAAAAATCATAAATGGTGGCTAGACCACCTGCATCCATGAAAAAAAAAAAGATTTATGATGTCTAGACACTGTGGAACCCGGGCACACCGAACACCTGCGCTCATAAAAAACAAAATGGCGGCTAGACCGAACACCTGCATCCATATAAAAAGATTTATGATGTCTAGACACTGTGGAACGCGGGCGCACTGAACACCTGCGCTCATAAAAATCCTATATGGTGGCTAGACTGAACACCTGCACCCATAAAAACAGATTTATGATGTCTAGACACTGTGGAACGCGGGCGCACCGAACACCTGCGCTCATAAAAATCCTATATGGTGGCTAGACTGAACACCTGCACCCATAAAAACAGATTTATGATGTCTAGACACTGTGGAACGCGGGTCGGTGATCTGGCGAGGGACGAGCTGAGGATGGAGCCTCCTGAAGACGATACAATTAATTGCTTTTTTCCAATGCCTTTGGGAACGGCGTGTGAGGCCACCCTTCAGCTCCCCCACTCACCAAATAAGTCCGATGCCAGAGGGGAGCCGGTTACGTCCAAAAAAATGACTCAAAAGATCTGACGCCCTGGACCGGGCGGTGTTACGAAAATGTTAACTGCTCCCAACACATTCGCCGTACCTTACAACATCGTCCTTTTTCGCGGGGTCTTACCGCGGCCCTGGGTTCGTCATCGGACCACCCCAAGGCGGGGAAAAACCTGGCTCGAGCCGAGAACTAGCGTCCGATTACCATCGTCCCCATCATGTGTCTTTAGTGACATCATGGAGGCTTGTCTGTCGTTTCGGATTGGCAACGGGGCTTCCGCTCCGGCAACGGCTACAACGTGAACTGCTAGGTCCTCGACGAGGTTGAGAGGAGCCGAGTGGTCGGCGTCCAAGTAGACGTAAGCAAGCCTTCGTCACAGTTTCCCATACGGCAATTGCTGAAGTGCTGTCAATCCTTAGGGTGTTGCCTTGCCTTATGAAATCCATTAATAACATTTACACCTGCAAAAAACACCTTTACTCTGGTCCTTCGACGTCAACCTCTTCGCTGACACTGAAGAGGGTATGAAGCTTCTCAGAAAAACCGAAGACTACCTCTCCGGGGTCAGCATGGGGCTGTCGGCGTCGAATTGTTGACACTTCAACATACAGCGGAAGGGGGTCGTCTAGGTGGCGCTACCATTGCGCCTGAACATTCAGGCCCAACCCCTCACGGCCTTCATCTTTGGCGCCACCTTCGACTACCTGGGTTTAACCTTCTCCGTGAGGAGAGGCCTCCAGCCAAGAAAAATACTAAACAAAACGAAAGAGACAAAATTTAATGCAAATTAGGAGTTTGAAAATACATCTGGTAATAAAACAAAAGCATTGTGGGATATAATAAATTGTGAACTTGGAAGAAGAAATACCTTTTAACACAAGAGGTATCTCTATTGACTCTAATACCTTTGATGGCCACTTAATTGGTGTGAGTAAAAAGTTAAATGATACAAATATCAATTATATTGATAATTTATTCTTAAAACTGAAAAGGATAATGTGAACGTTAGTAATTTAAGATCATTTTATTTTAAAACTGTGTCATCTAAATATGTGTAGAATGGTTCAGAATTATGCCTAATAAACATAAAAAGATCACTTTGGTTTCTCCAATTTCATACTTAAGAAATCATTTGCTAATTTTGTTAACCCATTGTCTTTTCTATTAATAACTGTTTAGTGGGCGGAGATCGGAGCAATTAAAAAAATTTGCAAAACCTCTTCTTAATGAACACTTATGAGAAAAGAGAAACCATGTCAAATGTTAACCTTCCCTAAGCCATATTCTCATACTGAAATCTTAGCTGTGGGGCGGAGCCCTAAAAGACGAACGTTCATGTAAAATTTATAAAACGAGCCAGTACAAAGTTTTGTAAAAATGTGTTCGTGTCTAAATACAGGAGAGTCTATTTCGTGTACTGTAGAGTAATCCTGCAAAGTTTTTTCAAACCGTTTCCCATGGGCACATAGAAGGTAATATGAACCAGCGTACAAAGTTTAATAAAAATTCTCTCGGTAGGCCTATATATTAAAAATGCAGTTTTCGCGAATTCTCAAAGTTAGGTCACGAGTTTTTGTACAACTAATAGTTGCAAAGCAGCTAAAAGATAACACGAAGCTGTATACGTAGTTTTGTATACATTCGTTAGGTGATTCTATCCACGGTTTCTCTAATATTATAATATTTCTTATATTATAAGATGAATTAAGTCTCTTTTTACTAAAAGAGTAATAATAGAACATGTACAATAGGAATCTTCATGGTATTTAGCCACTTATGACATTGTGTGCATCTGGACGTTTTGTGTGATACGTGTTAACCGTAGCTACTGCTTTACATGTGCTCTCTCGTGCAATTATACAATACACATTTGCTCAGTTGAGCTGCTCGTATACAGTGGGGCGCGGATTTGAGCAGGCGCTGTGCTGAATATTCAAAGCAATTGTGTAATCCAGTACTGAAGAGACGCCATGTCTGCGAGTAAGCGACCGAGATTAACTGTATCTGTGCAGTAACCGTTCAAGCTGCGATGCACACATACTCCACGTACATTAATGTAAGGCCAAGTTGTTCGTAACAGTTGTAGAGCGTGTCCTATATAAATTTATATATATATATATATATATATATATATATATATATATATATATGTGATGTGCTCCAGGAAAAGGGACCTTATGATACATGAGACACTTTTTGAGTTATTCACATTTTCTTGTAGTATTATTCTTGCTGAATCCAATGGCAGTTTTGAAAACATTCTATCTTAATATTTGACAAAGTTATGGAAGTTTGAAATGTCGTTTTTAAAAATGTTAGTTTTCGGTAAATCACGTTTAAAGTTAAACAAAGTTTAACCTAATGAAACATGCATGATTTATTACTAAATTTCTACCTATTTGGTATCAAAATGTTGCAAATTTTCTGGGCAATGAAAGAAATAGAAGAACACATGTTATTGAAACATTTTCTTTCATTTTATAACAAATAAATGACTAAGAGTAGTGAAAAAATTCAAATATTTTGGAAGAATATTAGGTAATAATTTTCAACTTCACATTTTCAACATATCAATGTGCTGTATTATTACAGTTTAAACAGTTATGGTGATATTTGTATGCTGAGTGATATTTAAAAAATATGTACATAAGATCAAACATTTTCCTTCTTCTTCTTGTTCTTCTTCTTTGAAGTTCCGGGGGTTCATGGGCCGCTTTCGGTTTGTAGTCCGGGGCATTTAGCGAATGACCTAGACAAAATTGGCCGGGTAACGAGACCTAGTGGAATGAGTTTGGTATGAGTCCCTGATCGTTTGATAAAAATTCCCAACTTTTCCCACAACAGGAACATCCGCCATTTTGGAAAATGGCGGAAAAAGTTGATTATAGTGTAAGTGTTTACTAAAATGGGATTTTCATAAAGCCCACACCACTTAGATTCACCCAAAAACGTTGATATTGTTCACAATTAAATAAAGTACAAGAAAATACCATATTTATAGGTGTAAATTATGTTTTAAGGTTCAATATGTGCACTTAAATTTAATATTTCGTCAAAATTTTAGGAAGTTATTTTGGTTTTTTGGAATTTGCGGCGTTAATATCACAGATACGATATTTTTAGTCCTCATAAGAATTGTAGCCCTTAAAATTGTGCATCGATTGCATATATAATATTCCTTGTTGAAATAATAATAACGCTGATGCGGTGCCTTAAAATATGAAATATTCACGGCTCTCAAAGGGGTAAAAATGTTTTTTTTGCATTTATGAACCTCAATTTTCAAAATTCAATAATTTTAACTGAAACCATTTGAAAGAGCTTAAAAAAACAAACAATTTAGTATTTTGAAATTTTAACTTGGCTTGAACGGGATACGAAGAAAAACCAAAAATAGGTTTCCCGTGTTAATCTTATGGGAAATCAACTAAACCCTGTATCTCGCTTATTTATTGGCATAACTTGATAAAATTTGTTATGTACATTCACTAGGTAGGTTTTAACTGATATTTCCTTACAACACCCATGTTTCGGCAAACCTACGTACTCACCCACATGGGGTTTATGGGAAAAATTTAAAGCTCCGAATATTGATATAATTTGATATTTACCTTAACTAACCATTACACTTCCTAACAACAAACATTTGATAACAACATCCCATGGCAACAAACCCACATACGCATTTCTATGGTGTTTATGGGGAAAATACAAAATCTCAAATTCCTTTGGAAATTCGCTGAGTGAGCAGGTTTTGCTGCGACGGGGGTATTTGATAATATGACAAGAAAACTATATGCAATTAATTCAATCAAAATAAATATCATTTTTACAGATTGCATGATATTTAGTGAAAAGAATATTTTGATGTAAGTATGTAAATTAGTTAATCAATACATTGTGTATTGTGTATCAAGAACTCATTACAAGAAAGTTTAAATGCAGGTAATTAAGTAACAATCAAATTATAAAAAGTCAGGCATTTCAGATTATAAAACTAATATTGAGGTTAGTTTTTTGATATAGATCAATATCTTATATCTTAATAGATCACCTGAACCTTCCAGTAAAAATGGAACAACTAAGCTTAAAAGGGAAACAAAGACATGGTTATTTTTAAAACATTTGCCATTATTTGATAAAATGTTGAAAAAACTTAGTAAAATTAGTTTAACCAAAATTAAATAGCGTTTTTTTTACAGATTGCATACTATTCAGTGAAAGAGTGATATTTTGATCATTGAGTCATTAGATGCATTTGTGTATAATATCAAATACGGTAAGTTATGGGGCCTAATGAAATTATAATATAATAATAGTTGGAAATGACATGTAGTTAAAATTAAAAGAAATCGTTACAGGTAGTTTAATGAAATCGACCAATGGTTTTAAGCTTTAAGTGGCATGAGCTTTACCCATCTTTTTTTGTGAGTCGTCTGATGATGTTAGCCTTGCTAGCAAACGGCCTCAAGAATCTAAATTTCAAAAATATTGGTACCTGTGTATTAATTTTAAATTTTTATACCCATCTATGACTATACAAGTGGAATAAATGGCATATCGAATTTTGAGTTGTTTATATCTTGTTTTAAATATCAAAATTAAATTGGTTTATTTGGTTAAATTAATTTGTTTATAGTTTTCTCGTCATATTATCAAATACCCCCGTCGCAGCAAAACCTGCGTACTCAGCGAATTTCCAAAGGAATTTGAGATTTTGTATTTTCCCCATAAACACCATAGAAATGCGTATGTAGGTTTGTTGCCATGGGATGTTGTTATCAAATGTTTGTTGTTAGGAAGTGTAATGGTTAGTTAAGGTAAATATCAAATTATATCAATATTCGGAGCTTTAAATTTTTCCCATAAACCCCATGGGTGTGAGTACGTAGGTTTGCCGAAACATGGGTGTTGTAAGGAAATATCAGTTAAAACCTACCTAGTGAATGTACATAACAAATTTTATCAAGTTATGCCAATAAATAAGCGAGATACAGGGTTTAGTTGATTTCCCATAAGATTAACACGGGAAACCTATTTTTGGTTTTTCTTCGTATCCCGTTCAAGCCAAGTTAAAATTTCAAAATACTAAATTGTTTGTTTTTTTAAGCTCTTTCAAATGGTTTCAGTTAAAATTATTGAATTTTGAAAATTGAGGTTCAAAAATGCAAAAAACCCATTTTTACCCCTTTGAGAGCCGTAAATAATTCATATTTTAAGGCACCGCATCAGCGTTATTATTATTTCAACAAGGAATATTATATATGCAATCGATGCATAATTTTAAGGGCTACAATTCTTATGAGGACTAAAAATATCGTATCTGTGATATTAACGCCGCAAATTCCAAAAAACCAAAATAACTTCCTAAAATTTTGACGAAATATTAAATGTAAGTGCACATATTGAACCTTAAAACATAATCTATACCTATAAATATGGTATTTCCTTGTACGGTATTTAATTGTGAACAATATCAACGTTTTTGGGCGAATCTAAGTGGTGTGGGCTTTTTGAAAATCCCATTTTAGTAAACACTTACACTATAATCAACTTTTTCCGCCATTTTCCAAAATGGCGGATGTTCCTGTTGTGGGAAAAGTTGGGAATTTTTATCAAATGATCATCGACTCATACCAAACTCATTCCACTAGGTCTCGTTACCCGGCCAATTTTGTCTAGGTCAAGGCCATATTTTGGCTAAATTCCCCGGACTATTGGTGGTTTGTTGCTTCCGCGCTCTCTTTCTAGGCTTTGGAGTCAATAACATTTCTTCTTCCTCTTCAAACTCTGGTAATATTTCTTCATTAGAAGACCTATTTGCAATGGGTTCTGGGCCTAGATCTGGGCATGGTAAGTTTTGTGGACTTCTTCACAGTAAGGCTTAATTTTCTGAAATAGGCAATTTTTTCAGTAGTGTAAAAGTAAGGCTTTTAAAACAGTTCAAGGTCACCTGAGCGATGACGTCATCGATGACGTCATCGAGGTCAATGACCCCATCGATGACGTCATCGATTGCATCATCGATGACGTCATCACCAATGACGTCACTTCCTTGACGTCACACCCATGACGTCACAGAAATGACGTGCTGATGACGTCATCACTCCTTACGTCACCAAGATGACGTCATCGATGTCACAAAGGTCAAGGTCACGCTGAAACCTAAAATTTTTTGGCACTTTTGCTGTTTCTCGCACTACGCTCCGAGTTTTAGTCACAGTTACCATGACCTTGACAACTTGGAGCGAATTTGCGATGAGAAACAGCAAAAGTGCTGAGGAAACTTGAAGTTTGCAACGTGACTCTGCCTAAACCCTCATGTGACACCGCTCGGGTGACCTTGAACTGTTCCAAAAGCCTTACTTTAACCATTACTGCAACCGCGATGTGCACCCTACGACAGACACCGAGCGACTGACTGTCCGGCCCCGCGCACTCTAGGTATATGGGAAGTGGTGGGGGGAACTGCGAAGACCTCGGGAAACTCGAAAATGTCAAGCCAGGTAGCACCGTTTCGGTGCTACCTTAAATTTACATGTTAAAGTGTGATGACCTTGAGGTTGACTGTGAACCTGGGGCTTAGGATTGTGTTTAACAGCTTGACGTTTTCGCCAGAGTTCAAGTGTGGTGACCTTGAACTGGTTAAAATTAAAACTGCACAGCAGACTGCACAACACGGATGTGCACCCTACGACAGCTGCCGAGCGACTGACCTCCAGGCCCTGCGTACTCTAGATATATGGGGAAGTGGTGGGGGAAATTTCAAGGTCATTCAAACGGAGTTTTAAAAAAGTCAAAGAGTAGAAAGACTACTCTTGTGAGTCTATAGCGATTTCATTGATAGTGAGTGCTTCGGTATGCCAAGTTGATCTGTATTGACACGCTCCTAAATAATGTTTGCAAAAACCTGCAAAATGATTGTTGCACAATTTGCAGCCAGTTAGCTGTTTTAGTTTAAATTCAATGCAACGTTCAGGGCAACAAGTGTACTTATGCCCTCTCATTTGGTACACATGGAATGTCTTCAACTTCGGTTTCGGCTTCTTCCAAGACTTGCACTTACACATGCACTGACCAAAAGCTTCACATGTTCTACAAGCCAGGCCATCCACCACATCAATGTCATTCGGCCATGAAAAACATTTCTGTTCGCAACAGTAGTTGAGTTGACTTTCCATGTTGCTGCGGTGAAGGTGCGCAATGAAATGATGCTGTAGTCAGTGAGAGTGCACCTTAAATAAACTCAGTGGAGGGGGAAAGGTCAAGGTCATTCAAACAGAGTTTTAAAAAAGATGACTAGTCGTCCTCCTCGTCCGTCGTACTTGGAGAGCTGTCAGACGGAGAGCCCCGCGCAGGTGCTCTCCAGATGAAATGTATATCTATTTGAAAGCGCAGGCCGGGATCTTGTACCATCAACTCCTTTAATCTATTACATACCAATTCCACTTTGTACACATTGTTAATAATCAACACCCAAGGCTTTGGCTGAACATAACGTGTAGTTGAGTCAGCCTCGCAGACAGTTACATCTTCCGGTGATATTGGAGTGTATAAATGTGTAGAATCTCGTTGCTGAGGCTGGCTTGAAGTTGAAGGTTCTGTGCCGACCCTGGTTGCATCAAAATTCAAATCCATTCTACATTCAAGAGGTCCAGGGTTCCCGTTGAATACATTGAGTAATTTTTGATACAAGACTTCCACTTCTGTCGCATCCTGTAAATGAACAGTCCACCGCAAGGGAAATGCTTCGTCCGTAGTGGAGTCAACTTGAGAAAGAGTTCCTTCCGCCATGGCAGCTAAGCAAGGAATGAGGTGAGCTGCAGTCAGTTGTAACATTATCGAAAAGTAGAGGGGGAAATTTCAAGGTCATTTAAAATTGGGTTTTAAAAAAAGGAAGGAGTGGAGAGGAAAGTTCAAGGTCATCCAAATTGAGTTTTAAAAAAAGGAAAGAAGGTCACTCCCCATCAGCCTTGTCGTTGTCTCCTACATCTTCATCCGCATTAGATTCACTGTATAGGTAAATCGGTGACATTGGTGAGTATTGCGGTGAGTGTTGACCGTTGTTGTCCTCCTACCGCAATGTAACTTGCGACCAATCATAGTTGAAATTCATTTGTATTATGATCCCAGGGTTGTCCCGCAGTATTTCTTTCATCCGTTCACAAATTGTTTCCAAATAGTGAACACTGTCGATGGATAGTGTCCAACCTGTACTCGTTCCAACATCAGTAGTGGAGTCAGCTTGGCTGATGGTGTTGTCCGCCATGGTTGCTTGTCGAACAAGGAATGACGGGTGATGTGATACTCATGCAGGAACATGGTGAAGTGGTGGGGGAAGTTTCAAGGTCATCCAAACGGAGTTTTAAAAAAAAGGAAAACCTACAAAGTAACATTGAAACTTTCCAACTGATGGTGGCGGGCGTTTTCTTCTGCAACCTTGCCGACACATGTGACTATACCATATAGTATGAAAAGTACAACCATAATAAGGCCGAACAATAAAAGATAGCCGTTGACTATCATGATATTTTCTGAGTGGATCTGCTTTCTTCTTATCTCCCTCCCTTGCATCCTCTTCTCTAACTCGTGGATGAAGTCGCAGCATGCGTGAGGACATCTTTCATCTGTTGGTAGGTTTGCCATTGTTGATGTTGTCGGTTTGGCTGTTGAAGATGGAATGAGGTTTCCAATCGTGATGTGCCATGTACACCAATAGTGAAGTGGTGGGGGTAGCAAAGCAGTGGAGGGGGAAGTTTCAAGGTCATTCAAATTGTGTTTTAAAAAACCTATCTTGTTACTGAGCTAATATGTCAGTAACAAGATAGGTGTTTTTGCTCTTTTACTTCTTTAATATAATGAAAAAATAAACATATTCTACAATGGTTAGAACAAGAAATACAACTGCTAGTCAGCTGAAGTAATCCAAGTTGTCCGGCTCGGTCTTCATGGACGTCGGTGAGGAAGCTGTCGATGAGTGTCCAGGCTCTTCCTTTGGCTGCCGGGTGTTCCGTATATTGCAAGCGTAGACTTGCACATTTATACGGTAGCCTCTTGCCACCATTAGCTGCAACTCCTTGTACAAATCGTTCAGCTCCTGTTGCGTCTTGATAGTCACCTCCTCATAGCTGGCACAGCTTACGTTGAGAGACATCCTGATGTTGCTAGGTTGGCTGCTGGAGTAGAAATGAAGCCAAGGCACAGCGCTTGGAGGTATATGAAAAAGTGGTGGGGGTGTTTGCATTCAAACAGGTTTGACTTGTAGCGTGGTGGTGGGGGTAACTGTGAAATGCAAAGGTCAAAGGTCAAGGTCACCCGCGAAGTTTAAAAAAAAAATGCAACATATCAATATGTGACAAACTTCACATATTGATATGTTGCATTTTTTTGTCTTTTGTATTTTTTTTTCTTTTTTATGGTTTATTTATTTATAAAACGTTACAATAACATATTTACAACAGTAAAACTTAAATCTAACATTGCTGCTTGTCGGCGATGTGGATGGTCAACTCGGTGGAATTGCTACCCGTGCAACCGTGGGAAACCAGGTAGAGACAGCCGGGTTGGATGGAGCGTAGATCCTCGTTCTGGAGGAGATGGACGAACCGTTTCGGCAGGTAGACTTGGAACTTGGGCTCATCCCCCGGAGTGAACGGTGCCTCGCTAAGACTGCAGCAGATGGCCTCTCCAACTGTAGTCTCCATCTTCTTCATGGCGTGGATAATGTAGTGCTTCTCGTCTTTAAGTTCGGAACACTTCTTGACGGGTAGTATGGTAGATTTGGAGTGAGCATTGAACTGCTCAACCAAAGTTTGCAGGAACTGGTGAGATGCCATGGTCGAGATATAGATCGTCTTCTTCGTCTTCTTGCTGGGAGATGTTGTCGTCTCGGAATCTCGAGTAATACTCATGCCAGGTCCCGGTCTGCTCCTCACTTATATAACCCCCGTTACCCCCACCACTCCCCATTTCCCCACTTTGAAGGTAAGATGCGAGTTTATAGGCGTTTTTTAAAGCGCAATGTCTATCTTTTTCATGTTCTGGACTTTTAGTACAAATACAAACATTTTCCATCGTATACTTGTAATTTTTATCCAATTCCACATCATTAACCGGAACATGAGTAAATCCTTCGATCCATCTTTTCTTTTCCAGCCCCTTTGTGTAAATATTGGTAAACTTGTCTGAAAAGTGATGCATAATGTGATACAAGTCCGTGTAACTTGTAAAACCATCATACCAATCGATATGATGGAAGTGTTTTGAAATCCATCTGTTGGTAGTAGCGGCTTTACTGGTTAAAGATGAATAAGAACATGGTGGTTTAAATAAAAACGAATAAGGAACACTTGTATTGATGTCGAAAAACACAAGTTCTTTTATGATAAATCTATCATCATTACCCCGAAACGCTTGGAACTCAATTATACCAGGTTTGGACTTTACTTGTTCTTCTTCCTTGTCCATTGCGAAGATCACTCGTCTGCTCATGACGAAGTCCAAAGGTCAACTGATTTCCACACCACGGTAGGTACGACTTTTATACCCGGCCGTACAGTTGTTGGCGCGTTGGTGTATATTTAACGTGGGCACCGTCCCCGGTAGGCCTAACCCCACAAAGTGTTTGATATTGTTTTAAAAATTAACCATTGCTGTGTAGTTAATTGTCATTTAGGTTTCCATCTTTACATTTTCCTTGTTTTCATTTTCATCACTAACACTTGATTCTTCTCCTCCTTCTTCTTCCTCTTTTTCATGTTTTACTGATTTCTTATGTAGTTGAGCGTACTTTTCCAATTGTCTCCACATTTGTACTTCATGAGGAACCCTATTGAATATAGAAGTATCTGCAGGTCCGTACAATATAGGTGCGTCCGGTTGTTTGTCTAAAGTGTCTTCCAGATAATCTTTAATAATTGAACTTGAAAACACCAGTTGTCTCAAGTATCTCGTTATTGGTTCAGTTGCACAAGTTAGAATAAAAAAACTCTTCTCGATTAAGTTGAATCTTGTTATCATGTCTTGTTGTGTCTCTCAACCGCAACTGATGATCACCACGATGTTTAACAATATCGATTTCCACATTTGAATCCAAAAGGCCTACTCTTGTCTTTCTTCCAAACATGTTACTACTTAAATAGCATTCTAGCAGATGCAAGTGTTTCATAAACGATTCCCAAGCAGTGTCCGTAAACAAAATCATTTTGGGTCCATGAGTTAAAATTACAGTAGGGGAATAATCTGTAGATTTCATAACACCGATTAAAACACTTTTGTCCAAACTGGAAGAGATTGGGTAAAATATTCGCAAGAATACCTCACTTAATATGTTAGGAGAAATATTATCTTCAATATCCCTTTTCCTCTTGTGTGCATTCTTTCTTCTTTTACCTTTTTCCTCAACATTATTACTGGCGTGGAGTTGTCCGCAAGCGTTGTGTTCATCTCCCTCCGGTTGACCTTGAAGATCTAAAAAGTCGGATATCTCCTTCTCAATATCTACTACATTTTCTTGTGTACCACTAGGAGAAGCCATATTGAATAAGATGCTACCCATACAACAACAGGCAACAAACTGATAAGGAGCGAGCTGAACGCTCTGCTTTTATACTCGCGGAATGCATTGGAATGTAGGAAAACCGGTCTTTTACAATACATTTTTAACAATTCCAGTTAAAGGTGTGTATGTTACGATTTTATCATGTAGAATTAAACAGTATGCAGTTGTATTAGCCGATATAGGCGCGTTGAATTCCATTTCTATTTTTATATCTACACTTGATGATTTTACCGATTCATTTTGTTTAGAACAATCGATTACAACTATAGGGTAACCATCTAAGTATTTTTCTGGTGATAGTAAAGGTGCATTCGTTTTACCATAATATGAACTTTGGAATCTAGCATACATATCGTACAATATGCTGTACTTTTTATTAGCGAATGACACATTTAAATTATCGTATGGAAAAAATTGTGAATTTAAATAAACTTTAATATTTTTCAAGTTGCAATGATCAAATTGGCCTGCATGTTTGGTGATGGTGTCTCTTCTGCCTGTTTGTAAACCAAATATAATATACCTGGCTCGTTCCACATAATTAGATGTTTTAACTGTCCAAGTGTGTCGATCCGTAGTTGGCAAGCTGGGATGTTCATGAAATTCCCAACTTCTAAAAGGAATTACAATATCACGATCAGCCTTTAACTTTCTTAATAGTAGCATTCTATGCTCGTCAGCTAATTTTACATGTGGAACTCTCCATACAATTTTGTCTAATGTTAATTTCCATTCTAAAGTTGCATCTGTTGTACCGTCTGGAGCTTTAATAATATCTTTATCGTTTGAAGATCTCAACAAAACTAATTCTTGTTTAACGTTTAATATTATTTTCCTATAATCTTCAGCAAAACCAAGCAACAAACGTAACGGAATATGAAAATCAAAATTTCCATTTGTATCTGGAGTGATTGTGTCTTTTGCAGGTAAAACCCATCCTGCAGGTTGTATTAAATTGGTTTCATTAGGTGATATAGATGTTAATCCCTTTAAAGTTGTTGCAATACCTACTTTTTTAGTAGAATCAACTGTTACACCTGATATTTCATATCTAATTTCATCAAACAGGAAAGCCATGGGATTATTTATAAATGGAACTGTTGTACCAGTAGTAGTACCGTCCTTTTTAGTAACTTTTCCTTCAATATACAAGTAACTTTCACATGGTAGTGTGTAAATGTCTTGATTTTGTATGGGAATACGAATTTCATCGTTATTGTTTAATTTTGATGAAGTGTAAGGGTTGTGGGTGTGATATTCTTTTTCCCATAGGGTTTCGTCGAATGTTGGACCCTGAGCTATATCCAGTATATCCATTATCGGTTACTTTTAATCCAATTCTCTCTAAGAAACGAATGTTCTCGCGTGTTAACTCCTCCACAGCTGAAGAGCTACTAATGCGGATTCCTGTAGGTTGTTCGCTTTTAAATGTTAAACCCATGATTTTGTATTAAAGTGTTGATTTTAAATGTAATCTAACCGTAATAGGCTCTTCTCGGAAATCTATCAAGTTACCGTCTTGATCCAATACGTTCAACACGATGTCTGAAATGAAAGTGGTGTTCAAAGGTAGATATACCAGGTTTTGCGGCTTTTCAACAATTTTAAATCCAGGTGGTACACTGGGGTAAAAAGTATGTATTATATGAGTATTTGCTCCATCTCTGTAAGCTCCTTGTATAATGTTACAAGTTATGTCTATACTATTGACTTTTAATATTGTTACAGTTTGTTTACCGGAATGTGTTTTATTTGGTTCTAAAATTGCTCCATCTTTGGGAAATCCTAATAAATCACCAATTGAGTTTGGCTTAGTGAAATCTATATAATATTTTGAAGTAAGCTCAGCTTTCATTGTATTATTATTACCTTTTAGCGATATATTGTCTTTTCCCATTTTATTTTGCAAAAATTCATTAATATGATCAATTTCATAAGAACCTGTGGGTAAACTGCACTCTTCTAAGTCTGTTAACTTACCACTGGCATCTTTTCCTTTATAATAATGCAATAAGTTATTTTTACCTTCCGTAACATTGGGAATAGAGTTGTAAGTTGTAAAATCCAACAGTGCTGCCTCCCAAAATCTTCCTTTTTGCAAGCGTAACGCTGGAAAAAGGATACTTCGTAAAGTGGACGATTTTCCTGTTAATGATACCGTATAGGAAGACATCTCAATAGTGACTGATACTTTTAGCTAGGAATTCCAAACATAAATGGCCGCATATTGAAGTATTATCAGGTTGTTCTCTTTTATAGTTGTAATATATGTTTTTAGCAGATTTAAAGTAATGTTCAAGTTCTTTAGGAGGTGGCAAATTTCCAAAACTATCAAAATAATATACATTACTATTTAGTTTCTTATAACACACCCAATGGGTGCCGGACCCTTCAGTATTATCCAAATTTACGATTCCAGTCTCATTTTTCCATATTTTCTTTGGTAAACTGTCTTTCATAAATACTCCGCGGAAAAATGGTATTTTTAAACAGGAAATATATTTAAATAATTCAACATTAGTCAACGCTTTATGTGGTATAACCAATTGATTTCTTTTATTTAATATGCACGATACGGTCTTAGGTATAGACCAGCCCCGTTTTTTACCATTGACCATATTGTCGGTTTTTTATTATTTTTCCTCGGAGAACGTCTTTTTAGTCTAATATTACCACCATGTTTTCTCTTGGTTGATCCTTTTTTATTCTTACCCCTCCTTTTTCCACCTCCTACCGCTGTTTTAGCCTTCATACCTGCTGTTACCGCTAAAGCTGCTGCTTTTTCCGCAATACTAGCGTCACTAGACTTTACTCGTTGCCAAGCTATATTCGCTAGCTTTTTATCAGCGATTGACCTATTTTTTGAATCGGTAAACGTGGAATATGCGATATCGTGTTCTTTACTAGCCTGATCTAACTTATTTATGCCTGGATCACCTCTTTCCAGTCGTTTTTTCAATTTAGTTCCTGGTCCGCAATACTGATAACCTCCCGGTATGTGAAATTCGTATGGTAAAGCGTCTATTGCTCTGTTTACGATAGATCCTACTGGAATACGATTTAAAGCTTTACTTAACAGAGAAACCGCTGTGGACGTGATACCGCCTCCTTTCCGTATAGTGTCTCGATATGGACTGGTGTAATGAAACGCCATGATTGTCTTTTATATTTGAAAAGCGTAACCCATGTGTTACCTCTATGACAGGTTGCACATAAATGATGTAATATATGGTGTTATTTAGTTAAATATCAAAAGTACCCCAATCTGATGATCTAAACTTTTGTGTGTTATGATTAAAAAAATATTTATAAAGAATTTCTTGTTTAATCCATGTATTTCTCATTTTTTCGTCAATAGGTTTATGTTGTCCTGCTACAATATAATTATGCATATCAAATAATAAATTACCTATTACTTTAACAAGAAAATTAACAGTTACAGCGTTATTGGCATAATCAGGGTCTGCAACATTTGTTAATCGTTTGTTATCACAATTCCACCATTTTTTTCCAGTTGGCTCTAATTGTATTATCTGTTCATAAGTAACAGCATCACCAGGCTTTTCACCAATACCTAAATTTGTCAATAACTTTCCTTTACCATCCCAAACATAATTGTTTTCTTCAAGTAAAGTAAACTTTTTATTTCCTTGTACAAATACATCTCCTTGACGTGTTACTACTTGGTTTTGTTTCACAAAACCGGAGGTTTCTTGTTTTAAAGTTTCCTTCATTTGACCCACCGTTGCACCATCTGATGGTGCAAAACCATCTTTTACATTCGCTAAACAATTACCAAGACAGTCAATAACTCCTACATCACGTGTAATACAATGATCTTTGATGTATTTTAAATTTACAGCATCATTTTCATTTTTTGGATAACCTATATCGTTAATAACAAATTTATAAAAAGAAAACCCATCTTTTGTCTTTTCAGGTATTATAGAATGTAAATAGCGTCTATTTATGCTGTCTTTTTCATCTACAGGGTCTGCTACGTTGGATATACGCCGATTTTCAGCATTATACGTTTTTCCATTAAATTTTAACGTATTCTTTAATTCCGATGATAAATAACCTCTGTTTATTGCATCAGCGTTTTGATTTGGCTTACCAACGTTGGAAATTCTATGATTACCCGCGTTATATGTGTTTTTATCTAATTTCAGTGTTGGTACTATCTCTTTTTTTAATACTTTTAAATTTATTGCATCATTTTCATCTGTGGGATCATTAATGTTTTTTAACCGTTTATTACTAATATCATAATCTCCATCAGGTGTTTGTGGTAATCCAACACCTCTTTTTAAAGTATTAAAGTAATATAATCCATCTGATGAATACCGTCCGAACTTGTCAACACTCATGGTGCAACTGAATAACATTCTAGAGTGTAACCCATTTTTATAATATTAGTCCCGATTTCTAACCCATATCAGTTTTTATACAAATTCTTAGTCTTCATCAGTTACATTTGCATCATTCCCGGGACATTTAAAATATTTTAAATCTGCACTAATTAATGATCTGTCTGCTTCATTTCTAAATACATGATTTTTATGAATAAATTCCTCACCAGACAATTTTCTAAATCCGCTAAATGAATTTGGATCTGCAATTAATATATTTTGATAATCATTTACATCCATTAATTTAAATCTTTTGGTATTATAAATAAACTCTTGATTTGCACTATCATATTGTAATGTTTGTCCTACAGTTGCAGCATCCTTTGGATCTGTTCCTTGTGCCAAATTACCTATTTTCTTATTTTTCGCATTGAAAGTACTACCTTTTGGTTTGTCTAATATTAAAGATTGTTTTACTACAACACAATCGTAATCATCGATACCTGAAAATATGTCAATTATTCTTCTATTTGTACCCAACCAACTTCTATGATAATTGTTTGGATTAGTATGTAAAACTTGTGATAAAATCGGAACATCATGAGCATCTGTAGCTAATTGCGCATTTGATAATTTCATGTCTTTGCAATCCCAAACATTATTTTTTTGTTCAAGTAAAATAAACTTTTCATTTCCTTGTACAAACACATCACCCGACCGTGATACTACTTGATCCTGTTTTACAAATCCAGATGTTTCTTGCTTTAAAGTTTCCTTCATTTGACCCACTGTTGCACCATCTGATGGTGCCGAACCATCTTTAACATTCGCTAAACAATTACCTAGACAATCAATAACTCCTACATCACGTGTAATACAATGATCTTTTATATATTTTAAATTTACAGCATCATTTTCATTTTTCGGATAACCTATATCGTTAATAACAAATTTATAAAAAGAAAAACCATCTTTTGTCTTTTCAGGTATTAATGAATGTAAATAGCGTCTATTTACGCTGTCTTTTGCATCTTTAGGGTCATCTACGTTGGATATACGTTTATTTTCAGCAGTATACGTTTTTCCATTGAATTTTAACGTATTTTTTAATTCTGATGATAAATAACCTTTGTTTATTGCATCAGCGTTTTGATTTGGCTTACCAACATTGACAATTCTATGATTACCTGCGTCATATGTGTTTTTCTGTAGTCTTAATGTTGGTGATATCTTTTCTTTTAATACTTTTAAATTTATTGCATCGTTTTCATCTGTGGGATCTTTTATGTTTTTTAACCTTTTATTAGTTATATCATAATCCCCATCAGGTGTTTGTGGTAAACCAGCTCCTCTTTTTAAATTATTTGCGTAATATAACCCATCCGAGGAGTAACGTCCGAACTTGTCGACACTCATGGTGCAACTGAATAGTAATCTAGTGAGTAACGCATTTTTTATGAAATTACCCCACGGTTTCGGAGTTCATCCACTAAAGCCACCCATTCGTTTTCCAATCCAGTATGACCCGCTTCTTTAGCTTCATGTATTAGTTTCATTCTATCCACCAATTTATTGATATTATTGTAATAAATCACATTTGTGTTACATAGTTTCTTCATTAAACCTGTACCTGTAACAGATTTGTTTCTTTTTCTTGGTTCTGGAGCACTTATATCCAAAGTGGATGACACAAACCTTCGTTTTACAGGTTTTCTTGGCATTATCGGCATTGGTTGTCTTCTCGTTGTTGGTATTAACTTGGATACAAATACTCTATATTTTAAAGACCTAGATCTAAAAACTGGTTGGTCAGCTAAATATTTTCTCCTGTATGCATTGGTGTGTTCCAAAATCTGTTTATATGCTTCCATGTCTTCTTCTTTAACTAACAATTCTAAAGGCTTTTTTTCAAATAATAATTCAAATAATCCTCTTGTGCCCTTATATCTTTGATTACCAACAATAATATTATCATTTTCATCAATGTTTACCGGGCTATTACCAACCATTAAACCTTCTTCTGTTAATCTTACTCCATAACTATGGTAGTTTTTATTAGGATTTATTCCAGCTAACATTTTTATCATGTATTTCCTTCCTAAAGGTCCTTTGTTATGAATGTTTTCACCCAACAAGCTTATGTTTGACGGACCTTCCCTTGCTTCTTCTTCTTTTTCCTCTTCACTAGCAGTTGATACATCTTCATGTCCTCTTTTAGCTTTTACTTCATATAATTCTCTTATACCACTATAGTCTGGTGATTCTAGCTCTCTTTCAGGTTCTCCGCCGGTA
This sequence comes from Neoaliturus tenellus, assembly GCA_030545055.2. Lineage (NCBI taxonomy): Eukaryota > Metazoa > Arthropoda > Insecta > Hemiptera > Cicadellidae > Neoaliturus > Neoaliturus tenellus. The sequence goes on from CM061531.1 coordinate 8,036,284, forward strand.
AAACCACTATATGTAGAGGATTCCAGGTCTTCATCACTAAAATCTTCTGATTTTACATTTTCTCTTTCAAACTTTGTAATAGGTGCAATTGCATCTCCTTCCAAAACGGGTTTAGCAAATTTTTTGTTTAATTGTTTCAAGGGTTCAGTAATAGGTTTAAAAGTAGATTCAAGAAATTTCTCCCTTTCGCTAATACCTAATTTTAATGCTCTGTTTTTATCTCGAATAGAATCACTAAGTGATTTTATTTCCTTTATTAACTTTTCTTGGTTAACCATGTTTGTAGCAAGACGTGTTGTACAACAATGAATGTTTTACATCATGATCAGTGTATTAGTATAAATTTATCAAATCCTATCCTGTATCGACCATTGTTTAGCGGTTGTTCCTTCATAATTGTTAAAAACCCATATTTTTCAGCCCAAGCCTTTCCACACAACTCTTTAAATCGTTCAAATGGCATATCCGCACTTACATGGTCATAATATATGTGTTTTAGGTTGGTTTCATCCTGTTTAAATACAATTAACATGTTTGCATTGTCTCTAATGAGCTGTTTCGGTATTTTGCTGTAAGTTTGACCAATATAAATGCTCTCTATGTTGTTATGTCGACCCATGGCGAAGTAATTTCTTATTGTATTTTGATTTTCACAAGATACGTCGTCAAATATGAATACTGAGAATAGTTTAGCCTCTTGCGGTTGCATGACACTCTCGCTCGCGTTGAATTTAAAATATTTAACTTCAGGCACATTATTGAGTATTTGTTCCAATAACTGATATTTTGGTTGTTGTAGTGACTTTGAAAATACATATAAATTATTGAAACGTAATCCTTTAGGGTTTGTAATCAAATTGAATACTACATTTGTTTTTCCACAATTGGAAGGACCGGTAACCAGACAACGCACCGTGTTTGGTAACAAAACACCGTGTTTCCCAGTATTGAATTGAGAACCATCCACTGTGAGTTCATCTATATTATTAATAGTAAAATTGTCTTTTTGCGGTATTATCTCCATCCTTTGTAATGGTTCAACCCAAAATGATGCTCTATCATTATATTAGATCCTTTTTAGGTATCCAAGAATCTTCCGTTTTATTAAATCCTAACCATCGTACTTTAACCTTATCCTTTTTTCGTTGCAACACCTTTTCAACTAAATATACATCACCTACTGTTGATTTTAACATTTCATGTCCATAAAACCCTCCTTCAAGCAATTGTCCTTTATTATCTTTTAAAATGTAAGTTTCTGGTACTGTAGGTTGCACCTTAAATACGGTAAATACCTCATTTGTCCAGTTCGGAAGATATCTTTTACTGAATACACCTTTGTATTTGCTTATTCGCACTTTATCGCCAACATTAAACCTTTTAGGCTTTAGTTTTTCAACTTTTGGTTTAGTATTCATTTTTATACGTTTTAATACAAGTTTTTCATTTTTATTAGTCACCTGGCTTGGTTTCATACCGATAGTTCTATGAAACTTGTTATTGTAATCGCTTATAAGTTTTGGTAACACATCAATCCATACGTGTGATCCTCTGTTGGAAAACATCTTATACATCGCACCTTTTAAAGTTCTGTTAAATCTTTCAATTATTGATGCTTTTACCTCTGAATTGGTTGAGTAATGGTTAATGTTGTGTTTTTTCATTAAATTTGCAAATTCCTTATTAAAATATTCTTTTCCATCATCAGTTTGTAAATGTTTTATAGTATGTTTGTCTCTTTGTATAGCTGTTTCCATTGCTTTTGTAACACTTTTACCACTTTTATCTTTTAGTGGTAAAGCATCTGCCATTTTTGAAAAACAATTAATAATAGTCAATATGTATTTAAATCCTCTATTTTGTTTACTATAAGGAATCATTTCGATTAAATCCGCTTGATATAAATCATTTATTCCTTTTATCACTGTATTTCTTCGTGGAAACTTTCTTCTTGCAGGTTTATGAAGTTCGTTGACAATTTCTTGCTTCAAGTTCTTCATATTGCAGGTTTGAATGTTTCATGTATCATATGTATAATCACAATGAATGTTGTCTTGAATATTCACATTATTTATATAGGTCAAGGTCATCCAAACTTGTGTAAAAAAATGGGGAACACGGCGTTTGACTTGCCGTGTTCCCCATTTTTTTACGGAAGGAGGAAGGAATAAGGTCGAAGTTGTAGAAGGACGAAGAATAGGTTACTAGTTGATAGGGTTTAGAGAGTAGTGGCCGAAAGGAAGAGTATGGATTTTATCCGGCATAATATGCCTTTTATCATCTTGAGCTGATAGTGCTCTTTTAACTTCAGTGACACTGTAGACCTCATGTTTAAAGCTTCTGATAGTGTTGAACGTTGCAGACATTGTAGAATCTTCAAACAAGCAGGTCTTGTAATGGTCAAATGTCACATGTTTCTTTAAGTATGATGTTTTGACTCCTTTAGCTTTCTTCACTGTCGGTATGTCATTTTCCATATACATCTTGAAGGAATATAATTTGGACATCAGCGCAACTATTTCCTCCAAAGGCATTCCATTTGCTTCATCTTTAAATTTTCCAATTACTTTTTTATTCTTTTCATTATAATTTGGATGGTTCTTTGGATAGTCAGAGAAGTCAAAGTCGTCTTTGTATGGGAAACTCCTTAGATCTTCATACATGTCCAAAGTCTTTAACCAGTAGATGAACGCGTCGGTATCCATGTATGCAACTCCAATGTTGTCTCTTCCGTAGTGTTTAACCATTTTGTTGTAATGGAAATCATACATCAGAGTTTTACTTATATCCAAAATCGACATTCCAATGTATAACGGACGATCCATCACTATTGTTGTTTTCTTCATACTAACGGCGACTAGATCTTCGTTTATAATCATGGATGTTCCAAAATTTGGTTTTTGCACTAATTTTTCCAATTTCCTAGGATCACTTACTAATTTTACAATCTTGTGTTTTCTTTTGTTTTCTAAGGTCTTCCCAAAGATGGCGTTGTTCATCAATTTATAAAAGTCCTTTTCAAATGCTGATGTTGCTGCTGCTCTTCTTGTAGTGTTGGAATCAATATATGGTTTCAACCAACAAGACTGGGTGAATTCAATTGCTCTATGAATTCTTACTAAACGTAGACCCAATTCAAGAGCTTGTTGAACTACCCAGTAGTGAGCCACATACCGATCTTTATTCTCCAAGGTCATCATCAATTTTGGCCATCTTCCTGTTGGTGAAACTTCAGTCTTGGCTAAGAGAGGCAAGTCGTAGTGATGATCATGAAGGTGCTCTGGATATTCAAAATCACAGTCCAAAATATAGCCTTTTGAACCATTCTTTGGAATCTGTGAGATGTCACCGATGGTGGCTGGGTCGATCCATTTGAAGTCAGCGTAGGGAAGCGGATTTGACATTGCCCAACCATAAAGGTTGTTTGCGTCAAAGTAGCCAAGGTAGACTGATGGTTGTCTCTCGTCGAAGCCTGGGATGTACTTGTTGTTAGCTTTCACATGACGTGTTACAGCTTGTGTCAAACCGCCTCGTACACCAGATTCTATCATGAGCACCATATCAATATCTGTTAGAAGTTCTAATCGACAGTTGGTTGACTTTAGCATAGCTTGCCATGCTAATCCTGGAGATGTGTACGAGTGTAGAGGGTCCAGTCCATAGGCGGAGAAGCAGGTGTTTCGAAATTCTTCCATCACATCGCACAGCAGAGTTACATCCAATTTTATGTAAAAGTCAGAATATTCCCCTAAGGTTTGAATGTTTAGTTGGTTCCAAACATTACAAGCATGATTGTAGTCTTCAACGGTGATTGCACTTTCATTTAACTTGCTATTGAAGGCTTCAATCGGTGGCAGACTGGTTTCTTCAAATTTTTCTACAGAAGTTATGTAATCATAGGGGAACACTCCTTTACGCATTACTAAGTCCAATTTATCTTCAGGTACAATTTTGCTGGTTTCTTTTAGGTCTTCTCTTCTTAGGTTCTCAGACAATTTACTCAAACTAGATGACATAAATCTATAAGAGTCTACGAAGCGAAGTTTAATTTTACCTACTGTTTTTGAGAAACTGATGTACTTCTCCAATGTTTCAGCTAATACTTCAATTTTTCCATCATCTCGTCCTAACTCTGGGATAATAAAGTGAGAGTCATAGCCGCTAAGATTGTGTAACACGACAGGGATAAAGTTTGGCAGTTTGTAATTTATATTGCATGAATTACAAGCAGCTCCTCTGTATAACCCTGTCAGGTGATCGTGATCTCTTACTTTTTGATTTTCTTCACTGAAGCTCTTCTTGCATAAATAACATCTTGTTGCCGAATTGCATTCTTCTTGTTGATTTTGGTTCAAAGGTTCCATAGGTACAACATTACCGTATAAGCGTTGCGCCTTTTCAGCAATGTCGTACAACTGGTCTACAAAATACTTAGCGGCTTCTTCACCACGGTAGAGTATTGGAGTGGATGTTAAGCCATAGTCTTGCAATTGTTCTTCAGGTAAAGTAGATTTCACCAATAAGCAAAAACTGTTAGGTTGATGCAATTGATATTTGGTTTTTCTAGTTACTTCACCATCCGGAATTTCCTGTGGCACTAACGTGGATTCAAAGTCAGCGTAGATAACTAGTGGAATCCGGTATTGGTGAACTGTTTTATTGAACTGGACAAATGCTCTAGATGGTGGTGGCAGACTAATCTTCACTTCATAGTTGTCATTACAAAGACGTTGGTGTTCTGACAACCACTCTGATCCTCCACGTCTCAAGTCTTTATTTGTGAAACAAAAGCATCTCTTACACACTGTTACTCTAATTTTATTTTTAGTCACTTGTCGTCCAACCAAAGTTTCAAAGTTCTTGATGTAAACATAATGTGATATTTCACCTTTGGTCAATAGCAGTAAATCCGTATGATTTTGACGTTCAGTCTTTGTAACTCGTAACGGGTATACGTTATTTGATTCGTCTAAACCAAACACATTAACTGAAACTCCTGGGTTTTTTCTTTCAAATTTAGCAACATCATTAAGACTAACAGGATACGACATACCTTGGAAGTTATAGCGGTGTTGAACAGCTTCGTATGCTATGCTAGGTCTACAGGCATTAGGTTCCACATATTTTGCTAACATTGCATACCGGAAACATTCATTATCCTCATTTTTCACATTGATACATGATCTTGTATCTCGGATCACCTTTGGTAGAGGGATAAAGCTGCTTCCTCTCATACCATATCCATGCTTGTGAACCCTCACATCCATACCTTCAATTGATGATAGCGTCCAGCCGGATCCTCTTCCTTCATGTTCTTGAAGTTTCACTAGCAGTTCAACCAAACATTCTTCTAAAATTTCGTTGATATCAGATGTGGTTGTAAGGGTTCGGTTTTTAGCAATGAATGCTCTCGGTGAATTTTCACCATCGGTATTAGTAAACATAGCCTCCAACACCAATCCAAATTTAATAAAGTTCAATCTTGCCAATTCTTCCGTCAATGTTTTTACAACTAGTTTTTTAGCTTGAGTTATAAAATTTTCCAATTCTAATTGCACGTTATTAATTTTGAAATGAATTACAACTGGTCCTGGCAAGGCTGTAGTGCGCAGTTGTCTTATATCTCCCATATCCTCTTCTTGGGTACGCAGTTGTTTTAAATCTTCCACTTTTTCTTTCATTTCCTCTTGAATAAATCCTCCAGCTGTAGATGGTCCAGCAATTGAATAACACTTGGTCTTCTTCTTTGCATTAACTGTAAATAGCTAGCCCAGTCCTCCTTCTGCTTCTGGGGTTTTTCCAAAAACCGATCAATCGCATCCAAGTCTTCTTCACTTACTACAATCTCTTCTTTTCTGTCCTCTTCACGATGCAATTCTCGGTGTAACTGTAGATAGCTATCACAGTCGTCCATCTGCTTCTGGTGGTTTTCCAATAACCGATCAAACGCATCCAAGTCTTCTTCACTTACAACAATCTCTTCTTTTCTGTTCTCTTCATGATGCAATTCTCGGTGTAAAACAAAGATATCTTCATCTTGGAAAAACTCACCACAAATATCGCAAAGAGCCATTTTTTTACAGTTTGGCTTTGAGTGTGCACTCGGTGAATGTCCACGCAATAATGAGCAGCGCGCTCAACCGGGTCCCTTTATACCCGAGGTTGAAGGGTGGGGGAAGGTGACGTCATATACATCCAGTTTATCAATCATGTAGTAGATTTGGCTTTTAAACACCCATTTTCAATTTATTCTTCAACAGGTTTGATAAACCAATGATCTTTGGTCTAAATCCACTACTTTGTACAAATTTTTTTGTTTGGGCACTTCTCGTCCGGAGCAAAAAACTTTTTGGTCAAGGTCAAAATTTTTTCTCAAAAAAAGTTCGGGGGGGGGGTGGGGGAGGGGGTGGGGGAGGGGGTGGGGGAGGGGGTGGGGGAGGGGGGGGAGTGTCATTACTGTATTTAGGTCAAGGTCACGAAAAAACTTTAAAAAAATTAAGCCCCACCTGGGGCACTTGGGTTGTCATCGCTGTAGCCTCCGAAGAGACCCAACTATGACAACAGGGCAACATCCAATGTCGTGTACCCTTCGCCACGCGAGACTTGTAAACATTTACTGCATTGTCTTTTCAATAGCTAACAAAGATTCATTTACATAATTTTGAGTTTCCAGGAGGAAACAAACTGAGGACACCCTAATGGCTTACATCCTCGGTCCGAGTGCAGAGGCCGCCGCAACCTTTTGCATGCCAGCGTACAAACGGACATGCTCCCAAATGCCATCCGCAACCTTTTGCATGCCTGGCAGGAGCCTACCGATAATTAAAATAGGCTTTACACGAGGGCCTACTCCCGTAACCTATCTTTAATATTTTTAATTTAGCAATGCATTCAATTTTTACAAGTCTTTGTGGGTCAAGGCCACAGGGACATTAAAAAAATTCGGCCCCCGTACATCCATGGCGAACCACGAATGTTCGGGGGCCTTGGGGACTAAAAACACAAATAGCTAACAAAGATTTATTTACATAATTTTAAGTTTCCAGAAGGGAAACTAACTGAGGACACCCTAGTGGCTTACGTCCTCGTCCGAGTGCAGAGGCCGCCGCAACCTTTTGCATGCCAGCGTACAAACGGACATGCTCCAAAATGCCATCCGCAACCTTTTGCATGCCTGGCAGGAGCCTACCAATTATTAAAAGTGGCTTTACACGGGGGCCTACTCCCGTTCCCTGACGTTACAATTTACTTTGAGCATTGAAAAAGCTCAAGGGGGATTGCTAAAACAAGCGTATACACTTTAGAAACATAACACACTTACAACACACAATTGAGCTCAACGTAGTCAATGCTGGAACAAGCACATACACATTAAACACATATAACAAACAAGACACAAAGGATAAAAGACACACAGGAGACGTAGGGTACAAGTAAAACACTCTCATATAAAACAATTCGCAATACCCAAACGCAAGCGCAATATCTTACAACTAATACAAGTCTTAAAGTTAGAGTAGACTTCGCTAAACACTGAAGGCGCCATTCAATGTTTAGTGATGCCTATGGCGGTCCGTCCCGATCGTTCACGTTCAACGCGCGGGAGCGGACTGCGAGCCGGCTCTGGCTGGGCCCCCTCCCCACCGGGGCTGCCACGCCCAGGATATCAGGGGTGGGGGAGGGGGTGGGGGTGGGGGTGGGGGTGGGGGTTGGGGTGGGGGGGGGGCTCGCACTTTTTGTCGGGGGGGGGGGGGGCTCGCACTTTTTGTCGGGGGGGGGGGGGCTCGCACTTTTTGTCGGGGGGGGGGGGGGGCTCGCACTTTTTTCCGGGGGGGGGGGGTCAGGTAAGTTAAGTGGGTCAAGGTCACCCACAACACTTGTACTCTAAGTGTTGGCTATACCCCCACCACAACTGGGTCCCTAGGCTGCACAACACCGCTTCGCCAGTATGTCTCCGGCTTCCATGCGGTGCGTCTCGCTGTTCTCTAGCTCTCTATATGTAAGTAATTTTACAAGTTCTGAATGTAGGTCACTACACTTTAACTCTGGGACGATATCGACTTGTAGTATTTCAGTGTTTTTGACTCAAGGTCATCACACTTTAACTCTAGCACATCGGTTATCGTACCTCACCTTCCCCCACCACTGTGACCTTCCCCCATTCCTGCTGTTTCCCCCACCTCTTTTCCCTTGACTCATGCGCTACAAGCAGTCTCTCAGTATTGTGCGGACTTTTGTGAGGGGAAGCCATGTCGCGGGACGCTTTAGGTAGGAAACTTAGCCGTGTTAAGGCTTTATTAGTTGCTCACTGTCCACCACTCAAAGTCAAAAGGGTTTCAACTTTAGCTAAGTGGCGCAAACTGTTGCGCGGACACCCTAAGTTTTATACCAAACAGACTAATGTAAGTTTTACTGATGAAGATTTGTTTAGAATATTGGATGAAATGACTTTTCCTTGCAAAATTCAGTTAGTTACTCCCATTCCTGACAGTTTAGAGTCTTAGTCTCTTAAGCCAATATACCTAGAGTGCGCGGGGCCGGACAGTCAGTCGCTCGGTGTCTGTCGTAGGGTGCACATCGCGGTTGCAGTAATGGTTAAAGTAAGGCTTTTGGAACAGTTCAAGGTCACCCGAGCGGTGTCACATGACGGTTTAGGCAGAGTCACGTTGCAAACTTCAAGTTTCCTCAGCACTTTTGCTGTTTCTCATCGCAAATTCGCTCCAAGTTGTCAAGGTCATGGTAACTGTGACTGAAACTCGGAGCGTAGTGCGAGAAACAGCAAAAGTGCCAAAAAATTTTAGGTTTCAGCGTGACCTTGACCTTTGTGACATCGATGACGTCATCTTGGTGACGTAAGGGGTGATGACGTCATCAGCACGTCATTTCTGTGACGTCATGGGTGTGACGTCAAGGAAGTGACGTCATTGGTGATGACGTCATCGATGATGCAATCGATGACGTCATCGATGGGGTCATTGACCTCGATGACGTCATCGATGACGTCATCGCTCAGGTGACCTTGAACTGTTTTAAAAGCCTTACTTTTACACTACTTTTTTCGTTTCCAGGAGAGCCCCCAAAAACAATTTCTGTTGGGTGATCTTCAATTATTCCTGTGTTACTATTAATGGTAAAAGTAACTGCTGGCCCCCCATTTTAATTTTATATGTCATTGTTTATCTTTAGCATTCAATCATGTAAACAATACAGTCAATAACAACAGCAGACTTTCAGCCAGTGATATGCAGTAAAAAAATATAAAAATCCCCCTCCAAACATAGTAAAATCATAGACTAAGCATATGTATGCTTAATCTATGGAGAAATATTACTCTGTTATAAATAGGTTACGTACCTCCGTCTTCAGCTACAATAAATCCAAACTAATCCTAGACTACCATGGTTTCGACAAATAAATTGTCATCATCGGGTCCGATTTCATGAGACCAAACTTGAGACCAAACAACGATGATGACAATTTATTTGTCGAAACCATGGTAGTCCAGGATTAGTTTGGATTTATTGTAGCTGAAGACGGAGGTACGTAACCTATTTATAATTGTCTTAATCAGCTTCGGAGGCTTAACAACATGAATAAATTACTCTGTTACTTAAAGGTATAATAATTCCCCCAAGTAAATACTACAACAATGTATGGAATGTAAAAGGGACCTTAACTTACTTCCATGCTATTTAAATGGAGTAAGTTAAGGTCCCTTTTGTTTATCGTGCAAGGATCCAGGAAAACCGATATTTAATTGCTTTACAACTTAATAACTTAATTAAAAATAGGTTTTCTATGTAGATAAATATATTTACTACTAATTTAAATAAAAACCTAAAAATTGATATCGGCTGTACTGAAAATTTTGGTCGTGTATCATAAGGTCCCTTTTCCTGGAGCACATATATCACACACACATATATATATACATATATATATATATATATATATATATATATATATATATATATATATATATCCTATATAAATATATAGGATATATATATATATATATATCCTATATAAATATATAGGCCCCTCTTATAGAGGCCTAAATGAAAATGATCATCAAATTGATCTGTTCTTTTCAGGTGGAACGCTTGAGTAGGCAAGCAAGGGAGGAGAGGGGAAAGAAGAAGAGCGGAAGTTAAAATAAAAGAATTGGAAGACATATTACAACATGAAACCAAGGAGAAGGAGAAACTATTGGTATCAACTATTGGTATTGGTATCAATTTGGCAAGAATTATAGACAGTATTACAACCGAAAGAGACAACTTGGCAAGAGAACTCAAAAAAATTGCTCAGGACGTTGTGAGTCATAACTGCCCAAATATCCCCCCACCAGACACTGTAGATAGCTTGGTAGAGTTTGTTTTTATTTTGAATATATTAGTGCACATTGATTCTATTTTTAGTTTGATTGTTTTTATTTTCAAGAACAATGCTCTATTTACATTGGTACATTGGTAGTTCTGATGCAGTTCTGACTATTTTACCTAGCACATACTTTAACAATTTACTCTTATTCAATCCCATAACTTGTAGTTTTATAAATTTCACACGTTTAACTCATCACTGATCATTGATTTCATTGCATTCAACTGTTATCATCTCTTAAGACATTAATACCAGCATTCAAGCATAAACAATAAATATAATTCCAATTATAATAAGTCATGTGAATGTTTGGTTAAAAATACTCCACGATAATTATTATGCAAATATCATTAATGGTGGTTGGGTATTTTTGAATTATCAGATTGTACTAAGGGTGGATGAATTGATGATATGCAATGACTCAATGTTAGAAAGTCAGATTACAGATTGGATTACAGATTGAATGGCTGTATTAATGGAGCAGTTATGAATGGTGAGATTAAAGATAAGTTAATTGCATATGAGTGTGTTATCGTTAAAGCTGACAAAGGCCAATCTGTAGTAATTATGCATCAAAATGAATATAACGAGAAAGTACTAGATTTTATAAGTAAGAATAATATAGAGGAAATTTCATCAGATCCTACTGACAAATTCCAGACATCAATTAAAAATTCTTTGAACCGTGCAGAGCACTTATTGGCTAAGAATACATTGAAATATCTCAAAATGCTAAAACCAAGTGCTCTTAAATAAAACATTATAATTATAATAAATTATAATAACTGAACTTACTTAGAGGTTTACCTAAAGTCCACAAAGATCTCATGCCCATCCGACCTTTGATTAACTTCACTTCAGCCCCGACATACAAGCTCGCAAAACATTTAGATAAAATCCTCAGGAACAATATAAAACTACAAAATAACCATAGCCTTAAAAATAGCTTAGAGTTGATCAGCATCACTGAAAATCTCAAAATCGAAAACCACCACACAATGGCCTCTTTCGATGTAGTAAACCTTTATACCTATGTACCAATCAACATAACCCTAGAGATCACAAAAGATAACTTACTGAACCATTCTGAACTTAGTGTGGAATCTATCGATGAACTGATCAACTTACTTAAGATCACTTTGAACCAGAATTATTTTAGTTTCAATGGAAAATTCTACTTACAACAAGAAGGGTTAGCCATGGGCTCCCCGTTATCCAGCATCATGTCAGAAATTTACCTTAACTATATAGAAAATGAATTTATTTTTTCAAGTAAAAATAAACATCGTGACAAGACAGTTCTTTGTAAAAGATATGTAGATGACACAATAACATTTTTCAACGGAAATGTAAGACAGTTAAACATATTCAACTTAACCTTTTTTGGAAACATTAATGAGGAAAATTGATATTTAAGTAAACTTAATATTAGTAAAAAAATTATATAAGTCTTCATGCAACTAATAGTTTTTAATAAGAAGTTTTAGTTATGGGTCTTGTTATTTTAGGTTTACCTCGTTGAGAGTTATTCAGTTACTTGAATGGAATCGCCCCTAACTTAAAATTCGCTTTGGAAACAGAACAGAACAACTCTTTGAATTTTCAAGACTTACCGCTCACAAAAAAAATAATGCAATTAAATATAAGATATTTAGGAAGCCCACTGTAACTGACCACACAATACACGTATCATCGAATCACCCCCAATCCCATAAGCTGGCAGCTTACAATACCTTTGTGCACAGATTATTAAATGTCCCCATGTCCACAGAAGATTATGACAATGAATATTACATTTTAAAACATATTGCTGTTAGTAATGGTTATGACAGTTCCATCATCGATAGCATAATTCACAAACAAAAACATAAACAACCGGCTACTACTTCAAACAAAAAATTTGTTTCCATAGAATTACACGATACATTTAAAAACATTAATGTTTTTAAATGTATCGTGTTTTGTGTTCTGTGTATGTGTCATTTTAACTATTCGACGACGACAAGATGTCCAATAAATTTCAACTTTGACATTTTGAAGATTTGACAATGGGACATTGTTCCCGAAACTAGTAATCACTGTAGAAAACTATAACCCTCGCCACGTAACTTGACGAATGAATTTTCACTACTATTCAGTTAAAATGATTGGATAATCAGCTGTTCTATAAAAAATTGCATGTAACGTAAGCTCGATGTTTTTGGAAAAGTACCCCCTCTCCTCCCTTCACCCTACCCAGCTGTTTTTGGCCATTCGTCAACTTATGTGGCGTGACTTATAGTGGATTGACGACGGTCTAAGGTATTGTAACCTACTATAATAGTCTAGTATCAATCCAGGAGGCAAATCATCATGAATGTCATATCAAAATTATTGTATCGTGGACATTGCTTCCAACTTACTTATTGTTGTAACAACAACAAAAAGATTATTATTATTATTATTGACTGACGTGAAAGCCTTAATATAGCCCATTTCCTTGCTTTTATATACAAAATGGAACAGTTTGGGGATTGAAAAGTGCACTTTCTGACACTCTCGATAGATTTATCTCTAGATTCAGCAGATATGCCTATTATTTTATAGTGTTGAATTTAATGACAATTTAATAATTGTCATTAAATTCAATGATCTCGGATCAATCTATTCTTGTACTTCAAACTTTCCAGGTACAGCACTACCTATTATCACCTGACATTTTATGCACAGTAAACGAACGATAGTGTTTTTGAAGAGCTGTATAAACGGTGAAAAATCTTTGTCACAATACAAAAAACCGTTGCATCCGTACCGGAAAAAACTGTCCCACCTTCTTGAGTCTGCCACTTTCGGTTAAAATAGGCAATAAAAAGACGATCTGATATTTGTTTTGCCCGCTACAGTTCTTTACGCCCCAAAACCGAGTTAGAGGCTGAACCATTTGTTATGCCCGCAAACCAATTTTTCTTTCCCGCAGTGAGCGATTCTGATGTCTACAAAGCCATCATGAGGATGACTAGTAACGCAGTCGGCGCCGATGATATTCCCATCAGATTCATAAAGGAGACTTTACCAGTAACACTTCCAATTATTACCGCAATTTTCAATATATCACTGAGTACTCATGTTTTTCCTTCTGCCTGGAAATCTGTTATAGTTCGTCCACTTCCGAAAGTTACTTCTCCCAACACACCTTCAGATTACAGACCAATTAGTATTCTTTCAGCTTTGTCTAAATGCCTTGAAAGAGTAGTTCATCAACAGTTTTCTCTTTATCTTGAACAGCACAGTATAATATCCCATTTTCAATCCGGGTTTCGTCCCAACTACAGCACCACTACAGCTCTTTTAAAAATAACTGATGAAATTCGTCTTGCGATGGATAGGAGACAGGCGACCATCTTAACCCTTTTCGATTTTTCAAAGGCGTTCGACTGTGTTTACCACCCTCTTCTGTTCATCAAGCTACGTAAAGCTGGATTCTCTGATGGTTGTGTCGACTGGGTTCGATCGTATCTGTGTGATCGCCAGCAGTGTGTCAGGGTTGGAGACGTTTGCTCCAGCTGGAGACCCGTCACACGCGGGGTGCCCCAGGGATCTGTACTTGGACCTCTTCTTTTTCTACTGTACATAGATGACATAACAGAACACATAACTCACTCACATTACCACCTTTACGCTGACGATCTTCAAATCTATTCTCACTTCTCAATCAATGACATGGAAACCACAGTTCAAGAAATGAACTTGGACATTGAATCAATTTCTCACTGGTCATTTCAAAATGGCCTTAAACTGAACGTAAAAAACACAAGCAATTGTTGTTGGCTACCCTAGACTGTTGACTAAAATTGACCTACTCACTGCACCCAGACTAAGACTTGATGGCGACAATCTTGAATACTGTGACAAGGTCAAGAACCTGGGAATTTTCTTGAACAAGCATTTGGGTTGGACTGACCAAGTCAATGCAACATGCAACCGGGTCTTTGCTTCCATTCACAGTCTTAAACGCCTTGCAAGCTATCTAACCACTAAATGTCAAGGCAATGCTTGTAAAAACTCTTGTTTTGACACATTTCAACTACTGTGATGTAGTGATCAGCGACATGACCGTTGATATTTCAAACAGACTCCAGCGTGCACAGAATTACTGTATCCAGTTCATCTTTGGTCTCAAGCGAAATGACCATGTTTCACCTTATTTTAATTTACTCTCCCTAATGAAATTAAAAGAACTCCGTGAATTTCACACACTTCGCTTGCTTCACTCTATTATAAGTTCCAAATTTCCCAAATATCTCTCTGATCATTTCTTGTTCATTTCTGAAATAAGTTCACGGGTTACCCGTGGAGGTTCCCGTATCCTGGCTATTCCTATTCACCGAACAACAGTATTTAATAAATCTTTTATTGTTTCTAGTTGCAGACTTTGGAATTCACTTCCCGATTTTATTAAAACTATTGATAAAAGCGCAAAGTTTGGGGCGGAAGTCAAAGACCTTCTTTTATTACGTGGCAGGCGCGAGTGAGTTTGTGGCACTGGCGTGGCGTTTACCTGAGGGACATGTATGAATGTGTTGTGTGTTTCTTTGTAATGTTAGTTAACGTGTAACTTGAGCAGTTTGTCTCCTGATTAATCTAAGTATTAATTACAGTTAATTACATTTTATTAATTAATACTATATATATAGTTAATTAATTACAGTTTATACATTTTCATTAATTAATACTATAGCTTTTAAGCATATTTGTTAGAGGTTAAGTGGTAGAGAGAACTTGTTAGTCCTAACTTCGCCTCCAAAATAAAGTCATTTTTCATTTTCATTTTCATTTCATTTTCAAAACTTCACGTTACTGGAAATCTTTCTTGCATAATTTTTCATGCCATGGATTGAAAATACTTTAACTGAAAGCTGCCTAAGGTGATAGAGTTCTTGAATAGGAACTCATGGTAGGTTTAAGGTTTTCATTGTAAGGTTTTAACCTTTCACAAAAACCACAATTTTGTAATAAAAATTGAAATTAAAATAATGAAATACGTTACAGTTGCTATCGCAACCACCTAACTTTTTCCAATTACAACGAAGCTCGTCTGTGTCCTCAGCTCATATGGTGAATGTTTATGTCGCCATCAGATGTTTATCTGAGGGGACCCGGCACTTTATTAACACCTCCCCCCCCCCCGATCGCGCCGCCACGCCCCCACCTGCTGATAACCGAGATAACAGCCTTTCTGCGAAATTGTTTGCATTATTCTGAGTACATTTACTTGGAATTTTTATTTAGTTAAAATAAGATGGCTTGTTCCCTGAAAAGATTTCCAGTGTACAAAAAAAACGTGGTGCGTTCCAGTGTAACAAAATAACATTTTTACCATTTTTTCAATGTATATTACTGTATATAATTTTACAGAATATTTCGCACTGTCATCTTTAACAATGTTCGTGATGTGAAATAATTTTTTTTTTAACTTCCACACCATGTAATTTATAAGATTTTTTTAAATAGTAATCGTTTTATAAAAAAGTTACTACAGACGTTTATTTATACAAAGTAACTGACAAACATGTAGATAACCTCTGTAAAATTTAAGATATAACTTCACTATCACATAAGTAAGTCCCTGCTAGAGGCATTTGAGTCCAAATATTTTAGGACACTTAGTATTCCAGATTTTATTTTTTCTTCGGTATCATGTATTATTTACATGCTCATTGACACTGCTTTCTTATTATCAAACATACATATTTAAATTTAACATGGACTAAAAGATATTGTTATAAACAAACCAATTACTAGCAATTAAAATTACTAAATTAATTTAATCATATACTCGATAAAAGAAACATAGCTAGAACATAATGTACATTCAGATGACAGGCTAATAGATTATAATTGTAATTGTACTAATCATTAGTGTCATCCTGTATATTAGTTTAAAACATATTTACACGAATTGAATGATGTTTCAGTTGGTTATACGTTTCGGGTGGTATGTACAATATTGATAGTCACTTGTTGGTAATCCCAAGCCACGCGAGATAAAAGAACTTGTTTCTGCACTACACACATAACGTGAACGTGAACATGCTCTTCCTTGTACAGTAGCGTGTCACTACACACATAACGTGAACGTGAACATGCTCTTCCTTGTACAGTAGCGTGTCACTACACACATAACGTGAACGTGAACATGCTCTTCCTTGTACAGTAGCGTGTCACTACACACATAACGTGAACGTGAACATGCTCTTCCTTGTACAGTAGCGTGTCACTACACACATAACGTGAACGTGAACATGCTCTTCCTTGTACAGTAGCGTGTCACTACACACATAACGTGAACGTGAACATGCTCTTCCTTGTACAGTAGCGTGTCACTACACACATAACGTGAACGTGAACATGCTCTTCCTTGTACAGTAGCGTGTCACTACACACATAACATGAACGTGAACATGCTCTTCCTTGTACAGTAGCGTGTCACTACACACATAACGTGAACGTGAACATGCTCTTCCTTGTACAGTAGCGTGTCACTACACACATAACATGAACGTGAACATGCTCTTCCTTGTACAGTAGCGTGTCACTACACACATAACGTGAACGTGAACATGCTCTTCCTTGTACAGTAGCGTGTCACTACACACATAACATGAACGTGAACATGCTCTTCCTTGTACAGTAGCGTGTCACTACACACATAACATGAACGTGAACATGCTCTTCCTTGTACAGTAGCGTGTCACTACACACATAACGTGAACGTGAACATGCTCTTCCTTGTACAGTAGCGTGTCACTACACACATAACATGAACGTGAACATGCTCTTCCTTGTACAGTAGCGTGTCACTACACACATAACGTGAACGTGAACATGCTCTTCCTTGTACAGTAGCGTGTCACTACACACATAACATGAACGTGAACATGCTCTTCCTTGTACAGTAGCGTGTCACTACACACATAACATGAACGTGAACATGCTCTTCCTTGTACAGTAGCGTGTCACTACACACATAACGTGAACGTGAACATGCTCTTCCTTGTACAGTAGCGTGTCACTATACAATTTGTCTCAAGAGGATATGAACAAACATTTCAGTGAGTTGTTTACCGGGTTTCCTGGGCGGCTTTGGTAGTCCCAACATCCAGCATTATTCGTTAAATAGTAACTTATTTTAAAAGAACCAAAGACAAAGACATTCACACACAAAAAAGACGAATTGATGGTTTTAAATAAAATTGTTTAATTTTTATTTTTGGGGTGAAGACTTTTTCTATCTAAAGCAAGAATTCTTCAGCCACATTAATTTATCCTTTGTAGCAAATAAACTAACATTTTGCAAAACTATGAATATTTAAACTGGCTGGGAAGCTGAGTGGTTATAGTGCTCGCCACTGAATCAAAAGGATGCCGGTTCGATCCTGTAGAAAGTTTGTAGCTTTTTTAAGGATCGATTCTGGACCCAGTTGCCATTTGTCATTCGGCTATTAATTAATGATGCTTTCTAACAACTAGTCGATGTTAGATAGTGTACCGAAAGATAGATTTTAGTTTTCAAATATTTAATTACATGTATGTGTGTATATGATAAGATTAGTTCTGGGAAATTTCAGTCAGGAGAAGTTTTGTTTTTTATGTTAGTTAAGCTTTTAAGTTAAGTTCAAAAGTTTTTCAAAGTTTTCGTTAGATAAAATGGTTGGTGGATATAACTAAGGAACCACGTAGAAATTGTAAGTAGAAGTTTTAATTTAATTTTGTGTTTGAAAACATTGTATAAAAAGCAATTTTCACTAAAGAATAAACTTGTTGTAACTTTCTAAAGGTCAGATTTTGCTATTCTGATTCAATAAATATGTACTGTTTCCAATAACATTCAACTGGCAAAGGCCTAACTTGTATTTAACCAACTAATGAACTTTCGCTTTGTTAATTAATGTATTACCTTATATATGTTGTACTTACTTGTTATTAATGCTTGATTGGATATTGTCCTCAGACGTACCGGTTCCAACAAAAGGCGAGTGGCTTCGGTCCTAGGCCTAATCGTTTTCCACCAACCAAAGTAAGAAGGTTCTATTTTAATTTTTCATAGAAAGTACTTAAGAATAATATCTGTTTCCAGAATAAAGAGGAAATTGTAATCTATTGTAATTTATGTATGCTGATCAATCTAAACCTCTCTTGAAATTGGAGTCTTATTTGGAATTAGCCCCACTGAATGATCTAGCCTATGTCCCTTGGTATTAATCCAAATTATTATTAAACAATATGTTACCGAATTGGCCTTATCGGTATATTTTTGCGCGACTCTGCTTTTTTAATCTCACTTTCTGTCCTGTGAGGCAAAAACGACTTCAATCCTTGAATGTCTTCAGTGCTAACTTTCAGGGACCCAGACAGAAACAATTTCTTGTCTCTCTCAGGCCATTCACCGGAGCAGTTTTCAGGGTTCTCATAAGTCAATACTTTCGGTGCTTTTTTTTCTTTGACTTACCCTTGTTGGTAGTTTAACAGGTTTGTTCTTCTTTGGTGGCCGTCCTTGTTTTTTTTTTTTTTTTAACTCCTCCTGATTGCTCGGGTTGTGTAGATGACCCTGGTTGTGATGCACTTTGAGACTGAGGAGGCAACGGATTGCATCCACCTTCTCCACTCTTAGAATCTGGGATCCACTCCAGTCGGGGACTGTCTAAGTAGGTATATCTACTAATACTGACTGATCTGGTTGTGCAGATGGCCCGGGTTGTGATAAATTTTGCAACTGGGGAGGAAACGGATTGAATCCACATTCTACCGGTTCCAACAAAAGGCGAGTGGCTTCGGTCCTAGGCCTAATCGTTTTCCACCAACCAAAGTAAGAAGGTTCTATTTTAATTTTTTCATAGAAAGTACTTAAGAATAATATCTGTTTACAGGATAAAGAGGCAATTGTAATCAATTGTAATTTATGTATGCTGATCAATATAAACCTCTCTTGAAATTGGAGTCTTATTTGGAATTAGCCCCACTGAATGATCTAGCCTGTGTCCCTTAGTACCAATATAAATTATTATTAAACACTATGTTACGTAATTGGCCTTATCGGTACAATAGTAACAAGACTGGTGTTTGGACCGTTCCCCGTCAAAACGTTAAGAAATGCCAATGGCGTAGATAGACACAAAAAAAGAAAAAAAACATATACTTTGAAAAATTGTAGATTTATAAGTGGATGGATCAACTAACGGTAAAACATTATTCGATTGACTGCCTGCAGAATGATCGTTCTCGTGAAAAGGCTGAGGTGGCTAGATTATTTTTTACTAGATTTACCCTAAATTAGTAAAGTGATAGATTAGAGTATTTTTATGAAAGTTGTTGGCCTTAATTCATCTTGTATAATAAATTTCAAATTATTTACTTTTCCTTGACCAAATTATTTGCTATAGAATTTCTATTTGCTCACAGAACTATTTTGTCGCCTCGCAGTCATTTGCCATGCTTGGCATTCAATATTGACGGGCAATAAAAAGATATTTTGAAAGTAAGTAAGGAGTGTTAAGCCCAAAAAAAACAGATTGAGAGATGAAAAAAGTTAGTAAGAATATTAAAGCTTGTTTAACAAAAAGTCCTTTTATTAAATTAACTAAATTGTATTACATTTCTAGAATACCAAAATATATTTGAAAGAATTTTTTACTTAAAGAGGGTTAATATAAAACATGAAATTGTAACTCTTTGAGCACTGAGCATTTTTCGTCTAAAACAGTTTTTTTGATACGGGTTAACCCTAGCAACAGCATTACACTTGCTCTCTCGGTCAATACACATTTGCTCAGTTGAGCTGCTCGTATACAGTGGGGCTGCAGATTTGAGCAGGCGCTGTGCTGAATATTCAAAGCAATTGTGTAATCCAGTACTGAAGAGACGCCATGTCTGCGAGTAAGCGACCGAGATTATCCGTATCTGAGCAGTAACCGTTCAAGCTGCGATGCACACGCCAACCACACATACTCCACGTACATTAATGTAAGGCCAAGTTGTTCGTAACAGTTGTAGAGCGTGTCCTATATAAATTTGTTAGTTTCCCTTAAACAAACGTATGTACAATATAAAATTGGGTCTGCGGTGCCTATTTTTTGTCCGTCTATATATAATATTTACTTAATTCATGAGATCTTCGAAGCTTGATGTAGGGAATTGAAGCTTGGCATGTCTATTATGTACGTAAATATGGATTTACTTTTAAATTTTGACATTTATAAATTGTATGTTTCAAATTATTTATGTGTCGAGGACAGTTTAAAATTGTATTGCAAATATCATACTTGATATTACACACCTTTAAATGTTCACTGCATATTTCGTACAAAATGACTAATGTCATAAAGTGCTCTTATTGCAGCCCTAACTCGTGGCGCTTCACAGAGTCAAGGGTCCCCGAAACCCATCCCATCAGATGCTACCAGACGGAATCAAGATAACTTACAAGGGCCTCACTTTGGAGGTGTTTATCTAGGATTGTTGGGAGGTGAAGCCAAACTCGAGAAACCGAGGGCGCTTCACGGAATCAAGGGTCCCCGACACCCATCCCATCAGATGCTACCAGACGGAATCAAGATAACTTACAAGGGCCTCACTTTGGAGGTGTTTATCTAGGATTGTTGGGAGGTGAAGCCAAACTCGAGAAACCGATGGCGCTTCACGGAATCAAGGGTCCCCGACACCCATCCCATCAGATGCTACCAGACGGAATCAAGATAACTTACAAGGGCCTCACTTTGGAGGTGTTTATCTAGGATTGTTGGGAGGTGAAGCCAAACTCGAGAAACCGATGGCGCTTCACGGAATCAAGGGTCCCCGAAACCCATCCCATCAGATGCTACCAGACGGAATCAAGATAACTTACAAGGGCCTCACTTTGGAGGTGTTTATCTAGGATTGTTGGGAGGTGAAGCCAAACTCGAGAAACCGATGGCGCTTCTCAGAGTCAAGGGTCCCCGAAACCCATCCCATCAGATGCTACCAGACGGAATCAAGATAACTTACAAGGGCCTCACTTTGGAGGTGTTTATCTAGGATTGTTGGGAGGTGAAGCCAAACTCGAGAAACCGATGGCGCTTCACGGAATCAAGGGTCCCCGAAACCCATCCCATCAGATGCTACCAGACGGAATCAAGATAACTTACAAGGGCCTCACTTTGGAGGTGTTTATCTAGGATTGTTGGGAGGTGAAGCCGAACTCGAGAAACCGATGGCGCTTCACGGAATCAAGGGTCCCCGACACCCATCCCATCAGATGCTACCAGACGGAATCAAGATAACTTACAAGGGCCTCACTTTGGAGGTGTTTATCTAGGATTGTTGGGAGGTGAAGCCAAACTCGAGAAACCGATGGCGCTTCACGGAATCAAGGGTCCCCGACACCCATCCCATCAGATGCTACCAGACGGAATCAAGATAACTTACAAGGGCCTCACTTTGGAGGTGTTTATCTAGGATTGTTGGGAGGTGAAGCCAAACTCGAGAAACCGATGGCGCTTCACGGAATCAAGGGTCCCCGACACCCATCCATTAAGATGCTACCAGACGGAATCAAGATAACTTACAAGGGCCTCACTTTGGAGGTGTTTATCTAGGATTGTTGGGAGGTGAAGCCAAACTCGAGAAACCGATGGCGCTTCACGGAATCAAGGGTCCCCGACACCCATCCCATCAGATGCTAGCAGATGGAATCAAGATAACTTACAAGGGCCTCACTTTGGAGGTGTTTATCTAGGATTGTTGGGAGGTGAAGCCAAACTCGAGAAACCGATGGCGCTTCACGGAATCAAGGGTCCCCGACACCCATCCCATCAGATGCTACCAGACGGAATCAAGATAACTTACAAGGGCCTCACTTTGGAGGTGTTTATCTAGGATTGTTGGGAGGTGAAGCCAAACTCGAGAAACCGATGGCGCTTCACGGAATCAAGGGTCCCCGACACCCATCCCATCAGATGCTACCAGACGGAATCAAGATAACTTACTAGGGCCTCACTTTGGAGGTGTTTACCTAGGATTGTTGGGAGGTGAAGCCAAACTCGAGAAACCGATGGCGCTTCACGGAATCAAGGGTCCCCGACACCCATCCCATCAGATGCTACCAGACGGAATCAAGATAACTTACAAGGGCCTCACTTTGGAGGTGTTTATCTAGGATTGTTGGGAGGTGAAGCCAAACTCGAGAAACCGATGGCGCTTCACGGAATCAAGGGTCCCCGACACCCATCCCATCAGATGCTACCAGACGGAATCAAGATAACTTACAAGGGCCTCACTTTGGAGGTGTTTATCTAGGATTGTTGGGAGGTGAAGCCAAACTCGAGAAACCGATGGCGCTTCACGGAATCAAGGGTCCCCGACACCCATCCCATCAGATGCTACCAGACGGAATCAAGATAACTTACAAGGGCCTCACTTTGGAGGTGTTTATCTAGGATTGTTGGTAGGTGAAGCCAAACTCGAGAAACCGATGGCGCTTCACGGAATCAAGGGTCCCCGACACAATCCCATCAGATGCTACCAGACGGAATCAAGATAACTTACAAGGGCCTCACTTTGGAGGTGTTTATCTAGGATTGTTGGAAGGGGAAGCCAAACTCGAGAAACCGATGGCGCTTCACGGAATCAAGGGTCCCCGACACCCATCCCATCAGATGCTACCAGACGGAATCAAGATAACTTACAAGGGCCTCACTTTAAAGGTGTTTATCTAGGATTGTTGGGAGGTGAAGCCAAACTCGAGAAACCGATGGCGCTTCACGGAATCAAGGGTCCCCGACACCCATCCCATCAGATGCTACCAGACGGAATCAAGATAACTTACAAGGGCCTCACTTTGGAGGTGTTTATCTAGGATTGTTGGGAGGTGAAGCCAAACTCGAGAAACCGATGGCGCTTCACGGAATCAAGGGTCCCCGACACCCATCCCATCAGATGCTACCAGACGGAATCAAGATAACTTACAAGGGCCTCACTTTGGAGGTGTTTATCTAGGATTGTTGGGAGGTGAAGCCAAACTCGAGAAACCGATGGCGCTTCACGGAATCAAGGGTCCCCGACACCCATCCCATCAGATGCTAGCAGACGGAATCAAGATAACTTACAAGGGCCTCACTTTGGAGGTGTTTATCCAGGATTGTTGGGAGGTGAAGCCAAACTCGAGAAACCGATGGCGCTTCACGGAATCAAGGGTCCCCAACACCCATCCCATCAGATGCTACCAGACGGAATCAAGATAACTTACAAGGGCCTCACTTTGGAGGTGTTTATCTAGGATTGTTGGGAGGTGAAGCCAAACTCGAGAAACCGATGGCGCTTCACGGAATCAAGGGTCCCCGACACCCATCCCATCAGATGCTACCAGACGGAATCAAGATAACTTACAAGGGCCTCACTTTGGAGGTGTTTATCTAGGATTGTTGGGAGGTGAAGCCAAACTCGAGAAACCGATGGCGCTTCACGGAATCAAGGGTCCCCGACACCCATCCCATCAGATGCTACCAGACGGAATCAAGATAACTTACAAGGGCCTCACTTTGGAGGTGTTTATCTAGGATTGTTGGGAGGTGAAGCCAAACTCGAGAAACCGATGGCGCTTCACGGAATCAAGGGTCCCCGACACCCATCCCATCAGATGCTAGCAGACGGAATCAAGATAACTTACAAGGGCCTCACTTTGGAGGTGTTTATCTAGGATTGTTGGGAGGTGAAGCCAAACTCGAGAAACCGATGGCGCTTCACGGAATCAAGGGTCCCCGAAACCCATCCCATCAGATGCTACCAGACGGAATCAAGATAACTTACAAGGGCCTCACTTTGGAGGTGTTTATCTAGGATTGTTGGGAGGTGAAGCCAAACTCGAGAAACCGATGGCGCTTCACGGAATCAAGGGTCCCCGACACCCATCCCATCAGATGCTACCAGACGGAATCAAGATAACTTACAAGGGCCTCACTTTGGAGGTGTTTATCTAGGATTGTTGGGAGGTGAAGCCAAACTCGAGAAACCGATGGCGCTTCACGGAATCAAGGGTCCCCGACACCCATCCCATCAGATGCTACCAGACGGAATCAAGATAACTTACAAGGGCCTCACTTTGGAGGTGTTTATCTAGGATTGTTGGGAGGTGAAGCCAAACTCGAGAAACCGATGGCGCTTCACGGAATCAAGGGTCCCCAACACCCATCCCATCAGATGCTACCAGACGGAATCAAGATAACTTACAAGGGCCTCACTTTGGAGGTGTTTATCTAGGATTGTTGGGAGGTGAAGCCAAACTCGAGAAACCGATGGCGCTTCACGGAATCAAGGGTCCCCGAAACCCATCCCATCAGATGCTACCAGACGGAATCAAGATAACTTACAAGGGCCTCACTTTGGAGGTGTTTATCTAGGATTGTTGGGAGGTGAAGCCAAACTCGAGAAACCGATGGCGCTTCACGGAATCAAGGGTCCCCAACACCCATCCCATCAGATGCTACCAGACGGAATCAAGATAACTTACAAGGGCCTCACTTTGGAGGTGTTTATCTAGGATTGTTGGGAGGTGAAGCCAAACTCGAGAAACCGATGGCGCTTCACGGAATCAAGGGTCCCCGACACCCATCCCATCAGATGCTACCAGACGGAATCAAGATAACTTACAAGGGCCTCACTTTGGAGGTGTTTATCTAGGATTGTTGGGAGGTGAAGCCAAACTCGAGAAACCGATGGCGCTTCACGGAATCAAGGGTCCCCGACACCCATCCCATCAGATGCTACCAGACGGAATCAAGATAACTTACAAGGGCCTCACTTTGGAGGTGTTTATCTAGGATTGTTGGGAGGTGAAGCCAAACTCGAGAAACCGATGGCGCTTCACGGAATCAAGGGTCCCCGACACCCATCCCATCAGATGCTACCAGACGGAATCAAGATAACTTACAAGGGCCTCACTTTGGAGGTGTTTATCTAGGATTGTTGGGAGGTGAAGCCAAACTCGAGAAACCGATGGCGCTTCACGGAATCAAGGGTCCCCGACACCCATCCCATCAGATGCTACCAGACGGAATCAAGATAACTTACAAGGGCCTCACTTTGGAGGTGTTTATCTAGGATTGTTGGGAGGTGAAGCCAAACTCGAGAAACCGATGGCGCTTCACGGAATCAAGGGTCCCCGAAACCCATCCCATCAGATGCTACCAGACGGAATCAAGATAACTTACAAGGGCCTCACTTTGGAGGTGTTTATCTAGGATTGTTGGGAGGTGAAGCCAAACTCGAGAAACCGATGGCGCTTCACGGAATCAAGGGTCCCCGAAACCCATCCCATCAGATGCTACCAGACGGAATCAAGATAACTTACAAGGGCCTCACTTTGGAGGTGTTTATCTAGGATTGTTGGGAGGTGAAGCCAAACTCGAGAAACCGATGGCGCTTCACGGAATCAAGGGTCCCCGAAACCCATCCCATCAGATGCTACCAGACGGAATCAAGATAACTTACAAGGGCCTCACTTTGGAGGTGTTTATCTAGGATTGTTGGGAGGTGAAGCCAAACTCGAGAAACCGATGGCGCTTCACGGAATCAAGGGTCCCCGACACCCATCCCATCAGATGCTACCAGACGGAATCAAGATAACTTACAAGGGCCTCACTTTGGAGGTGTTTATCTAGGATTGTTGGGAGGTGAAGCCAAACTCGAGAAACCGATGGCGCTTCACGGAATCAAGGGTCCCCGACACCCATCCCATCAGATGCTACCAGACGGAATCAAGATAACTTACAAGGGCCTCACTTTGGAGGTGTTTATCTAGGATTGTTGGGAGGTGAAGCCAAACTCGAGAAACCGATGGCGCTTCACGGAATCAAGGGTCCCCGACACCCATCCCATCAGATGCTAGCAGACGGAATCAAGATAACTTACAAGGGCCTCACTTTGGAGGTGTTTATCTAGGATTGTTGGGAGGTGAAGCCAAACTCGAGAAACCGATAGCGCTTCACGGAATCAAGGGTCCCCGAAACCCATCCCATCAGATGCTACCAGACGGAATCAAGATAACTTACAAGGGCCTCACTTTGGAGGTGTTTATCTAGGATTGTTGGGAGGTGAAGCAAAATTCGAGAAACCGATGGCGCTTCACGGAATCAAGGGTCCCCGAAACCCATCCCATCAGATGCTACCAGACGGAATCAAGATAACTTACAAGGGCCTCACTTTGGAGGTGTTTATCTAGGATTGTTGGGAGGTGAAGCCAAACTCGAGAAACCGATGGCGCTTCACGGAATCAAGGGTCCCCGAAACCCATCCCATCAGATGCTACCAGACGGAATCAAGATAACTTACAAGGGCCTCACTTTGGAGGTGTTTATCTAAGATTGTTGGGAGGTGAAGCCAAACTCGAGAAACCGATGGCGCTTCACGGAATCAAGGGTCCCCAACACCCATCCCATCAGATGCTACCAGACGTAATCAAGATAACTTACAAGGGCCTCACTTTGGAGGTGTTTATCTAGGATTGTTGGGAGGTGAAGCCAAACTCGAGAAACCGATGGCGCTTCACGGAATCAAGGGTCCCCGAAACCCATCCCATCAGATGCTACCAGACGGAATCAAGATAACTTACAAGGGCTTCACTTTGGAGGTGTTTATCTAGGATTGTTGGGAGGTGAAGCCAAACTCGAGAAACCGATGGCGCTTCACGGAATCAAGGGTCCCCAACACCCATCCCATCAGATGCTACCAGACGGAATCAAGATAACTTACAAGGGCCTCACTTTGGAGGTGTTTATCTAGGATTGTTGGGAGGTGAAGCCAAACTCGAGAAACCGATGGCGCTTCACGGAATCAAGGGTCCCCGACACCCATCCCATCAGATGCTACCAGACGGAATCAAGATAACTTACAAGGGCCTCACTTTGGAGGTGTTTATCTAGGATTGTTGGGAGGTGAAGCCAAACTCGAGAAACCGATGGCGCTTCACAGAATCAAGGGGCCCCGACACCCATCCCATCAGATGCTAGCAGATGGAATCAAGATAACTTACAAGGGCCTCACTTTGGAGGTGTTTATCTAGGATTGTTGGGAGGTGAAGCCAAACTCGAGAAACCGATGGCGCTTCACGGAATCAAGGGTCCCCGACACCCATCCCATCAGATGCTACCAGACGGAATCAAGATAACTTACAAGGGCCTCACTTTGGAGGTGTTAGTAGTGGTGTTTTACCGTTTCTAATTCAGGGGTGACCTAGCCCTCTTGACCTAGCACGGGGGTGTCCAACTTGCCCTCTTGGCCTAGCACGGGGGTGTTTTAGCGAGCTTTCTTGACCTAGCACGGGGGTGGTGAGGGGCGAGAGTCGAGGGGCGAGAGGCGAGGGGCGAGAGGCGAGGGGCGAGGGGCGAGCTAGCTCTGTTGACCTAGCACGGGGGTGGCGAGGGGGCGAGAGTCGAGGGGCGAGAGGCGAGGGGCGAGAGGCGAGGGGCGAGGGTCGAGCTAGCTCTGTTGACCTAGCACGGGGGTGGCGAGGGGCGAGGGGCGAGAGGCGAGGGGTGAGTGGCGAGTGGCCAGTATCTCTCTTGACCTAGCATGGGGGTGGCGAGAGGCGAGGGGTGAGAGGCGAGGGGTGAGTGGCGAGTATCTTTCTTGACCTTGCACGGGGGTGGCGAGAGGCGAGGGCGAATATTAGAACCGTTTTTCTGAGCATGGGTGTGTTGAGTGTCGAGCTAACACCTAAGTTGAATTTGGGGGTTGACAGAGTGGTGAGAGGTGAACTAGCTCTCTTGCCTGAGCACGGGGTAAGGTCTATTTTAAGGTCCAAGTGTTGCCAGGACTCAAGGTGAGGTTTGACAAAGAGATGTAAAACGCCGATTCTGCGCCGCCCCGGGAGCCAGCGTTGTGTAAGAGTTGTAATATGCTGCTGATTGCGCAATAGTTTCTCATAATGACGTCATACATATCCGTACACAATTTGTAGTCATGCACCAGCCTGACACCACTGGCTATACACTAAGAGAGGCTTGTTAGTTGATCGGCTCAGCTAGAGTTGCGTTGCGGTGGTTTAATGCAATGTAAGTGTTTTGGTTGGTGACTATGTGTGTCTGGTAATGTGGGAGCTACTGGCTTGATGCGACAGTCTGCTACTTATAGACTTATGGCACTGCGGTGATCACGTTATCCACACCCATATGTCACGTGACTTTATTCGGTACTCGTCAGTATAATAAGAGAGAGTCAAAATCACTAGTGATTGGAAAAGTGTAAAAAATCCATCATCGTTTTTGCTCATCTCTTTTTGCGCCAATTACCCGGTACAGTAGGAGAGAGCTAGCTCTATAAAATGGCAACTACTGTGACTGGCGTATTTTCGTCTGCTAACAGTGACTTGGTTTTTACCACGCCCGTCGAGTCCATGGTGTTGACCGCGACTCCGGATAACGTGGTATCTACCGCCCCTTCTGACGACGTGGTTTCGGCCGCTACTCAGAAAATCGTGGTTTCGACCGCGGCTCCCATTACCCCATCCACCATTCCCAAAAACGTGGTTTCGACTGCGTCTCCCTCTACCCAATCCGCTAATACACTTTTACCTTCTACCTTGTTTTCAGGTACTTCGATTCCTCATCCACATGCTGGTAAAATATACAACGGCGCTACTGGTAACGAGGTCAGTTCTTGGTTGGAAAAGGACGGTCTCTACCGAACGCATGTTGAATGTTATACCAGCGAAAGTGATGATGAGGATGAAAATAAAATGTATGGTGGCACTTTATTAAATAACTCTAGTTCTGATTCCATTCAAACTACAAGTGAAAGCAATGATCAAAGTGTGGACCCAATAGTAAAAAAAGGTACAAAAAGAAATTCTGTAAAAGTAAATTGTCCAAACTGTGGTATATCCGTATCAAAGCCACACTTAGGTCGCCATCAATTGGGAAAAAAGTGCTCCAATGCTCAGATAAAAACCAAAAATCAGCCAATTGCCACTAATGAAATCCAGGCTGTAAATGCAAAATGCAAAAGGAAGATTTGTGACCGATGTGGAGAAAGTGTGTCGGTACCGAATTTCAAACGGCATCAAAAGTCTAAGAAATGTTTGAAGTTGTCTAATACTATTGGTCAGCGTTCAGTGGAAACTATAATCACGGAATCTAAACCTTCAGAGGAAACTACAAACATAAAATCCCAACCTTTGAATGACGAGTCAAAAAAAGTGGCATGTGATAAATGTGGTAAACTGGTGATTACTTCAAATCTAGCTCGTCATAAAAAATCACAGAAATGTATCTCACATGAGGTACATAGTTGGAATGCTAAACTAAAACATTTGGGAATAGGAACTGCACCTAAAAGTGAATGGTGTTTCATTTGTGAAGAACCTTTACAAATTTCACATGTTAAACGTCATGAAAAATCTAAACGTCATGTCAGGCTGTTAACAGCATTCTATGAACCCTCAACAAGTTGGAGGCCAATGAAAAATGTGCCAAGTCATACACTTGAAGAGTGGCAGAATAGAATGTGTAATGTTTGCAATAGTAAGGTATATTTTCCAAAACATTCAAAACACTATTTACGAGAAGAAACACCACAACCAAATAAATTGGATATAAATCGTTTGGTTGAGAAATATCCTAAAGTCCTTAAGAAAAATGTTAATGTAGCAAAACCAAAAATGGATGATGTGGCTTTGGAAGCTATGATTAGAAGACCAACTAGGCCGCGGAAAATTATTCCAACGCTTCCTAAGTCAAGGGAATCAAGTGATGAATCTAATGTAAAGGAAATTCCTATGATAGTGGAATCAGAACAAATAAATCCTACAATTGGCCAAAGTGCTTTTGAAAGTGTATCATTTGAGCCACCTCAAAGGAAAATACATTTAGATCATGAGAGAATTAAATCAATACTTGGATCAAACCCCTTTGAAGAAAACTTATATCAGAAAAAGTCATCAACAGAACATGTTTACCACTCACCACTACTGTTTAATCCCCCGGTTGATATATCAAATAATCCAGTTTCCTACTCTCCACTACAGTTATCTGATAGTACGGTGATTGAGCCACCACCAACAAATGTAGCACATACAATAGAATCAAATGAAAAGATGCCTGTTGATATTCAAGATAAAAAACACGTTGCTTGTCCCCATTGTGGTTTAGTGGTTACCAAGTCACATCTCGCACGTCATAGGAAAACTAAAAGGTGTTTAAATGCGTATAATGTTGAACCTATACTGGGCGCTAAGGAGGAAAAGGAAGAAGAGGAGGAAGATGAGGAAGAGAATGAAGATGAGACCAATGATAAAGATTCTACCCAAAATCAAAATTCTAATAATGACGACGATGATGACAAGTCAACTGGTGGTTTAAACTCAAATGAAATAAATCAAAGCTCTAACACAGAGGTTGGTAGTGTCCACAGCGAAAGACAACAAACTAATATCAGTAATGAATCAGCATGTAATGAAAGAATGGAAATCAAACAGAAAATATCTTCATTTAAAAACCGACTAAGGACTTATGCTATTGAAAACATTTTGAATGTCAAAGATCCTGAAATGTTTTTGTCTATTTGTAAACTTCTTGTCCGACAAAAAATAGAAGAAGCTGTTAGTGAAAGTAATCTCAAAGTAAACCTGGTTTTTCATGCTGAGTTTCAAAGAATAGCTCATGAGAAAGAAATCAATCAAATAATGAATTTCAAAACTACTAATCAAATAATATATCCAACAACAGATATCTCCGAATATTATGATAATGCAAAAGCAAAATTACTCGCAGAAATGGAAAGTTTTCAAGCAGCTGGTTCCAACTGGACTTTGAGAAAA
Organism: Neoaliturus tenellus; assembly: GCA_030545055.2. Classification (NCBI taxonomy): domain Eukaryota; kingdom Metazoa; phylum Arthropoda; class Insecta; order Hemiptera; family Cicadellidae; genus Neoaliturus; species Neoaliturus tenellus. Next base: position 8,067,488 of record CM061531.1, read on the forward strand.
ATTGTTGACTTGGAACTACGTGTAAATAAGTACACACCACTTAGGGGATCTAGCTATATCGACCTGCCTAAAAAAATACAGACCAAAAGAGCAGTAATAAATGTACAAAATAATGACCAGAAATGTTTTCTATGGGCCATTCTTTCCGCGTTACACCGGTAGAAGACAATGCATGGAGAGTAAATAAATATAAAGCTTATGAACATGATCTAGACAATGCTTTCGCAGGCATTGAATTCCCAGTGAAGTTGGATGACATTACAAAGTTTGAAAAATGTGCAAATATATCTATTAATGTTTATACCCTTATTGGTAAAGATTCCGTTGTGGCTCCACTCAGAATTACAAAGGAAGAAATGGAAAAACACATAGATTTACTTTATTTAAAGAATGAGAACACCAACCATTATTGTTACATTAAAAATCTTTCCCGACTAGTAAGCTCACAGATATCCAAGTACGGGCATAAGACATGGTTGTGCAAACGCTGTCTTTTACATTTCCCGTCAGAAGAGAGGCTTCAGAAACACACAGAAGATTGTCGTGGTCATGATGCTGTGAAAATTAAAATGCCAGAGGCTGGAACAGTTGTTAAATTTACAGATTTTAATAAATCCATGAAGGTACCATTTGTATTCTATGCAGATTTTGAAAGTCTCCTAATGCCCGATCAATCTTACACTACTGAGAAAACCAACAGTTATCAAAAACATGAAGCTTGGAGTTTCTCATATTACATTGCTTATAAGGATGGAGATTATAAACCCCCTGTAACTTACTTCGGTGCTGATGCTGGTAAGAAGTTTATTGAAATGCTTGAAACTGAGGCAATGGAAATCCAATTACTGTACTCCAAGGAAGCAATTAAACCTATGGAGTTAACTGAAGAAGACAAAGAAAAAATTGCTGACACAAAATTATGTCATATATGTAGAAAGCAGTTGAATGACGACAGAGTGTATGACCATGATCACCTGACTGGAAAATTTAGGGGCTTGGCTCATAACAAATGTAATATGCTATTTAGGAAGCCAAAGTTTATTCCAGTATTTATTCATAACCTTTCGGGGTATGATACTCACTGTTTCATAAAAATGATAGGTTTGAATGACGAAGAAATTAGTGTAATTCCAAACAACGAAGAGCGGTACATATCCTACACTGTAAAACGACCTAATATGATTGAACTCAGATTTTTGGATTCTTTCAGGTTTATGAGCACAAGTCTTGATGCGCTTACTAAGAATCTTACAAAAGATCAGTTTAAACATACTGCTAAATACTTCAATGACTCTGAGTTAGATATGGTTGTAAGAAAAGGTGTCTATCCTTATGACTTCATGGATGGTGCAGAAAAGTATGAACTAACACACCTCCCCGAATACGACAAATTTTATAATAAACTAAATAAGAAAAATATTGCGCTCGAAGATTATGATCATGCTAAAAAGGTTTGGGAATTCTTTAAAATACGCGACATGAAAGAGTATACTTTACTCTACAACAAAACGGATGTCCTATTGTTAGCAGATGTTATGGAAAATTTTCGAAGTGTTTGCATGTCAACATATAAATTAGATCCCGCATGGTTTTTCACAACTCCAGGTTTAGCTTGGAGTGCTATGTTGAAAACTACAGACATTCAACTTGAGCTACTCACCGACTATGATATGTTGTTAATGATCGAGAAAGGAATTCGTGGTGGCATTTCCCAATGTTCTAATCGCTACGCAAAAGCCAACAATCCCTATATGAAAGATTATGATATAAACAAACCACATGAATATCTCCTATATCTGGATGCCAACAACTTATATGGTTGGGCTTTAGGTCAAAACATGCCCTACAAAGATTTCAAATGGTGTAACACAGATATAGATGTAACCAAAATAAAGGATGATGCCAATACAGGCTATATCTTGGAAGTTGACCTAGAGTATCCAAAGGAAATCCATGACTTGCATTCAGACTTACCTCTTGCGCCGGAGCAATTAGTTCCACCTGGTGGGAAAGTGCCTAAGCTATTGACAACTCTGTATAACAAGGAAAAGTATGTAGTGCATTATAGAAATTTAAAACTCTACTTGAAACTGGGGATGAAACTTACAAAAATTCATAGGGTAATTTCATTCACTCAAAGTAATTGGCTAGCTCCATACATAGAACTCAACACAAAGATGCGTACACAGGCAAAGAATGATTTTGAAAAAGATTTCTATAAGTTAATGAATAATGGAGTTTTTGGGAAGACAATGGAGAATATCCGTAATAGAGTTGATATTAGACTGGCAACAAAAGAAAAACAAGTAATAAAATGGGTTGCTCAACCAAGCTTCAAAGATCGCACAATATTTACAGAAAACTTATCAGCTATCCATATGAGAAAAATAAAATTGGTGTTTAATAAACCTATTTATGTCGGAATGTCTGTCCTCGATATCTCAAAGACATTAATGTATGATTTCCATTACAACGTAATGAAAGCAAAGTATGGATCAAAAGCTCGTTTACAGTACACTGATACCGACTCGCTGAAGTACGCAATAACCACTCCAGATGTTTATCAAGACATGAAAAGTATGATCGACTTTTTTGACACAAGTGACTACCCTGAAAATAACCCATATGGAATGCCAAGGGTAAATAAGAAAGTCTTGGGCAAAATGAAAGATGAACTTAATGGCAAAATAATGAGGGAACATGTTGCCCTTAGAGCTAAGATGTATGCCCACGAGGTTGAAGACAGCAAACCATGTAAAAAATCCAAAGGAGTAAAGAAATCGGTGATTGAAAATGAAATAACTTTTGATGACTATAAGAATTGTCTATTCAAAAAAGAGGAACTGCACAAAACAATTAATATGATTAGAAGCTTCAATCACCAACTCTATTCGGTCACAATGGACAAAAAAGTCCTATCGAACAATGACGATAAACGATACATTTTAAAAGATGGAATTACATCTCTTCCTTGGGGGCATTACTCCATTAATGAAAAACATACTTAGAATTTACTCTTTTGCAACTCTTTCTCATAAAAGGAGCCTAGAATTTCCTCATTATTAGCATCAGTAATTCTATACGTTACAGGTGCTGTGGGTTGTATATGAGTAACAGTAAATATTTCTCTATTCCAATTGCGAGCATATTTATTAGAAAACATATCCTTTTTGGAAACTATTCTTACGCGATCACCAACACTTAATTTAGGGGGTTGACGTTTTACTGTACTTAATTCGTTTAGAAATAACCTACGGAGATGAGATTCACAGTCTAAATTAACATCAACCGGTCTCATGCGGATTGTTCTGTGTACACTCTCATTATATGCTTTTAATAAACTTTGTAGTATGTCTACCCATCGAAACGAACGTTTTATTTCAAACTGCACTTTCATTCTTTCATTAAGCGTCCGATTAAACCGTTCAACTATAGCACTCTTTTCCTCGTTTTCTGTATGATACATTTTAATGTTATATTTATTTAAAACACTTTTGAATTCTTTATTAATAAACTCTCTACCCTTATCAGTATGCAATAGATTGGGTGCTTTATGGCCGTCATATTTAGCTGCTCGTTGTAAAATAGTTTCAAATGCACCTGCCACTTCAGCACCATTTTTTCTTAATAGAGGTTGTGACCAGGCAAATTTGGAAAATGTATCAATTACGTTTAACATGTATTTGTATCCATCATTTTCACTTGCAAACCTATCCATTATAACTAAATCAGCAGCCCATAACTCATCGATAGCTAAAGTAATAATTTTACGCTTAGGAAATTTCTTTATCACCCGTCGATGTAATTCTTGTGCCTCTTCCAATCTACTTTCATTATTTGCTGGTTTCAAAATTTCCTTTGCTGTAGGAGTCTTTATAAATGTGCTCTTCATATATTTACATATGGTGCACCGTCCTTTTAAGCGCCATTTTTTATTTGCTGTCTGTGTGCGTTCCAAACTGGTTGAAGAGGTTTTCGTTCTGCATTTCAAACAGTAAAATACATCTGCCATGGTAAGCTTATTATAAGTACTTATCTACGTTGTAAGTTAGAGAAGTACAATATGAGTGATTCGCATAAACATAGCATACATCTGTCGGAAGGGCAAAAACGGAAACTCCGCATCGCCTATAAGAAACGACGGAATGCAGTAATTGGATTAGCAAATGATAACATTAGTCGGGGTGGAAAGGATTACATCCTGCTAAATGATGCTCAACATAGAGCAATTGAAAAAGCGAAAAAAAATAAAACCGGTCTCCGCCTAAACCTCAGCTATGACCAACTGTTGAAAAATAAACAAGGTGGTCTCCTTAAAGAGGTAATGGAATTGGTGGAAAATATACCGGGAGGAAAACGGATCATATCTCCTGCAGTGAGAAAGTACTTAGCCCCGATGTTAAAGGAAAAATTTATACCATGGTTGAAAGATTTGATCGATAAGGAGTTGGATACCATAATTGAGAAAGATCCTCAAGGTGCTGGATTGAAGAAACGCATTAATAGTAAATTAGATACATTGCTTTTTAAAAAGAATTAATACAGCCTCTAACACTTGGTGATATACAACATTGGGCTAAAAAATTAAAACTAAAAGGATTTCGGGGAGTTTTTATGCGGCAGCTATTACCTTCATCACCACCATGGAAACTAGAATGTGGTGTTTTGAATTTGGGCGATTTAAATTCGGATGGTACGCATTGGACCTGTTATGCAAAAACGCCAAATGGTAAGAAACTATATTTTGATTCGTTTGGAAGTGCACCACCTCCATTGGAACTTGTAAATTACTTGGGTGAAAACAATCTATTTTATAATGATATAAGAGTGCAGGAGTTTAATGACCCGCCAATTTGTGGCCACCTTTGTCTAGAAGTATTGAGACAGTGTTCAACCGATAAAGATTGGAACTCAATAATCAATACTCTTCAGGACGATATATATAAGTGGCGGTCGTGGTGGATACTAAAATAATATCATGCCGTTGTTAAAACTAAAAGGTACAACCTCAAGGCTCATCCTTCATTTGGAGCATCCATTACATCTGGAAGAAAACATCAAACATCGTTTGGCACTGGTGGCGTTCTATTCCGACAACAATTTTCCTAACATTAAAAACAACGCTAGCATATATTTCTGGGATGAAGATATTGGTTTTATTCCATACCCACTCACATTTACCTGTGGTTATTGGACAATTGAAAAGATGGAAACAAAAGCAAGAGATTATATTAAATCATTAAAACTAAACGTTGACCACACTAAATTTAAAATAAGTAAAAATGAAAATTATCTATCTATATACTGCCCTTTAAAGTTTTATATGGATCAGTCTGCTTGCAAAGTATTTGGTTTTGACATTCCAAAAATAGAGAAACAAAAGACAAATGAAAAAGATTCATATTATAATGCTAATGAGGAAGTAGTAGGTAAAAGTCCCCCTAAACTTAGAGCAATAGACGCTATTGAGATACATTGCAACATAGTACAAAACAGTCTTGTCAATCATGAAACCCACTTTCATAAACATGCTGAGACCGAACTCTTGTATATGTTCTTTCCACAAGTTCCGCGTGGTTATAAAATATCTGAAGAGCCCAAAGAAAGGTTATACGTTAACTTGAAACCTGGATTACGCACTATACGTACTATAACGGTTAATATCCTTGATCAAGATAATAATCCTATTATTAACAATAATGTTGAAAATATATTGTATTTAGACTTGACAACAATGTAGGAAGTATGTATATAAGTATCTATTCATCATAATAGTAATGGCTAGCAATCATATGCTATTTAAATTCAACCGGTTTGGAGAGGAAGTAGAAATTATTGATGGTGTGGCTACAGACATAAAAACAAATGAAAAGGTCATGTTATTAGAAAACAATTTTAAAGAAACTATAGACATCAAAATTGATACGTTGAAAAGTGACTTTAAAAACAAAGTAGAACAACTATTTAGTAAAGTGGAAAAAGAGCTGACAGGTAGAATCGATATGCATGTTGGGTTTGAGAAAAATTATATTGATATTAAGAAAAAGAGAATAGTAAACATGGCAAAAGCAATTAATAATACTGATGCTGTTATTAAAGAAGAGCTTGACCGAGTAAACTCCAAGATAGATGGAATATTAAAAGGTCTTGAAGTTACTAAAGACTGTATCAAAATAAAAAATGGTAGGAAGATTTGTGGAATAAGTCGCAGCAACAGCGCATATGATGCCATAAATGGGGTTGAATTAATGGAGTTAACAAAAAGGGTAAGTAAGTTGGAGAGTAAAAGTGGTAAGTCCAGAGCAACTACAGCTGATATTTAATCCAGCGTTACTTCAGACATATGTTTTATAAGTAACCAAAATGGAAATTAATGTCTACTGTAAAGATGACAAAACAGTGTTGGATGGTATTTTCCCAAAACCACTTCGTTGTTTGATAGTTGGTCCATCTGGGTGTGGTAAAACTAATTTGCTATTGAACTTCATATATAACAATAATGGAGTTTCCTTTAAGCATCTGTATGTATTCAGTCGATCAATAGAGCAGCCAGCATACATGGAACTACAAAAACACTATAAAAATGTAGAAAATACCCTCGGAAAGGGAAATAAAATAGCTCACTTTTTCTCAAACTGTGAAAATCTAATATCACTGGATGAATGCGAGCCAAGTTCCTTGGTTGTATTTGACGACTGTCTTCTAGATGACCAATCAAAAATAAAAGAGTACTACATAAGGGGTCGCCATAAAAATATATCATGTGTATACTTAAGTCAGAATTATGGTCGTGTTGACATGCAGGTAATCCGCAATAACATTAATTTACTTTGTGTATTTCAACAAAACAAACACTACACCAGACGCATACATGAAGATTTTGTTGGTTTAGACATGACGTTATGTGAGTTTGAGAAGCACTGTCGTCAATGCTGGAAAAAACCATATGGATTTTTATCAATCGATACAACAAGAAAACCCCATATGGGAAAATATAAATGTATGTTTAATAAAACGCTATTAACGCGATAAATTTAAAATGTCGTTTTTCCTACCAGAAACGATATTTATACCTAAATGTCGTTTTTATATTGAAATCTCGTTTTTACATTCAAATAATGAATCTACTGCAAGAAACGACATTTACACAATTATATCGTTTATTAGTCAAAATAACGTTTTTACATTTTTTTTTGTTGTTACCAATATAGTTTAAGTAAGCATACATTATTATAAGACATGGATGCGAAAGCTGCAAAGCGGCTTGAGGCCATTGAAAAGAACTTAGTTACAAAGTTTCGGAAAGCTGAGCAAGAGGAGCGCAGGGAACGTGAAAAAATACATAATGAAATAGTTGTATCACCACCAGCTAAAAAACAATCACTAATAACGCAACCAACAACACCAGTTAAAGAACACCCAATATCTGTAGCTAAAGCTAAGCAATTAGAAAATATAAAAATCAAACTGCAACATCAATTTGCTGATGTACATGCTAAAGAGATTGAGGAACAACGGGGTCGTGAAAAGAAATATGAATCAATCACCAAAGCTATCAAGGAGAAAAAAGACGAAATTTTTGAGAACGAACAGAAAGCTAAAGAATGGTTTAAAAAGGTAAAATACAATCAACTAATGAAACGCTTTAGGCCATCTGTATCAAGTACACCAGAACGTAAACAACTTGGTTATAATGAAGGTGTAGACATTGAAGATATTGTAAGCGACGATAAAGACATTAAAGTAGATGAAGGGATTCAGCAAAACCAATCCATCAAAGAACTGGTGGATACCAAAGTAATAAATCTTGGTATTATTGGTGCAAAATATTTACCCCGTGCAAACGACGCTCAATTTGGTATATATTATGATGAGTCTGGCGAACATTTGAAAATTGGGTCAATGCCTATTACATTTGATTACGATGATATTGTGTTAGCAGATAAACATTTTCATGGCACCGAAGGACTTTGGAAATTGTTAACATACAAAGGATATATTAAACCAGAAGAATATACAACAAATGATTGGCATACATATAAGGACATGTTACTAACTTCAAATTCATTATATCAGAAGAATGATCCTTTAACACGACGTCCGAAATCTAGCCAAGGTCGAAAGTGGAGGCTGATGATTAAACCTATTTGGGATGAACTTTCAAAATCACCACAAACGACAACATTCGCTTCCAACCCTGTAGACGATGTAATAGCCACAACATCAGGATCCGGTCTAAGAAAATACGACAGCAAGACACCCATTGAGTACCGATACATAAAAGATCTAAACGAACTAATTGGAAGACTACATTTCATTCATGCCGAAGAAGTAGCTGGAAATAATAGTTTTCATAATGAAAAATTATCAGTTGTAAAATTTATATATGATCGTATGCAAGAACTCATACAACAACCTAATGGATTAAAATATCTCATACGATGTCTATCAGCATTGCCAGAACATGTGATAGAAGGATCAGGGTTGCTAAACACCATGATAAATAAATTACCCTTTGAACTTCATGCACCTAGAAACTGGAAACTTGAAACCTACAATTTCTGTGGGCCAGGTACAAAACTTTCAGAGCGATTACAACGTGGTGACAAAGGTATAAACCCATTAGATGAAGCTTGCAAGAAACACGACATATGGTATCGGGATCATAGACGAGCTGAAGATAGATGGGTGGCCGATAAGGAATTGCAGCAGGCCGCATGGAATAGAGTTGCATCTTCTGATGCCGATCTAAATGAACGTGCCGTCGCTTTAGGAACCTCTGGGGCAATGTGGTTAAAACGCAAACTTGGTCTTGGTCTAGGAACTTCTGTGAAGCCGTGCATGTACACCAAACGTGTATGTATATAAGGCTATATAGAAAATATTACATAAAATTAAAAAAAACAATTATTTTTTTGGTCCGATGGTTTATTACTAAGTAATACCACTGAGTAGTACTATCAAAAAAATGGATGCATTATACAATCAATTTTCTACGGGTATAGTAAAGAGTGAATACCGCTCTGTGATGCCGGTGTCCGAACTCAACTTTAACACTCCAAATAACTATACTGTGTTTAAACTCGATCATGGTGATATGTTTTATGATTCAGCTATTCAATTTCACATAAGTGGGGAAGTGGTAAAAAAATCTGATGGCGCTGCTTATGGAGCTGGTACGAAAATAAAACTTGTTGACAATTTCATACCATTCTTGTTTACGCGTATTGAATTAAAGAAACACAACACTACAATAGATACTGTTGATTATCCTGGAATAACCAGTACAGTAAAAGGAATTCTCAATTATACCGAGCCGGACAAAGGCGCTTTACACAATTGTGGATTTACATCTACCTTCTCAGGTGGAGGTGCTTTTGAAGCTATCGGTACTCTTTCTCATCTGGGATTTGGGTTTTTCGACCATCTACGGCATCCTATGTACAAAGGTGGATTTGAAATAGTGTTCACAAGAGCCGAAGACAATGACGCTCTGTACCGTTGGAAAGTAGCCCCAACAGAATCCTTACCGGCTGAAGGAAAAGTTTCAATAAAGTCTTTCGTACTGAGAGTTCCACTAGTAGAATATACAGCAACCAGTAAAATACAACTGATCGACGGGTTAACACGTTTAAGCGAACATGACAAGCTAATTTACAACTATAACCAATGGCAATGCATTGAAAAGAAAGGCATTTTCGGTACAACTTACAATTTCGATATTACAAACGTTTATCGAAACATTTACAACCCAAAATTTATCATTGTATGTCTACAGACTAATCGATGGAACGATCAAACAAAAATTCCATCTCAGTTTGACACATCCAATATTAAAAACGTGGGTGTCAAAATCAATGGAGATCGCTATCCTCAAGAAATGCAAAACATGCATATTAGTGAAGGTAAATGGAGGGTGTTGTACGATCAGTTTATCAGATACCGTCTAGTCAACTATGGAGACACGAGCATGATCGTAACCCCAAATGAGTTCAAAGACACCTACCCACTAATGGTTATCGACACCCATCTTCATCCTATAAATACAGACCGGTCACGGAGCGATATTCAAATAGAGTTGGACTTTACCAACGCAATCGCAACACCTCAAGCAGATTCCGGTACTACAGCATATGTAATTGTGGTTTCTGAGACGGCATTTAGTTATGACATTTCAAGAAATATTATCAAACTGTTGTAGTCTATGTCGGTAGTTGCATTCTAAATAAAATGTTACATAAAAAATAACAAAAAACAATAAAACAAAAAAATCAAACTAAATATATATTTTTTTACCCATGCTCGACCAAGAAAGCTAGCTGGCCCTGACCACCCCCATAGTAGGTCAAGAAAGCTAACTCGCCCCTCGCCACTCGCCCCTCGCCTCCCCCGTGCTAGATCAACAGAGCTAGCTCGCCCCTCGCCCCTTGCCCCTCGCCACCCCCGTGCTAGGTCAAGAGAGTTAGCTCGCCCCTCGCCCCTCGCCACTCGCCCCTGACCCTCGCCCCTCGCCACCCACGTGCTAGGTCAAGAAAGCTCGCTAAAACACCCCCGTGCTAGGCCAAGAGGGCGAGTTAGACACCCCCGTGCTAGGTCAAGAGGGCTAGGTCGGGCCTGAATTAGAAACGGTAAAACACCACTACTGGTGTTTATCTAGGATTGTTGGGAGGTGAAGCCAAACTCGAGAAACCGATGGCGCTTCACGGAATCAAGGGTCCCCGAAACCCATCCCATCAGATGCTACCAGACGGAATCAAGATAACTTACAAGGGCCTCACTTTGGAGGTGTTTATCTAGGATTGTTGGGAGGTGAAGCCAAACTCGAGAAACCGATGGCGCTTCACGGAATCAAGGGTCCCCGACACCCATCCCATCAGATGCTACCAGACGGAATCAAGATAACTTACAAGGGCCTCACTTTGGAGGTGTTTATCTAGGATTGTTGGGAGGTGAAGCCAAACTCGAGAAACCGATGGCGCTTCACGGAATCAAGGGTCCCCGACACCCATCCCATCAGATGCTACCAGACGGAATCAAGTTAACTTACAAGGGCCTCACTTTGGAGGTGTTTATCTAGGATTGTTGGGAGGTGAAGCCAAACTCGAGAAACCGATGGCGCTTCACGGAATCAAGGGTCCCCGACACCCATCCCATCAGATGCTACCAGACGGAATCAAGATAACTTACAAGGGCCTCACTTTGGAGGTGTTTATCTAGGATTGTTGGGAGGTGAAGCCAAACTCGAGAAACCGATGGCGCTTCACGGAATCAAGGGTCCCCAACACCCATCCCATCAGATGCTACCAGACGGAATCAAGATAACTTACAAGGGCCTCACTTTGGAGGTGTTTATCTAGGATTGTTGGGAGGTGAAGCCAAACTCGAGAAACCGATGGCGCTTCACGGAATCAAGGGTCCCCGAAACCCATCCCATCAGATGCTACAAGACGGAATCAAGATAACTTACAAGGGCCTCACTTTGGAGGTGTTTATCTAGGATTGTTGGGAGGTGAAGCCAAACTCGAGAAACCGATGGCGCTTCACGGAATCAAGGGTCCCCGAAACCCATCCCATCAGATGCTACCAGACGGAATCAAGATAACTTACAAGGGCCTCACTTTGGAGGTGTTTATCTAGGATTGTTGGGAGGTGAAGTTAAACTCGAGAAACCGATGGCGCTTCACGGAATCAAGGGTCCCCGACACCCATCCCATCAGATGCTACCAGACGGAATCAAGATAACTTACAAGGGCCTCACTTTGGAGGTGTTTATCTAGGATTGTTGGGAGGTGAAGCCAAACTCGAGAAACCGATGGCGCTTCACGGAATCAAGGGTCCCCGACACCCATCCCATCAGATGCTACCAGACGGAATCAAGATAACTTACAAGGGCCTCACTTTGGAGGTGTTTATCTAGGATTGTTGGGAGGTGAAGAAAAACTCGAGAAACCGATGGCGCTTCACGGAATCAAGGGTCCCCGAAACCCATCCCATCAGATGCTACCAGACGGAATCAAGATAACTTACAAGGGCCTCACTTTGGAGGTGTTTATCTAGGATTGTTGGGAGGTGAAGCCAAACTCGAGAAACCGATGGCGCTTCACGGAATCAAGGGTCCCCGAAACCCATCCCATCAGATGCTACCAGACGGAATCAAGATAACTTACAAGGGCCTCACTTTGGAGGTGTTTATCTAGGATTGTTGGGAGGTGAAGCCAAACTCGAGAAACCGATGGCGCTTCACGGAATCAAGGGTCCCCGAAACCCATCCCATCAGATGCTAGCAGATGGAATCAAGATAACTTACAAGGGCCTCACTTTGGAGGTGTTTATCTAGGATTGTTGGGAGGTGAAGCCAAACTCGAGAAACCGATGGCGCTTCACGGAATCAAGGGTCCCCGACACCCATCCCATCAGATGCTACCAGACGGAATCAAGATAACTTACAAGGGCCTCACTTTGGAGGTGTTTATCTAGGATTGTTGGGAGGTGAAGCCAAACTCGAGAAACCGATGGCGCTTCACGGAATCAAGGGTCCCTGACACCCATCCCATCAGATGCTACCAGACGGAATCAAGATAATTTACAAGGGCCTCACTTTGGAGGTGTTTATCTAGGATTGTTGGGAGGTGAAGCCAAACTCGAGAAACCGATGGCGCTTCACGGAATCAAGGGTCCCCGACACCCATCCCATCAGATGCTACCAGACGGAATCAAGATAACTTACAAGGGCCTCACTTTGGAGGTGTTTATCTAGGATTGTTGGGAGGTGAAGCCAAACTCGAGAAACCGATGGCGCTTCACGGAATCAAGGGTCCCCGACACCCATCCCATCAGATGCTACCAGACGGAATCAAGTTAACTTACAAGGGCCTCACTTTGGAGGTGTTTATCTAGGATTGTTGGGAGGTGAAGCCAAACTCGAGAAACCGATGGCGCTTCACGGAATCAAGGGTCCCCGACACCCATCCCATCAGATGCTACCAGACGGAATCAAGATAACTTACAAGGGCCTCACTTTGGAGGTGTTTATCTAGGATTGTTGGGAGGTGAAGCCAAACTCGAGAAACCGATGGCGCTTCACGGAATCAAGGGTCCCCGACACCCATCCCATCAGATGCTACCAGACGGAATCAAGATAACTTACAAGGGCCTCACTTTGGAGGTGTTTATCTAGGATTGTTGGGAGGTGAAGCCAAACTCGAGAAACCGATGGCGCTTCACGGAATCAAGGGTCCCTGACACCCATCCCATCAGATGCTACCAGACGGAATCAAGATAACTTACAAGGGCCTCACTTTGGAGGTGTTTATCTAGGATTGTTGGGAGGTGAAGCCAAACTCGAGAAACCGATGGCGCTTCACGGAATCAAGGGTCCCCGACACCCATCCCATCAGATGCTACCAGACGGAATCAAGATAACTTACAAGGGCCTCACTTTGGAGGTGTTTATCTAGGATTGTTGGGAGGTGAAGCCAAACTCGAGAAACCGATGGCGCTTCACGGAATCAAGGGTCCCCGACACCCATCCCATCAGATGCTACCAGACGGAATCAAGTTAACTTACAAGGGCCTCACTTTGGAGGTGTTTATCTAGGATTGTTGGGAGGTGAAGCCAAACTCGAGAAACCGATGGCGCTTCACGGAATCAAGGGTCCCCGACACCCATCCCATCAGATGCTACCAGACGGAATCAAGATAACTTACAAGGGCCTCACTTTGGAGGTGTTTATCTAGGATTGTTGGGAGGTGAAGCCAAACTCGAGAAACCGATGGCGCTTCACGGAATCAAGGGTCCCCAACACCCATCCCATCAGATGCTACCAGACGGAATCAAGATAACTTACAAGGGCCTCACTTTGGAGGTGTTTATCTAGGATTGTTGGGAGGTGAAGCCAAACTCGAGAAACCGATGGCGCTTCACGGAATCAAGGGTCCCCAACACCCATCCCATCAGATGCTACCAGACGGAATCAAGATAACTTACAAGGGCCTCACTTTGGAGGTGTTTATCTAGGATTGTTGGGAGGTGAAGCCAAACTCGAGAAACCGATGGCGCTTCACGGAATCAAGGGTCCCCGACACCCATCCCATCAGATGCTAGCAGATGGAATCAAGATAACTTACAAGGGCCTCACTTTGGAGGTGTTTATCTAGGATTGTTGGGAGGTGAAGCCAAACTCGAGAAACCGATGGCGCTTCACGGAATCAAGGGTCCCCGACACCCATCCCATCAGATGCTACCAGACGGAATCAAGATAACTTACAAGGGCCTCACTTTGGAGGTGTTTATCTAGGATTGTTGGGAGGTGAAGCCAAACTCGAGAAACCGATGGCGCTTCACGGAATCAAGGGTCTCCGAAACCCATCCCATCAGATGCTACCAGACGGAATCAAGATAACTTACAAGGGCCTCACTTTGGAGGTGTTTATCTAGGATTGTTGGGAGGTGAAGCCAAACTCGAGAAACCGATGGCGCTTCACGGAATCAAGGGTCCCCGACACCCATCCCATCAGATGCTACCAGACGGAATCAAGATAACTTACAAGGGCCTCACTTTGGAGGTGTTTATCTAGGATTGTTGGGAGGTGAAGCCAAACTCGAGAAACCGATGGCGCTTCACGGAATCAAGGGTCCCCGAAACCCATCCCATCAGATGCTACCAGACGGAATCAAGATAACTTACAAGGGCCTCACTTTGGAGGTGTTTATCTAGGATTGTTGGGAGGTGAAGCCAAACTCGAGAAACCGATGGCGCTTCACGGAATCAAGGGTCCCCGACACCCATCCCATCAGATGCTACCAGACGGAATCAAGATAACTTACAAGGGCCTCACTTTGGAGGTGTTTATCTAGGATTGTTGGGAGGTGAAGCCAAACTCGAAAAACCGATGGCGCTTCACGGAATCAAGGGTCCCCGACACCCATCCCATCAGATGCTACCAGACGGAATCAAGATAACTTACAAGGGCCTCACTTTGGAGGTGTTTATCTAGGATTGTTGGGAGGTGAAGCCAAACTCGAGAAACCGATGGCGCTTCACAGAGTCAAGGGTCCCCGAAACCCATCCCATCAGATGCTACCAGACGGAATCAAGATAACTTACAAGGGCCTCACTTTGGAGGTGTTTATCTAGGATTGTTGGGAGGTGAAGCCAAACTCGAGAAACCGATGGCGCTTCACGGAATCAAGGGTCCCCGACACCCATCCCATCAGATGCTACCAGACGGAATCAAGATAACTTACAAGGGCCTCACTTTGGAGGTGTTTATCTAGGATTGTTGGGAGGTGAAGCCAAACTCGAGAAACCGATGGCGCTTCACGGAATCAAGGGTCCCCGACACCCATCCCATCAGATGCTACCAGACGGAATCAAGTTAACTTACAAGGGCCTCACTTTGGAGGTGTTTATCTAGGATTGTTGGGAGGTGAAGCCAAACTCGAGAAACCGATGGCGCTTCACGGAATCAAGGGTCCCCGACACCCATCCCATCAGATGCTACCAGACGGAATCAAGATAACTTACAAGGGCCTCACTTTGGAGGTGTTTATCTAGGATTGTTGGGAGGTGAAGCCAAACTCGAGAAACCGATGGCGCTTCACGGAATCAAGGGTCCCCAACACCCATCCCATCAGATGCTACCAGACGGAATCAAGATAACTTACAAGGGCCTCACTTTGGAGGTGTTTATCTAGGATTGTTGGGAGGTGAAGCCAAACTCGAGAAACCGATGGCGCTTCACGGAATCAAGGGTCCCCAACACCCATCCCATCAGATGCTACCAGACGGAATCAAGATAACTTACAAGGGCCTCACTTTGGAGGTGTTTATCTAGGATTGTTGGGAGGTGAAGCCAAACTCGAGAAACCGATGGCGCTTCACGGAATCAAGGGTCCCCGACACCCATCCCATCAGATGCTAGCAGATGGAATCAAGATAACTTACAAGGGCCTCACTTTGGAGGTGTTTATCTAGGATTGTTGGGAGGTGAAGCCAAACTCGAGAAACCGATGGCGCTTCACGGAATCAAGGGTCCCCGACACCCATCCCATCAGATGCTACCAGACGGAATCAAGATAACTTACAAGGGCCTCACTTTGGAGGTGTTTATCTAGGATTGTTGGGAGGTGAAGCCAAACTCGAGAAACCGATGGCGCTTCACGGAATCAAGGGTCTCCGAAACCCATCCCATCAGATGCTACCAGACGGAATCAAGATAACTTACAAGGGCCTCACTTTGGAGGTGTTTATCTAGGATTGTTGGGAGGTGAAGCCAAACTCGAGAAACCGATGGCGCTTCACGGAATCAAGGGTCCCCGACACCCATCCCATCAGATGCTACCAGACGGAATCAAGATAACTTACAAGGGCCTCACTTTGGAGGTGTTTATCTAGGATTGTTGGGAGGTGAAGCCAAACTCGAGAAACCGATGGCGCTTCACGGAATCAAGGGTCCCCGAAACCCATCCCATCAGATGCTACCAGACGGAATCAAGATAACTTACAAGGGCCTCACTTTGGAGGTGTTTATCTAGGATTGTTGGGAGGTGAAGCCAAACTCGAGAAACCGATGGCGCTTCACGGAATCAAGGGTCCCCGACACCCATCCCATCAGATGCTACCAGACGGAATCAAGATAACTTACAAGGGCCTCACTTTGGAGGTGTTTATCTAGGATTGTTGGGAGGTGAAGCCAAACTCGAGAAACCGATGGCGCTTCACGGAATCAAGGGTCCCCGACACCCATCCCATCAGATGCTACCAGACGGAATCAAGATAACTTACAAGGGCCTCACTTTGGAGGTGTTTATCTAGGATTGTTGGGAGGTGAAGCCAAACTCGAGAAACCGATGGCGCTTCACAGAGTCAAGGGTCCCCGAAACCCATCCCATCAGATGCTACCAGACGGAATCAAGATAACTTACAAGGGCCTCACTTTGGAGGTGTTTATCTAGGATTGTTGGGAGGTGAAGCCAAACTCGAGAAACCGATGGCGCTTCACGGAATCAAGGGTCCCCGACACCCATCCCATCAGATGCTACCAGACGGAATCAAGATAACTTACAAGGGCCTCACTTTGGAGGTGTTTATCTAGGATTGTTGGGAGGTGAAGCCAAACTCGAGAAACCGATGGCGCTTCACGGAATCAAGGGTCCCCGACACCCATCCCATCAGATGCTACCAGACGGAATCAAGTTAACTTACAAGGGCCTCACTTTGGAGGTGTTTATCTAGGATTGTTGGGAGGTGAAGCCAAACTCGAGAAACCGATGGCGCTTCACGGAATCAAGGGTCCCCGACACCCATCCCATCAGATGCTACCAGACGGAATCAAGATAACTTACAAGGGCCTCACTTTGGAGGTGTTTATCTAGGATTGTTGGGAGGTGAAGCCAAACTCGAGAAACCGATGGCGCTTCACGGAATCAAGGGTCCCCAACACCCATCCCATCAGATGCTACCAGACGGAATCAAGATAACTTACAAGGGCCTCACTTTGGAGGTGTTTATCTAGGATTGTTGGGAGGTGAAGCCAAACTCGAGAAACCGATGGCGCTTCACGGAATCAAGGGTCCCCAACACCCATCCCATCAGATGCTACCAGACGGAATCAAGATAACTTACAAGGGCCTCACTTTGGAGGTGTTTATCTAGGATTGTTGGGAGGTGAAGCCAAACTCGAGAAACCGATGGCGCTTCACGGAATCAAGGGTCCCCGACACCCATCCCATCAGATGCTAGCAGATGGAATCAAGATAACTTACAAGGGCCTCACTTTGGAGGTGTTTATCTAGGATTGTTGGGAGGTGAAGCCAAACTCGAGAAACCGATGGCGCTTCACGGAATCAAGGGTCCCCGACACCCATCCCATCAGATGCTACCAGACGGAATCAAGATAACTTACAAGGGCCTCACTTTGGAGGTGTTTATCTAGGATTGTTGGGAGGTGAAGCCAAACTCGAGAAACCGATGGCGCTTCACGGAATCAAGGGTCTCCGAAACCCATCCCATCAGATGCTACCAGACGGAATCAAGATAACTTACAAGGGCCTCACTTTGGAGGTGTTTATCTAGGATTGTTGGGAGGTGAAGCCAAACTCGAGAAACCGATGGCGCTTCACGGAATCAAGGGTCCCCGACACCCATCCCATCAGATGCTACCAGACGGAATCAAGATAACTTACAAGGGCCTCACTTTGGAGGTGTTTATCTAGGATTGTTGGGAGGTGAAGCCAAACTCGAGAAACCGATGGCGCTTCACGGAATCAAGGGTCCCCGAAACCCATCCCATCAGATGCTACCAGACGGAATCAAGATAACTTACAAGGGCCTCACTTTGGAGGTGTTTATCTAGGATTGTTGGGAGGTGAAGCCAAACTCGAGAAACCGATGGCGCTTCACGGAATCAAGGGTCCCCGACACCCATCCCATCAGATGCTACCAGACGGAATCAAGATAACTTACAAGGGCCTCACTTTGGAGGTGTTTATCTAGGATTGTTGGGAGGTGAAGCCAAACTCGAGAAACCGATGGCGCTTCACGGAATCAAGGGTCCCCGACACCCATCCCATCAGATGCTACCAGACGGAATCAAGATAACTTACAAGGGCCTCACTTTGGAGGTGTTTATCTAGGATTGTTGGGAGGTGAAGCCAAACTCGAGAAACCGATGGCGCTTCACAGAGTCAAGGGTCCCCGAAACCCATCCCATCAGATGCTACCAGACGGAATCAAGATAACTTACAAGGGCCTCACTTTGGAGGTGTTTATCTAGGATTGTTGGGAGGTGAAGCCAAACTCGAGAAACCGATGGCGCTTCACGGAATCAAGGGTCCCCGACACCCATCCCATCAGATGCTACCAGACGGAATCAAGATAACTTACAAGGGCCTCACTTTGGAGGTGTTTATCTAGGATTGTTGGGAGGTGAAGCCAAACTCGAGAAACCGATGGCGCTTCACGGAATCATGGGTCCCCGACACCCATCCCATCAGATGCTACCAGACGGAATCAAGTTAACTTACAAGGGCCTCACTTTGGAGGTGTTTATCTAGGATTGTTGGGAGGTGAAGCCAAACTCGAGAAACCGATGGCGCTTCACGGAATCAAGGGTCCCCGACACCCATCCCATCAGATGCTACCAGACGGAATCAAGATAACTTACAAGGGCCTCACTTTGGAGGTGTTTATCTAGGATTGTTGGGAGGTGAAGCCAAACTCGAGAAACCGATGGCGCTTCACGGAATCAAGGGTCCCCAACACCCATCCCATCAGATGCTACCAGACGGAATCAAGATAACTTACAAGGGCCTCACTTTGGAGGTGTTTATCTAGGATTGTTGGGAGGTGAAGCCAAACTCGAGAAACCGATGGCGCTTCACGGAATCAAGGGTCCCCGAAACCCATCCCATCAGATGCTACCAGACGGAATCAAGATAACTTACAAGGGCCTCACTTTGGAGGTGTTTATCTAGGATTGTTGGGAGGTGAAGCCAAACTCGAGAAACCGATGGCGCTTCACGGAATCAAGGGTCCCCGACACCCATCCCATCAGATGCTAGCAGATGGAATCAAGATAACTTACAAGGGCCTCACTTTGGAGGTGTTTATCTAGGATTGTTGGGAGGTGAAGTTAAACTCGAGAAACCGATGGCGCTTCACGGAATCAAGGGTCCCCGACACCCATCCCATCAGATGCTACCAGACGGAATCAAGATAACTTACAAGGGCCTCACTTTGGAGGTGTTTATCTAGGATTGTTGGGAGGTGAAGCCAAACTCGAGAAACCGATGGCGCTTCACGGAATCAAGGGTCCCCGACACCCATCCCATCAGATGCTACCAGACGGAATCAAGATAACTTACAAGGGCCTCACTTTGGAGGTGTTTATCTAGGATTGTTGGGAGGTGAAGCCAAACTCGAGAAACCGATGGCGCTTCACGGAATCAAGGGTCCCCAACACCCATCCCATCAGATGCTACCAGACGGAATCAAGATAACTTACAAGGGCCTCACTTTGGAGGTGTTTATCTAGGATTGTTGGGAGGTGAAGCCAAACTCGAGAAACCGATGGCGCTTCACGGAATCAAGGGTCCCCGACACCCATCCCATCAGATGCTAGCAGATGGAATCAAGATAACTTACAAGGGCCTCACTTTGGAGGTGTTTATTTATGATTGTTGGGAGGTGAAGCCAAACTCGAGAAACCGATGGCGCTTCACGGAATCAAGGGTCCCCGACACCCATCCCATCAGATGCTACCAGACGGAATCAAGATAACTTACAAGGGCCTCACTTTGGAGGTGTTTATCTAGGATTGTTGGGAGGTGAAGCCAAACTCGAGAAACCGATGGCGCTTCACGGAATCAAGGGTCTCCGAAACCCATCCCATCAGATGCTACCAGACGGAATCAAGATAACTTACAAGGGCCTCACTTTGGAGGTGTTTATCTAGGATTGTTGGGAGGTGAAGCCAAACTCGAGAAACCGATGGCGCTTCACGGAATCAAGGGTCCCCGACACCCATCCCATCAGATGCTACCAGACGGAATCAAGATAACTTACAAGGGCCTCACTTTGGAGGTGTTTATCTAGGATTGTTGGGAGGTGAAGCCAAACTCGAGAAACCGATGGCGCTTCACGGAATCAAGGGTCCCCGAAACCCATCCCATCAGATGCTACCAGACGGAATCAAGATAACTTACAAGGGCCTCACTTTGGAGGTGTTTATCTAGGATTGTTTGGAGGTGAAGCCAAACTCGAGAAACCGATGGCGCTTCACGGAATCAAGGGTCCCCGACACCCATCCCATCAGATGCTACCAGACGGAATCAAGATAACTTACAAGGGCCTCACTTTGGAGGTGTTTATCTAGGATTGTTGGGAGGTGAAGCCAAACTCGAGAAACCGATGGCGCTTCACGGAATCAAGGGTCCCCGACACCCATCCCATCAGATGCTACCAGACGGAATCAAGATAACTTACAAGGGCCTCACTTTGGAGGTGTTTATCTAGGATTGTTGGGAGGTGAAGCCAAACTCGAGAAACCGATGGCGCTTCACAGAGTCAAGGGTCCCCGAAACCCATCCCATCAGATGCTACCAGACGGAATCAAGATAACTTACAAGGGCCTCACTTTGGAGGTGTTTATCTAGGATTGTTGGGAGGTGAAGCCAAACTCGAGAAACCGATGGCGCTTCACGGAATCAAGGGTCCCCGACACCCATCCCATCAGATGCTAGCAGACGGAATCAAGATAACTTACAAGGGCCTCACTTTGGAGGTGTTTATCTAGGATTGTTGGGAGGTGAAGCCAAACTCGAGAAACCGATGGCGCTTCACGGAATCAAGGGTCCCCGACACCCATCCCATCAGATGCTACCAGACGGAATCAAGATAACTTACAAGGGCCTCACTTTGGAGGTGTTTATCTAGGATTGTTGGGAGGTGAAGCCAAACTCGAGAAACCGATGGCGCTTCACGGAATCAAGGGTCCCCGACACCCATCCCATCAGATGCTAGCAGACGGAATCAAGATAACTTACAAGGGCCTCACTTTGGAGGTGTTTATCTAGGATTGTTGGGAGGTGAAGCCAAACTCGAGAAACCGATGGCGCTTCACGGAATCAAGGGTCCCCGAAACCCATCCCATCAGATGCTACCAGACGGAATCAAGATAACTTACAAGGGCCTCACTTTGGAGGTGTTTATCTAGGATTGTTGGGAGGTGAAGCCAAACTCGAGAAACCGATGGCGCTTCACAGAGTCAAGGGTCCCCGAAACCCATCCCATCAGATGCTACCAGACGGAATCAAGATAACTTACAAGGGCCTCACTTTGGAGGTGTTTATCTAGGATTGTTGGGAGGTGAAGCCAAACTCGAGAAACCGATGGCGCTTCACGGAATCAAGGGTCCCCGACACCCATCCCATCAGATGCTACCAGACGGAATCAAGATAACTTACAAGGGCCTCACTTTGGAGGTGTTTATCTAGGATTGTTGGGAGGTGAAGCCAAACTCGAGAAACCGATGGCGCTTCACAGAGTCAAGGGTCCCCGAAACCCATCCCATCAGATGCTACCAGACGGAATCAAGATAACTTACAAGGGCCTTACTTTGGAGGTGTTTATCTAGGATTGTTGGGAGGTGAAGCCAAACTCGAGAAACCGATGGCGCTTCACGGAATCAAGGGTCCCCGACACCCATCCCATCAGATGCTAGCAGACGGAATCAAGATAACTTACAAGGGCCTCACTTTGGAGGTGTTTATCTAGGATTGTTGGGAGGTGAAGCCAAACTCGAGAAACCGATGGCGCTTCACGGAATCAAGGGTCCCCGACACCCATCCCATCAGATGCTACCAGACGGAATCAAGATAACTTACAAGGGCCTCACTTTGGAGGTGTTTATCTAGGATTGTTGGGAGGTGAAGCCAAACTCGAGAAACCGATGGCGCTTCACGGAATCAAGGGTCCCCGACACCCATCCCATCAGATGCTACCAGACGGAATCAAGATAACTTACAAGGGCCTCACTTTGGAGGTGTTTATCTAGGATTGTTGGGAGGTGAAGCCAAACTCGAGAAACCGATGGCGCTTCACGGAATCAAGGGTCCCCGAAACCCATCCCATCAGATGCTACCAGACGGAATCAAGATAACTTACAAGGGCCTCACTTTGGAGGTGTTTATCTAGGATTGTTGGGAGGTGAAGCCAAACTCGAGAAACCGATGGCGCTTCACAGAGTCAAGGGTCCCCGAAACCCATCCCATCAGATGCTACCAGACGGAATCAAGATAACTTACAAGGGCCTCACTTTGGAGGTGTTTATCTAGGATTGTTGGGAGGTGAAGCCAAACTCGAGAAACCGATGGCGCTTCACGGAATCAAGGGTCCCCGACACCCATCCCATCAGATGCTAGCAGACGGAATCAAGATAACTTACAAGGGCCTCACTTTGGAGGTGTTTATCTAGGATTGTTGGGAGGTGAAGCCAAACTCGAGAAACCGATGGCGCTTCACAGAGTCAAGGGTCCCCGAAACCCATCCCATCAGATGCTACCAGATGTATTAAGTGGAAACATAATGTAATATAAACACAACTAATTCCAGAACTAGAACTTTTTATGGCGATTGAGAACTTAAACATTGTTGATTGATTAAGGTAGATGCGATAGTTATTGGAACTGCAGAAGATTATTTATTGAATAAAAATCAGAAATGGCGTTTTACTTTTTGTGTGGTATAATTTTTATATTATACAATAGTAAATTAGTAGAATAGGCACAGAGAGCGGACCACTTCCGGTTTGGAGTGACGTCACTTCCGGTTTGGCGGGAAAAGGAAGCAGGGTTGCCAACCCCCAGGGATTCCCTAAATTTCCCTGGAAATTCCCAAAATTTCCCTGCAATTTCCCTGCAGTGTTACCAACTCATACCATTTACTATAAAGTATACACTATAAACCATATACTATAAGGTATATACTATAAAGTATATACTATAAGGTATACTCTATGGTAGAGGTATAATAAAAACTAATGTTGTGGGTTAGTAAAAAACTATATTAAGCTATATATTTACAATATTGGATAAAAAAACTATACTAAACTATATATTATAATATTTACACATTACTCTTCATCCCCATCCCCCTGCCCTCTTCCCTCTTCCTCCTCCTCTTCCTCTTCTCCCTCCTCTTCCCCTTCCATGTCTTCTTCTTCTCCTCCTGATGCCACCTCTTCTCTTCCCGCTGCCACCTCCCCTCCTGCTGCCACCTCTCCTCCCGCTGCTTCTCCTCCTCCCACCACCCCCTCCAGCTCCTCCGGTGGGACGAGGAAGAGCTCGCCGTGGTTCACTGCAACAGAAGAATACCATGGCTGTGATTGGTTGGAATAAGAAGGTCCCTGATTGGTGGATAATGGGCGTGCAGCGCTCTGATTGGCTGGTTGGTAATTATACCGCCGACCGCTGCTTGTCCTCGCTCTCTTTGCGTCAGGCTCTCGTAGCGAACGGACGTAATGGAGTCGGTTGTCGAACCTGTTAATGTTCTTAGTGAGGACCAGACTTACATAAAGAAATTCAGATTATATGGGCTTAGAACGATTTTCAAATTTACTAACCCTCCTCCCGAAACAAATGAAATTGATTGGCTAAGACAAGGTTTTGCTAAGATTGTGAATGAAGTAAAAGACCAATGCCATGAAAACGATATGCTAGGTTTCACTTTGCAGAGTCTAAATTTAAAATCTAAAGACCCGGGGTACGTAGCTTTTCGACCCTTCAATGAAGTAACTGAAGATGTTTTGTGGGAAATATTTGGCGGAATTATTCAAAGTAATTCGGAATCAATTAAATCGACAGACACTTTTAAAGTAGAATGTACTCGAGTTAATCTCCCTGTAGGGTCTGGATCACGCAGGAGACCCGGTTTATACAACACATTTGAAGAAGAGTGTAAAGCTAGGAATGGGATTGTTGTTATTAATAATAAAGACAACTTGTGTTTGCCTAGAGCGATAGTAGTCGCAATGGCTAAAGTTACTGGTGATTCAGATTATAATTTAATTAAAAAAGATAAAGGTAAAAGACAGACAGTTAGAGCCCAAGAGCTTATGCGTAGAGCGCGTGTTGAGATATCTAACAGTGGAGCCGGTATCTCCGAACTTGAGAAATTCCAAGATCATTTAACAAACTTTAAAATCACTGTCTACAACTACGACTGTAAAGGTCGCGAAGTTTACTTTGAGGGGCGAGTCGAAAACCCAAAATTCAAAATTAATTTACTTTTCCATAATGGCCATTATAATGTAATCAATTCACTAACTGCTGCCTTTGCATGCAAGTATTTCTGTGAAGCATGCCATGTCCCCTATGACCATAAACCTAAACACCGCTGCTCTAATATCTGTCCTACTTGCCAGACTATCTCACCCCCCTGTAAGCTGGAGCACCAAGGAATAGATTGTCCTGAATGTAACATGACTTATAAAAATCAGGCCTGTTTTATAGCTCACAAAATCGATAAATGCCAGTTAGTAAAGAAATGTCTTGATTGCGGTAAACTAGTAATGATCAATGAAAGGTCCAAGCCCCATCAATGTGGGGAGGTGTACTGTAAAGTATGCGAAGAGTTTATGGACCCTAACCATAAATGTTACATGAAACCTAATGAAAGCCAACCGAAGGGGAAAAACTACTTATTTATTTTCTTTGATTTTGAAACCAGACAAGATGAAAACCTTCCATCTGACCCAGAGAAAAAAGTTCATAAAGTTAACCTATGCGTAAGCCAGCAGTTCTGTGGACAGTGTCTAGGTTCAGGCTTCTGTATGGCATGCAAAAACCGTACAAAGATTTTCAAAGAGGACCCTGTAAAACAGTTTATGGAGTATGTGATGCAAGTCAGGAAAAAGTTTAAAGATGTTTGTGTGATTGCACACAATGGACAGGGGTTTGATTTCCAATTCATTTTAAAGTATACTCTGGAAGAGACTAAATTCACACCCGAACTTGTAATGAGAGGATCCAAGATTATTTTAATGGAAATGGATAACGTTAGATTTGTTGATTCCTTAAGCTATTTCCCCATGCCCCTCGCTGCACTCCCCAAAGCGTTTGACTTGCCTCCAGAGAAAAAGAAAGGCTATTTCCCGCACCTATTCAACACCCTTGAGAACCAAAATTATGTAGGCCCGATGCCCGCGAAAGAGTTTTATTGCCCGGAGACTATGTTTGAGAAATCCCACGATGACTTTAATAAATGGTATAATGAACAGGTGAACAGTGGCTACGTGTTTGACTTTCAAAAAGAGATTTTGGAGTATTGCATTTCGGATGTAGAGATTCTGGCGCAGGCGTGTATTAAATTCAGAGCCTTATTTTTAAAAGAATGCAGCGTAGATCCGTTTCTCGAGGCTGTAACCATTGCCAGCGCGTGCAACCTGGCTTTCCGCCGCAAATTCCTAAAACCTAATACAATTGGCTTGATCCCGAAAGGTGGGTACCGATTAACAGATAATCAGTCAGCCGTGGCCTTACAGTGGCTATCTTGGGAAGAGGAGAAGCGTGGTGTTATGATTGAGCATGCTGGAAAGGGGAGAGAAGTTAAAATCAATGGAGCGAAAGTAGATGGTTTTGATGGGGAGAATATTTATGAATTTCATGGGTGTTACTGGCACGGATGCCCTAAATGTTTCCCTTACAGCCGGGAGGCCCCTCTGAAGGAGGATCCCTCTGATTCACTTCATTTGCGTTATCAGAGAACTCTAAAAAAAATTGAGAAACTCGGAAGTAATGTTATTGAAATGTGGGAGTGCGAGTTTAGGAAAACGAAAAAGGATGAGAACCTCAAACACTTGGACAGTCTACCAATATTGAATAGCCTTCCCCTTGACCCAAGAGATTCCTTCTTTGGAGGTAGGACTGGTAACGCGAAAGCTTATCATAAATGTGCGGAGGGAGAAACTATTCAGTATGTAGATGTTTGTTCGTTGTACCCGTATGTTAATAAATATTGTAACTACCCCGTAGGCCACCCTGAAATTTATGTAGGAGATAGGGAGTGCAGAGAGCGGGGACTTGATGTAGAAGGATTGCTCAAGTGTAAAATTTTACCGCCTAGGGACCTATACCACCCTGTGCTCCCAGTAAAAATGAACAACAAATTAATGTTTGTCTTGTGTCAAACTTGTGGAGAGACTTTAAATCAGGGGGAATGTTTTCATGAAAGTAATGAGAGGGCATTGGTAGGGACTTGGACAATGCAGGAGATCAGAAAGGCAGTAGAGAAGGGTTATGTGATTCTAGACATGTATGAACTCTGGGAATACCAAGTGGCGACTTATGAAACCGGTGGTCTGTTTACTGATTTTATTAATAAATTTTTGAAAATGAAACAGGAGGCGTCAGGGTTTCCTAGTTGGTGCAAGACTGAGGAGGATAAAGACAAGTATATTTTGGATTACTATAAACATGAGGGGGTAAAACTGGAGAAAAACAAGATTGCTAAGAATGGGGGTTTAAGGTCTTTGGCAAAATTAATGTTGAATTCTTTCTGGGGGAAATTCGGACAGAGGGAGAACCAAACCAAAGCCTCAATTGTTAGAGACCCGAAAGATTTCTTTCAAATGTTAATTAGTGCTGAAATAAAGATAAACATGATACAGGTTATTAATGAAGAAGTATTAGTTGTTAGCTGGGAGTACATTAATGAGGTGGGAGAAGCGTTGAGAAATGTGAATGTTGTGATCGCGGCCTACACTACTGCCCATGCCCGACTCAAATTATATGAACACCTTGAAAAGTTGGGAGGTCAAGTCCTATATTACGATACAGACTCGGTAATATATTACTTGAGAGGTAATTTGTATAAAGTGCCTACAGGGGACTACCTTGGGGAAATGACCGACGAGTTGGTAGAGTACGGACCTGGGTCCTACATAGTAGAGTTTGTATCTGGAGGGCCGAAAACCTATGCCTACCTCGTATGGTCTACCAACAAACAGAAATTGATCCCTGTATGTAAAGTTAAAGGCTTAACATTGAACCTCAAGACATCTAAATTGGTAAACTTTCAGACATTGAAAGAGATGGTACTCGGTGAATCCGCTCAAGTATTACAAGTCGAAGAGAATAGAATCAGACGCACAAAAGATAAAAATATTGTAACAGTCACTGAAACCAAACAGTTTAAAATTACAGGTCCTAAAAGAAAACTAGAAGATAACTACGACACAGTACCCTATGGATTTAAACAACCTAAACTTACCTATTAGTCCCACCACTCAATAAACTTCTCCAACTCCTGCTGTTCCTTTTTCATTTCGTTTATCTTATGTTCTAATTCAAAATATCTACTCAAATATTTCTCTTGAACAAAAGTATTATAGGGACCCCCCAACCATTGTAAAAACACAAACACCGTTAGAAACATCTTACTACACAACCACACCACAACTAACTCCCGAGAACAACAAGTAAGAAAGAGTAGGGGCATTCCCCCTCCAACTCACCCATGAATCCATCATCTCCGCCTTCTTCTTATAAAGAAAATCCCTTCTCTTTTCAATTTCATCCAACTCGTTACACAATTCCCTAAAAGCCGATAATTTTTCCTCCCTCCTCCTCTCCTGACCCCCAAAAAACACTTTACTTAAAAACACTATAACTGTTAGAAGCATGGTGACAGACTGAAGAGACTAGAGAGAGCTAGCCATGGAGGGAGAGAGAGAGGCGGGGGGAGGGGGAGGGGAAGGGTGACCTCAATATTGTGACACAAGCAGTTAACCTTTCAAAAGTGTGTCGTCATTGGTCATAATTAGAAAGCTTGTGATTGGTTAAAAATAAGCGTGTCACGTTGTGATTGGCTGTAATTATTTAATTTCCCCCTCCACCTCTTTAATTTATTAAAATTATTAAATTATTTTTTCTCTTTATGCCCAACCTCTGTAGCGAACAGACGTGTTTCCTAACCTCAAATATGTCAGTACTACATTCCTACATATTTGATAACAGCCCTGTAACTGTCTTATTCGATTCTGAAAACAATCCATGGTTTAAAGCAAAAGATATATGTGAGATACTAGAGTATGAAAATTCAAATAAAGCAATCAGAGACCATGTCAGAGAAAAGTATCGTAAAACAGTTGAAAACAAAGGGGGTAACGAAACGTTACCCCCTTCGAACTTTCAAAAACATACTGTATTTATCAGTGAACCGGGTTTATATCAATTAATTATGAGATCCAAAATGAAAGTAGCTGAAAGATTCCAGGATTGGGTATTTGAAGTAGTCCTACCTACAATTCGCAAGTATGGGGAGTATAAATTAAGGAGAGAAAACTTTGAATTGACACATACCTTGAATCTAGCACTGGAAAACAATAAAAACCTAACCAAAAAACTAGTTGACCAAGCACCCAAAGTTGCTGTTATGACAGAAGACGAGGGGTTGAAACATGTATTCTGTGTCCTGGAGAAGGATGCATACTACAAACAGTATGGCTTAATGGAATATAAATGTATTAGGGCAGAAAAAAGACGATATAAAAGAGCGCTAAAGAGAGCAAAGAAAGATGGTTTTGTCCCCTGCTTTATGAGATACCCTGTGCCTAACGGTATAAATATTCTAAACAGAGTCAAGGAGGTCATGCGTAAATATGACATGCACTATGAATCTGCACATAATAATGTCTTAACCTGTCATAACCTTGTAAATATTGTAAAGACTGTTTTAAATGAATAAAGAAAATGTGTGTATGTGTGTGTGTGTGTGTGTGTCCATGGAGAGGTCACCTGTCAAGGCATGGTTAATCCCTGGTAAGTCCTGACAGATGAGTGGGTTTGCCTAAAAACAGTAAAACATTGTGTTTCCCACGACCACCATGGACTAAGGGCCTAGTAGATTGAGATGCCCTGACCCGAGGAGGGTTTGGATTTCGCCTTCGAAAAGCCCGGTGTGAATGAAGGTCACTGGCGCGGCTGAAAAGTCCGTAAACCTGTATGTGTGAGCGAGTGTGGAAAAATAATGGAGGAGGCAATTAATTTGGAAGGCCTTCACAAACCATAGCGATGGTTGGGGCTATGGTTATAAAAAAATATAAAAAAACCTGCAGGAGGACTTAACCATTTCTGTATAAAAATATAAAAAAAAAATTGGGGTGCGGGGGCAGCAACTAATTTGGAAGGCTGCCACGCTTTCTACTGCGGTGGCAGGGGCAGTAGAATTGGGGGTTTAAATACAAAAAGACTAAATAAAAAATATTAGTTTAAAGATGGATGTAAGGGAAGCTATTGCTAATGAACTTCATGCCCCAAGTAGGAAAAACTATGTCAGAAGAAAAGTTACACTAAAAGGGTTAAATGATCTCTACCAAGCGGATCTTGTGGAGATGCAACCATATTCGAAAACTAACAAAGGTTATAAATATATAATGACTATAATTAACTGTTTAACAAAATTTGCTTTTGCCATTCCTATAAAAAACAAATCGGGTCTTGAAGTAGCAAGAGCCTTAGAACCAATCCTAGCCAAATATAAAATGAAAAATTTTCAGACCGACCAAGGAAATGAATTTTTTAATAAACATGTTAACAAACTTATGAAACAATATAATATTAACCACTATCATACTTTTTCTGAATTAAAAGCAAGTATTGTAGAACGATTAAACAGAACACTAAAGTCCCGTATGTGGAAACTATTTACAGCCAGGGGGAGTTACGAATGGTTAAGTATTCTACCAGAAATAGTAAAGTCTTACAACAATACAAAACATAGCAGTATAGGCATGAAACCAAAAGATGTAAGGCAAAAACATGTTAAAACTATTTTAAAAAAACTTAATAATATTAGGAAAAGCCCCCATAAAAAACCCAAGTTTCAACTCGGCGATAAAGTGCGAATCAGTAAATACAAAAGAGTTTTCAAAAAAAGTTATCTACCTTCATGGTCTAATGAGGTATTTACAGTCTACGCCATAAAACCCACGAGACCGGTAACGTATATTTTGCAAGACCATAATGGTGAAATACTAAAAGGAGGTTTCTACAGCGAAGAGTTATTAAAGTCGAAAGTAGGTGAAGTCTATCTCGTCGAGAAAGTGTTGCAACGTAAAAAAGATAAAGTGAAGGTCAGGTGGTTCAATTTCGACAGTAATTATGACTCTTGGGTAAATGTGAAGGACTTGGTGAAGGGAAAATTACAAATCCGTGACAAGGCCAAGTCGTAATGAGCGACCACAGTATCCGGGACGCGGCGGTATAAATTATCTTGCGGTCGTGACTACTATCTAATCGCTCAGGATGAAGGCTGAGAAACAGGATATCACGTTTCCTGTCAGAAATTACGACATAGTAATGGGGTCTGGTGTTGTAAAAAATAATAAGCATGGAGTATTATTACCCGATTCCATTCGTTGCATTATAGCTGGCCCGTCTAATTGTGGTAAAACAAATGTTTTATTCAACTTACTATTTGACCCTAATGGATTAAGATTCGAAAACATTTATGTCTTTTCAAAGTCTCTTTACCAACCGAAATATCAATTATTAAAAAAGGTAATGCCTAGAGAGGTGGGATATTTCGCCTATGATGATAATAAACTAGTAGTTCATCCAAACGACAGTAAAAGGAATTCTATTATGATTTTCGATGATATATCATGTGAGAAACACGATAATATTCGTAATTATTTTTCCATGGGGAGACACAAGAATATTGATACATTTTATTTGGGTCAGACATACAGTGCTATCCCAAAACAACTTATCAGGGACAACTGCAACTTTATTATCCTGTTTAAGCAAGATGAAACAAATCTAAGACATATATATAATGACCATGTAACCACCGATATGCCATTTGAGAAATTCAAAGAAATGTGTGGTAAAGCATGGGTTGATAATTATGGATTCATTGTAATTGATAAGACTCGTGATCCTTATAAGGGGCGGTACAGAGTTGGTTTGGACACTTTTATTACGGAAATATAATGGTTCGCATCTATACATTTAACGACTTGACAGGGTTCAAAAGAAAACTACACAACGTCAAGTCCAATCTTTGTACATTTTATTATAAGGATAAAAAGAGATTTTGTGGTAATTACTGTAGTCGTAAACCCCCACATGGATATCAATTTAATAAAAGGTGTTGGCGACACAAGAGGCCCACATATTCAGCTATGCTACCCCCTGTGGTACTTTTGATGATATCTGCCAGTGAGCGGACATATAACCGTGAAACATGGTTAAACTTTTTATTTCATTGTGAAAAGAAAAATATCCCTTTGGAATTAGTAATATACCATGAAGACATGGCAAACTGTACAGTGAGGGACCCTCAAAATCTAATATCCAGGTTTAGACCATTTCCCGATATCTTTGGCCAACCCCTACCACTACGTAACCTCCACGGTAGTGTAAACTTTACACAAATATGCAATAGAATGTTGGAATACGGAAGTAAAATACCCTATGCCAGCAAGTGTATACTGCTTACGGAGAGAACCATACCGATTAGATCACCTCTAAAAATCTACAAATTAGCACTATCTTTGAAATGTTACATAGATATAAGCTATAATACAGCTTATGGTCCTGTACCTGATGGTATTCCCAAAGGCTATCGTAATAAACCATATATCGGTGTTAACAACCTATGTCAAGGACTCTATACAGTAGAATTTCTAAAAGAAGCGTTACCCACTCTACCTATACACTGTGAAAAATTTGGAATATCTCTAAACAGGGGAGTATACACAGTGACAAACCAAAAGTTATTCGACCAATGGAGAGCATTTACAGGTGCTAATCCCAGCGAGTTTTGGCTTTTAAACAGTTTCCTATTACAACACATAAATGATCAGAGACCGCTTATCGCTTTAAAGAAATATATGGAAGACACTATCGAAGGGGATAGGTACATTATTTCGGAAATACCTCAATGGAGAAATGGTTGGAAAAGAACTTTTGTATTTAAGAGTTTTACTATACCTTATATGATTCCCAAATTTGATGCAAGAGAACAGAGATACTATAAAGACTTAGACTTGAGTAAAGGAGTTTCACTTTTGGATGTTATCAATTATATAAAGAGGTATAAGAAGCGTGCTATGTTTATAAGACAGGTGGAAATGCCATAAATTAGAAGTAATCCACCCCGGGTAATCATTTGCAAATATGAAACGCAAGAGCGAACAACTGACAGAGCAACTAATACAGTTGCGAAACGCCATCAGGCGTAAATATAAAATGTTCAAAGAAGGTATCGAAGAGACAGATATTAAATTAGAAAAACAATATAACCCTCTACTGAAGGAACTGAGAAAAAATGTTAATCAGCCAGAAATAAAAAAGGAGGAGGAATCAAAACAGGATATCAAGGAAGAAGAAGGAATGGAAAACATGGATTACAGTGAGGATGAGTTTTTTCCCTCTGTCTCCTCGACTCCAAGAGCAACTACAACACAACTGTCAGACTTGGTGTCTGAATCATCTGCATCCGAGCTAGTGAATGAACACTTCAATAACAGCCTAACCAAAGAATATATGAAAACCTTTTTAAAAGACGTTACCAGTAAAAAAGTTATAGACTATACGTATGGACCTAGGTATGAAAATCAAACCTTAATGATTGGAGATAAAACAATGGACTTTGATAGCGATGGTAATATAATTATAGGGGGTGTAAACTATGGCAACACCGAGGGATTGTATGAACTCATTTTTAAAAATGTTCCGGATAAAAAAACAACCACCGAAAACGATATGAAAACATATAAAAGTATACTGACGGCTTGTAATGCTCATAGAGAGGGTTATAGATATAATGGAAAGCTCAAAGGAACAAGAGGTACAAAATATAAAAAATTTATTAGAATCCTGTTTCCTCCATTGAGGGGTAGAGGTGTAGAGTGGAAAAATGAAAGATCCCGCAACATAATTTACTGGGATGATATTAATGAATTAGTGGCACGACTCAAGCATATCTGTATGTCTACTGAAACCGGTAACCGGGTGCACGCTAACGAAATCATAAGTATTATTGAAGAGCTGAGGGAGGCAGGTTATATAAGAGGTGCCGGTAACAGCAGATATAAAGCATTATTAAAATGACCATCGACAAGTTTGGACGTACCCTAAAGGGTGATCAAAAGGATCTCAAAGGTCCGAAAGGAGATGGATTTAATTTAACACCTGAAGGGAATTTCGATATCGAAAAGAAAAGACTAACTAACTTGGGCGACCCCGTGGCTTCCAGAGATGCCGCTACAAAAGTGTATGTTGATATAAAAAGTATTCCCACAGTCAAGGATGGATACACATTCCTAGGAAAAAGATTACAAAATATCAGCGATCCCATTGAAGACAGTGATGCTGTTAATCTACACACCATAAAAAAAAATCTGCTTACACACCAAAAACAGTGACTACAATGCCAATAATAATAAAATTATTAATCTGAATAACCCTGTAAACAGTCAGGATGCAGCTACAAAAGCATTTGTACAAAAAGAATTAACGCTGGTAACCACTAACTTGGTCAACCAACAACTGACCTTGAATGAAATGAAGGACCGTTTAGCAAAGTGCGAAGGTAAAATCGAAAATAATAAAATATATCACGATAAAAACCTGAGAAAATTTGGAGTATTACTTTTCAACTACATCAATCAGAAACAGTCGGGCAGAACCGTGTCATTACCTACAGCCGGTGAGGATGATTATCTCAATTGGGAGGAATTATTTGCTGTTGGTAAAGGTCAGACAGCCAGTCTTTTAGAAAGTGACATGATGGTTGATGGCAGTGGTGATGTAAGCAGAAACAAGAGAGTCTAATGATGATGGCCTTAAATAGGGGTTTGACCTCGAGGAACAATCAGATGCTTGTTAAGTGTTGAACACTAAGGATGGGGTCTGTTTTATTATTTATAGCTCTATTGCCCTTGGTCTTGTGCAACCAGACGGTAGAGTATCTTACACGCTATGGTTACCTCAATGAAAACGCCAAGACCGAGGATATACATAATTCAGTTAGATTATTCCAAGACACTTTCGGTTTAAACAGCACTGGTATTTTAGATAATGAAACGCTACAGTTAATGTCTCAACCCAGGTGTGGGAATAAAGATGTTCTACTACCATTTTCAGCAATCCCTAACAGGAAATGGAATAGCACTCAGATAACATGGTTCCAGTTTGGGAATAATTTACACCCAGAAATTATCGAAAAAGCTTTCGCTCTATGGGGAAGTCATATAAATGTAACTTTTAAAAGAGATTTTAAAAACCCTACAATTATTATATCATTTTCCAACGATAGAAAACATTTCTTTTATTCACGTCATGATACGTGTTATTACGAATTTGACGGTCCTGGGACCGTCCTTGGACACGCGTTTCTCCCCACCCCACATTACAATCAAACCGATATCCATATGGATTCTGAAGAGACTTGGGATTTTTCAATGTCACTACCTCAACATGGAAATTCATCGTTCTTTTTAACTATTTTACATGAGATTGGTCACGCCTTAGGCTTAGACCATTCATATGATAAAAGTTCTATAATGTATCCTTTATACCGCGACCCCGAAAATATCACATCGCTTGATGAATATACTCTAAGTAAAGACGACATACTGGCGGTTCAGTTCTTGTATGGACGTGCGGGAAACACAACATCTACCACAACAACCCCTGCTACAACCACTACTTCTACTACCACGACTACACATAAACCGTATGTGCAAGAGAACAGAGATATTTGTGAGATAAAAAACCAAATAAAAACATTTGTTATAGTTAATAAAAAGATTTTCGCATTCTTTAGAGATTATGTGTGGGTTATAAATTTAATACCAAGCTATAGATACCCTGAGGAATATACTAAGCCAACAAAGATAACCGATTGGTTGGGGTTTTTACCTAGAGACTTTTATGAGGTTTCAGGCATTTACCAGAGACCCAATGGAGAGATTGCGTTATTTACAAACAAACAGGTATATATCTTTTCATTCCCAACACTGAATCTAAAAGTAAGCTACAACATAAACACAATACTGGGGAAACAGGTGTCAAAGATTAACGCTGTTGTTTCAACTAATTCCGGTAAAACACTTCTCATTGCTGACGATTATTACATATTTGAAATAAACGAATGTACATTCACGGGAACCTTTTTGGGGTCCACTTCATCCGTATTGTTTGGTGTGCCCGCTCGAGTTAGTGGGGCCTTTAGATATATAAACGGTCGCATTTACTTTATAACCGACAGTGGTGTTTTAGAGTACAATGAATTCAGTAATACAGTGGAAACCTCTCACCCCAGTGCATTAGAAATACTAGAACTGACCTGTATACGTGAAACCCTATTAAACAAGCTATACGAGGTGCTGAGATACATCAAATAAAATGGGGAAATCAAAGAGAACCCGCATCATTCGGCCTTCTACTGTCAAAGGGGGCGGAGGTATTATCTCTTCTATTGTTAACAGAGCGATAGACGCTTTACCATACGAATTACATCTGCCCGGAGGTTATCAGTATTGCGGACCAGGAACTAAATTGAAAAAACGATTGGCAAGAGGCGATCCGGGTATAAATAAATTAGACCAAGCGTGTAAAGAACACGATATAGCATACTCGAGATATAAAGATTCGGAAAACCGGAGGCGCGCGGACCAAGTATTGACCGAAAGAGCTTGGCAACGAGTAAAATCGAGTGACGCTTCAATTGGGGAAAAAGCCGCAGCTTGGGCGGTCACAACAGCCATGAAGGCAAAAACAAAATTTGGTGGGGGAAAAAGGAAAAAACGGGGTCCAAAAAGAAAAGGCAAGGGGTTATATCTAAGACCGTACAGAACAGAAGGTTCCGGCAAGAGAAAAAGGCGTAGCTCAAGAAAAAAAAAACATCAAAATACCAATAAAACCACTTACAAACTACGAATTAATGAATTATGCGAAATGCTTGGGAATACCAAACTTTAGAGGAGTGTTTATGCGTGATAACCTACCCACTCGCCCCAGGGCTTATGAGACAGCTATAATAAATTTAGATTCCAGCGGTGGTACCGGTACTCACTGGGTATGCTACAAAAAGCTTAATAATAAAGTATATTATTTTGACAGTTTCGGTAATCTGAGACCCCCACCGGAGCTATTGGAATACTTCAAAGGTTGTGACATTTATTATAATAGTAAGAGAGAGCAAAGTTTTAATTCAGTCGTTTGTGGACACTTGTGTTTAAAGTTTCTCAGCAGTAATGTTTTGTCTCACGGGGACAAGTAGTGTACTATCACATGAACTGTCATTCCCTATCGATGTCAGTAATGGGAGATACGAACTCGGTCTCATAGAGATTATGACTTGGAACTCTATACCTAATATAGAAAAAAACATCAACAATATATTTTATTATGGTGACAATAAAGAAATTCATATTCCTGATGGATCTTATGAACTCCAAGATATTGAAAAGTATATCGCGGGAAAATTACCGAAAGAAGTTACATTCAGTTTAAAACCTAACAACAATACATTAAAAGCCGAACTAAATTGCTCAGAGGCGGTGAATTTCGAAAAACCGGCAAATATTGGCAAACTACTAGGTTTCAAACCTGAAATATTACCGGCCAATATACTACACACGTCACCTTTACCGGTAGATATTTTAAAAGTGAATTCCATACGCGTAGAATGCAATATCACTCGCGGGTCATATCTGAACGGTATCGAGGGACATGTAATACACGAGTTCTATCCGGCCGTACCACCCGGGTATAAAATCATCGAAATACCTAAGAATGTTATTTACTTGCCTGTGATCGCTCAACGTATCACAAACATTAGTGTGTCTTTTAAAGACCAAAATCAAAACCTTATAAATTTTCGCGGAGAACCTATTTCGGTTAGACTTCATCTTAGGCACAATGGGGCTGGTACTACATAGGGACACATCACATATAAAAGTGCTTAGTCCTAGACGGAAAGCCAACGAGTTAAGTTGGAAAAACATTAATTTCTTACGCTCTCTCGGTTTTAAAGTTTACAAGAATGGCTCTACTGGCAATAGACGATAAAGCTATGTATGATGATAGTATTACTAATATGGAGTTTCACACACATCAACCTTACGCGTCTACTACTTATAAAAATAACGATGAAATCAGAATCCCCATCTTACAACAAGACATAATCACCGCTCCGTTTGATAGTTATATTATAATAGAAGGCAAAGCTTCCGCCGTCAAAACCGATAACACTACTGCTCAGGATGTTAAATTTATAAACAATGCAATTGCATTTTTATTCGACGAGATCCGGTTTGAGATTTTCGGTGTAACCGTGGATCGCATCAGAAGTGTCGGACTTACCACGACATTGAAACATCTAGTGTCTTTGCGCGGTGAAGAGAAAAATAGTTTAAAAAGCGCATGCTGGCTAGGGCCAGGGCAATCGGAAACGGTCACGGATTTCGTTTATTCTATACCCTTGCGATTACTTTTGGGATTCGCAGAAGATTACAGAAGAGTTTTAGTAAACGTCAAGCAAGAATTGATTTTGCTAAGATCTTCTACTGATTTAAACGCTGCCTTGACAACCACGGCTGGAACATTAGATTTAAAAATTTCTAAAATTTACTGGAGGGTCCCTCACATTACTGTAAATGATGCGACAAAACTTAAACTTTATAGATTTATCGAAAAAAATCCTGCTATCCACATACCATTCCGCTCATGGGAGATACACGAATATCCCAACCTACCGACGACTACCAAAGTATTATCATGGCCTATCAGGTGTAGCTCCAGACTAGAGGTCCCTCGAATGGTTATTGTAGGGTTTCAAACCGATAGAAGGAACAATTTAGTAAAAGATATGAGTCTTTTTGATTCATGCAAAATTCGAGAAATAAAATTATATTTAAACTCTAAATATTACCCGTATGAACCGACCAATGGTAACAGCGCTCTGTACTACGATTATTACAAGTTGTTTCAAAACTCTTACTACGGTAGAGTGGGATCCCCAATATTGGATTTTAATGACTTTAAAACTAAATGCCCACTGTATGTCATCGACTGTTCTAAACAAGACGAGTCTATAAAAACCGGGGGTGTAGAAATAAAATTGGAAATTCAGGCCGACGAGGACTTTAAAGCAAACACTTGGGCCTACTGTTTAATCCTACACGACGACCACTTCACATACACTCCCATAACAGGGGAGGTACGCAAGGTGGCCGTTTAATCATGACAAAGAAAAAAGTTACATTTTCAAAACCTCTCGTAACGAAGGTTTACATTTTACCCGAGGAAGATAGAAAATCAATTTGGATGCAAATCGCTAGAGACAGGGGTCGCCGGCAACAGTCTTTAACTTGACTCCGGTAGTAAAAGAAATTAACTCTAACGAAATTACATAATTGGTCAGTCGTGATCATGGAGTCAAGCGGAGCGGATCCCGCACCTATTCCTAAAATTAACGAACCCATCAATCTGGTAACCGGGGTATTCTTAAAATCTGTTCACTACCTAGATTCGGAATTAAAGAAATGTGTTATAACTGGGATCTTCAAAAACAGAGACAACTCTCTCGGAATTTTATTCAAGGGGAGAAACGGTCTAGTTTACTGGTCATATGACCTATTCTGCCAATTTTACAGCAAATTCAATGAAATAACGCTATCGCTTGAAAATAAGAGTAGAATAATTGTAAACGAGGGAACCTATAGTATAAAGGTGTCCCCAGTGTTTGGTAATCATTGTGTGTTCATCTCTGATGGAGATCACTCCCTAGCTCTAGGCAACACCGAATGGTACATTTTGTTAAATAATTTATCGCTAATATCTCGGTCTCTTTTAGAATTGTTTTATATTGAAAACGAGATTAAAGCTTTTATCGATCAAGTTATATCGGGTAATGAAATTCAATCGGATCAGTTACCATCGTATTTGTGTGACCGTTTAGTAGACGAAATTTTACTGTACACCCGGTGGCCGAATGGAGGCCGTAGTTGAATTTCACGGGTTCAAAGACAATAATAATGAGTTTATTGTAAAAGAGCTGGCCATTGTAGGGAGATCGTATAGAACACAGATAGTGTTCCGATCTCCTTACAATTTCAACAGATTAAATGAAAAAATGCAGAGAACAGCTAACTGGCTGACTCACCACTTCCACAGGATAAAGTGGGAAGATGGTGAAATGCCATTCAGTAAGAAACTGATGCGTTCTCTGCTAAAACCCTTTGATGTTATTCATACAAAGGGAAGTGAAAAAGCTCAATTTCTAAGGAACTTCCATAATAATGTAATAGAAATTTATGAAAAACAAAACACAGTCACAGTAGACTGTATTATACATAAAAATAATAATAAAAAGTGCGCTATAGCTTCTGCTGAGTACCACATCCGGGATCTATCCCGGGTGAACTCTTATTGAGTTGGCACCCTCGTCTATCAGGCCGGGGTAAGACCTTATAAGACCAGGGACAGAGGTTATACAGGTTGGGTTAAACCCCATAAAACGTAACATGTTTTCCCTGT
The DNA here is from genome assembly GCA_030545055.2 of Neoaliturus tenellus. NCBI lineage: Eukaryota > Metazoa > Arthropoda > Insecta > Hemiptera > Cicadellidae > Neoaliturus > Neoaliturus tenellus. Next base: position 8,107,542 of record CM061531.1, read on the forward strand.
ATGTGCTCGGGAAACGCAGAAGTTGAGATGCACAATAAAAAAATACATAAAAAGTAAAAAATAAAAAAATAAAAAGGGAGGTAGCATTTTTGTAATGGAGTGGCTACCACCGTAGGTTGCGATGGTTGGGGCAACCTACCCCAGAGGTTAGGCCTCCGGGGGAAGCTCTGGGTTAACAAAAAGAACGCGCCTACAACTGTACGGCCTGGCATACATGCCTACCGTGGTGTGGAAAACAGTTGAAAACAAAGGGGGTAACGAAACGTTACCCCCTTCGAACCGCAAAAAATAATTTATATCAAAAAATAAGAAATCAGAATAATATTTAATAATAGAAACACAAGGGTAACGAAACGTTACCCTTCGAACCTACAGAAAATAATTTATATCAAAAATAAGAAATCAGAATAATATTTAATAATAGAAACAAAGGGGGTAACGAAACGTTACCCCCTTCGAACCGCAAAAAATAATTTATATCAAAAAATAAGAAATCAGAATAATATTTAATAATAGAAACAAAGGGGGTAACGAAACGTTACCCCCTTCAAACCGCAAAAAATAATTTATATCAAAAAATAAGAAATCAGAATAATATTTAATAATAGAAACACAAGGGTAACGAAACGTTACCCCCTTCGAACCTACAGAAAATAATAGGAGTAAAAATAAAATGGAAATACACTCACCAGGGCCGGTTGTGTAATCTGTGCCACAATTGTGGCACAGATATCTTACGCGCCAATGGGTTTTAACACTGGCGCGTAACACGGGGGAAATGCATAGATGGTATCGCACCACCAATGTTGGGACCACCTGTATAGGGTGGCCCCTATAGCAAATTCCCTGAACCCATACGGGGAACAGGGAATGTTCAAAAACGTCAAACTCAACACAAGTGTGCTCCATGACTGAATAACCCAAAAGAGATGGCTAACCCAACCACTCTTCCCCCACCACTACTACTAACCTTATCGCAAGAAGTGTTCCAGCCAGCCGGTGGAGAAGTGCATATTGCACCGGTAACAATTGTAAAAAACCAACCACTTGTATTCCACCCGGGTTAATTCCCCGGATGGAATACAAATGTGGTAATTTATAGTTACAAATGGTGCAATATGCACCGTGTGAGGGCAGAAGAAGAGACATGTAAAAATAGGGCTCAAGTAGCCCTCAAACACAATAACGTCTAAGCACGAGAACATCTCACCACCGACTGATCACAGCCACTTCCGCGCTGATAAAAAAATTTACACTCACCATTATCGGACAGCTGGTACTGAAGCGTGACCCGAATTTGTATTCCCGGGTCACGTGCATACAAACTTAATAAACATAAGTACACTTCGTTTAGCTGGTCCATGTTAAATAATATGAAATCCCACCTCTCCATTATTTTACAGCAAACTGACTGACTGATATCTCAGCAGGATGTGGTGGGGGGACCTGTCCACACTGAAAGTCAAACTGTAGGAAGCCAAAATGAAATACTCACCATTGTTGGAGTATTCTAATGTGACTTGTATTTGAAGTCTCGGGTCCCACATCATCAGGCTAAACAAGTTTAAGTAAACTTCATTCACCTGGTCTACATCCACTAATACAAACTCCCACCTCACCATTGCTAAACAGACTAACTAGTGCAGTGTTGTCTCAACAGGAAGTGGTGGGGAGGACCCCAATATACTCACATGCTAAAGGTACCAGTTCATCCACTTTTGATATCCGATCATGGCAACAGGACAATGAAATGCCTCTAGTAATGTAAGAATTAACATCACGATAGTACAAGTCGATAGACTCTTTCAAAGGCAAATTATCGAATATTATACATATGCATCCACTCAATCTCCCATGATAAATTTGAAGGTTAGGTTCATGGAATGTACGCCAATGTATAGTGATAAAATGTTCTAAAATAACTGGTGGTAAGTTAAGTTGAAACAATTCAAAAACACACCCAACACAATCTAATATTACAGATTCACAGATTTGGAATAGTGACTTTGGTTGCTTCATAACAAATACTGACTGTGGGGCATTATCTAGGCAGGTGGGGGGAGTACTCACCTCGGATTCATCTGAGGAGTAGTACTGCGGGGAAGGTGGCGAATACTGCGGCACTACTTGGTCTTGATGCACCTCCGACCAATCGTAATCCAGAGCCATCTTTATCTTGATTCCAGGGTTTTCACGCAGTATATCTTTCATTTTGTTGTAAATATTTTCTAAATAATATAAACTGTCGATTGACAGTTTCCAACCCCTACTTAAATCAACGTCGGTAGTGGAGTCAGCCTGGGCAACGGTGTTGTCCGCCATAGTTGAACTAGGAATGATGCTTGGTGGGGCATTATCTCAACAGGATGTCCTTTGCGGTAGCCAGTCTCAGTTCACGATGAACTCGTGTTGCTATAGTTTCAAAGTGACCTGTTGTGTTATAGAATACACTGCTCAGCCACCACAATCATCCCACTATCTCCCTTCCAATCAAACTCTAACATCATTTCAAACACCACCTCAACACTCACTAACACCACCTCAACACTCACCCCCAATCCAATCACAGCCACTTCCACGGATACCTTCGGACCCCATATACATCGAGATGAAACCCAGCCCATAGGTAAGCTAGACACACATTTTACATAACTTTTTAGAGTTAACCATATATAGTCCCCTTGAGATAATTTTTAGCGGTAGTTTCTTTGCCTTGACCAGACTCTTGTGAGTCTTACTGTCACCTGTATCACCCCTTGATTCAGTTTTCAGCGGTTCTTACCTTAAATGACTGTAGTTTTTAATTTCTACGGGCATTCATACCTCCAATCCCCTTTAGCTTGGCTTTCAGCGACCATTCCTTTCTTTAACCACAATATTTTAATGTCTAGAGTCACCTGTATTACTAAGCCCCTTGATTTAGTTTTCAGCGGTAGTATCCTAGTTTGACCAGACTCTATACTGCCATCTATACCTCCCAACCCCTATGTTTCTTTTTCAGCGGTAATTTATTTAACTTGACTGTAAAGTAGTAATGCCTTCAGTTATCTATATTGCTAAGTCCCCTTGTTTTAGTTTCAGTGGTAATTTTCTCACATGACAGTGAAATTGTAAAGCTTTCGGTCATCTGTACCACCAAACCCCTTGAGTTGTTTTACCATACCAATAATATTTTAAAGTCTCACTGAGCCCTAACTTAGCTAGATTAGCGTTTTTTAAGGTTAGGTTAACATAAGGAACAATATTCCACCAGTCTTACAGTATCACTAACCTAGCTGTACTTACCTCTACTCTTCTACTTAGTAGACAGCATGGCAACGGCCAACACATAGCTTTCCTCCAGGACCCACTACTGTGACACTCAGGGTTTTAAGATGTACACCTCTTTTAATTATCATGTGGTGTTACATACTGTACACTCTAAAGAATAAAGTGTTTAACTGTCCTGACTTAGCACTGCAACTATACACTGGTAAAGACTTAGAATTTTTGACATGGTGTTGTATACTGTACACTGCAGTCTATAAGAGTTGACTTGCATTATACACTGCTAGCCTGTACCTTCAGAACTCTGTACTAGTATCTGCTAACTTATAAAGACTACAGAACCATGACTTGGAATTACCAACACTTGCCTTGTACCAGGCATTTAATGCTATTTACCTTGGATGTATGTTGTTTTTCTCTCTAAGAAAGACTACGGTTCATTATAAACAGCTGTATATTTTTCAAAGTTTGAAGGGAGTAACCTTTCGTTACTCCCTTTGTTTTAAGATATTTTTATCTAAGATCTAACGGTATCTGCTGCCTTCTAAAGACTAATTGTTGACATGTAATACACTAATGTGTTGTATTTTCCCTCTCTAATAAAAACCCTGTGCTCTACATGATACTTACTACACCTCCTAAGTATTGAGAAGGTAGACTCCTGTGCCAGCGGTCTTGTAGGCCTCTGTCTGTTATTTAAGATGGTGTAGGGTTTAGTAGACTGTGGTTAATTATATTACCCTAGAGACCTACGCGAGCGGAAAATAGAAATAATAATAATCATAGGTTTTTTAATTTTTGAATGGGTCTGACCTTGACCACTACACTCTTCTTGGTCTTAACAAATACTTAGTAAGAGTCCTACACCAGCGGGGGATAAAAAATTAATAGTTGTAAGTTTTTTTTATTTTTCACAGGTATGACCTTGACTCTGGAAAGTGATGCTTAGCATTTTATTACATGTTTATACTACAAGTATACACATACCAAGTTTGAAGAAAATCTGTAGTGCCATTCTCGAGATAAAAAATAAAACTTTTTTGCGCCTTCATTTTTTGGATACTTCCTGCCATGCATTTTTTAATACCAACCAAGTGTACACACATACCAAGTATGAAGTTAATACATGGAACCGTTCCCAAGATATGATTTTTCAAAGTTTTGCCCCTTCACTGCCCCTTCATTTTTTGGATGCAACCCGCAACATTTTGGTTAATTTTGTTATTTTAGGGTACCTACCCCCCGGGGGCACCTCTACTTCGTAGAAGGTGGGTTTTTGAGGTCCCCGGACCCCTAGGACGCACCGTTTTCGAGATATTTGCGATTTTTAGGTTTTTTAAGCCAAAATTTTCATATTTTACACGTTATATAGTGTTATATACACTTTATATAGTATTATATACACTTTATATAGTATGGTACATCATTTTATATAGTTTACACTTTATATAGTACTGTATACACTTTATATAGTATGACCCCAGCGATCCAGATGGTCTTGATCCTTAGCGATCCAGATGGTCTTGTTCCCTAGCAATCCAGGTGTTTTGTTTGCATACGCTATAGTGTATAATATATAATATATGGTTTATAGTGTATACTTTATAGTAAATGGTATGAGTTGGTAACACTGCAGGGAAATTGCAGGGAAATTTTGGGAATTTCCAGGGAAATTTAGGGAATCCCTGGGGGTTGGCAACCCTGCTTCCTTTTCCCGCCAAACCGGAAGTGACGTCACTCCAAACCGGAAGTGGTCCGCTCTCTGTGCCTATTCTACTTAAATTATTAACAATTCAGCAAAAGGAACATTAACATTTCTTTTTAATGTACCAATCTACTTAATGCACTAAGGAATTCGCCTGTTGCATCTCTTTTTCTCTTGGCATGCTTAAACGATTTTTAAGATTGAGATGCCATTTTAAAGCTTATGATCTAAGGTAACGAATACCCCCGAATAAGATAACGGAAATGGCGATTAAGAAGGTCATTTTGTATCAAACTTCCCTCCCCTAGCCTTTCATTTTTTCTAGATTGCGCTTTTAAATATTGACCAACTTTCATTAATTTAAGAGTCTTTTTTCAATTGTAACTTAACAGCTGATAACCTTCAAATGAGTTCTTTTACATGAAATGTTAAATTTCCAATAACCGTGGGTCATATATAGTCGGGAGCAATAGAACAGGCGTGTCAAGGTCAAGTCTTTTAATAAGCCAGCTGATTTTTGCTCATTTAACTACATATTAATTTAATTGACCTTCACCCGCCCCACCTTTTTTATTGCCCCCTACTACAATAAATTCAAAAAAAAAATGTACTGTAGATGTTTTTTTGTGAACTGAAAGAAATATATTACAAAATGTACAACTTGCTTACTGGCCCCTTGTTATCAAATCTTTTTGTCTTCGTAGTGAAAAAATTTAACAACTTAATATCTTAATAAGAAGCCAACGCTATCAGGGTGTGTGAAGGCGAAAAATTAAGGTTGAATGTAAAACGGATGCAATACCTCGTGTCCGTACTTAAAGCCTCTTAGAGTGGTTTTTAACAGCTTCTTTTTGCTTAATGTATCTTTTATCAACAATATATAGCTTTTTAACGAAATTTACAGTTTTGTAATCATGGTTAACTAAATAAAACTGCATTGTTTTAATGCTCAACTGGGAGGAAATAGTAAAACAGTACAGTCTTGACTTTAATACGATATTATTCGAAAACTATTTGAGAAATAAATTAAAATGTACAATATAGAAGTATATACAAGTTGCAGATAATCTGATTTTACATCACCGATATGTCATCAGATTTAAGAACAGAGCACTGTTTCAGTTTATGTAAAGGCCAACACAAATGTAAAGGCTTTACATTTACTTGAAATAGCTTTCCCCCCTGATGATACTAAAGATATCATATTACTTGGATAGAATCCTTGGCTCGAATGGCTAGAATAGTGGTAGCGAAAAATTCGTCAAGGCCGCAAGTTTTACCATTGTTTCAATCAAACATAAAAATATGAGTTTTTAATTGTGCATCTCCATGTGAAATGCATTTCAAATAAACTGTTGACTTTATCTTTCCATTTGGTATTTGCAATCAGACAGAAGTCATTAACCAAATAGCATAATTTAATGTGTAATTAAATAATCCTGACAGTAAACAAATCAGGGTCAATTCATCTGAGAACCAATAGAGGCTACAACAAATGCAAAGAGTAATTAAAGTCAATCAGAATGTAAACAATTCTGCAGGGCTCAGCGCGTTCCGCAACGTCTAATTATGTTGCTGTCAGTCAATTAAGATAAACAATTAAACGCGGGATTATTTTTTCCTGAAGTTGATTGCTTGTTAAAACAGACTTCTCAACATATCAAGTAAAATTGTGCTTTATATACAGGGTGATTAGAGGTCGCTGACGATTTCATCTTTGTTATTCTATGAAAACTAAAACTTATTATTGTTACCTAGATAAGCAAAATAGCAAAAGAGAGATAATTTAATACCATTCATGATGGTTAGATTTTGTTGAAACATAAGGCAACACCCGGGGTTGGTAGTTTGTTGATATCCAGTTTTTGAAGAATTTGTTATCTGTGTGTATGGGCGAAAACTGCTTTAGATTGCGACGTTTCAAAATTAGTGTTGCAGTATGACGGATCATGAAAGAGATCAAATTTATTACCCATGATGAAATTATGGCTCAATTTATGCTATCCATTATCATTCTAACTAAAACACTGGGTAAATCTGCTAAAATTCTATTAACCTCAGTTGTTGCCTGATGTTTAAAAATAAACTTAACCATTATTAATGGTATTAATTTACTTTTCGTTTGATATTTTGCTTATCTATGTAAGTGTAACACGTATAGTGTCCATAGAATAACGAAATAAAATCGTCAGTGGTGACTTAACTATTACCTTGTATATTAAGATCTTGCATATTAAGATCTTGCATATTAAGATCTTGCATATTAAGATCACCATTCCCTTTAGTGAAAGCTATACCAATAAGATTTATTAGTTTTTATATTTTTTCACTTAGTAGTTAAGCTTAGATATTAGTTTATAAATTCAGTTTCTAAAACAACACTTGAGCCACCTCTACACAAGAAAACAAAATTGTGGGAAATACATTTGTATTGGCCCATTTCAAAATGTTCATTACATTTCGATCACTCTATACAAATATAATTTATTAATTATTATCTTGTTAAACATTGTAACTTGCTTAAAATGACAAAGAATACCAATTCATATTATGATATTATATTATAATGATATACCAATACACAATTTAAATATTGAATCAATTTAAAAGTAAAATTGCTGTTTATGTGATTTCTTCAAATCCTATCTGAAATAATTAAATTAAACTAAAGTACCAATTTCAACTTGAAACGTTTATCTCTGTGATCTACTTGCACATAAAAAAATGTGTTGCACAAAAAAAATACACTTTTGTTGTACTTTACACTAAGGACATTTTATAATGGCAATGATTAGACCAAATTCAACATTTTTCTTTTTTGCTGTATTTAGGGTAAGGTTTTGATATTTTATTATTCGATTTTTAAAACGTATTAATGAAGTCTTCATTTTAATAACAGAGTTTGAATCAGACATAAAGACGAACAAAGCCAAGTATCGAGTCTTTCTTCTCGTGTGCTGAAATAAAAGCTACAACATGTTTTTGCCTGAGCATCTTTGCTTGTTTAATTTATACTTTAGTAAATTTTTAATGTTCCAAGCTGGCATCATACTCATAATGAACAATTATATGAATCCTTACCTATTGGTGAAATTTAAATCGGAAAACAGGCAGGTTGAATAAAAAAATCAAATCTTTCCTTTCAGCTATGAAATGGTCGTTCTCTAGGTCCCTTAAAAATGTCTTTAAAAGTTTGAATTTTTTCATCATTATAGGAGTTAAAAAAACTCTAATGTAATATTGTCAGATGTTTTGCTTTTTTTATCAAACGTCAGAAATAATTTTAAAGTACTGTACAAAGATAATTATAAAAAAAATATCTTTAAAATATATGGTATAATACTTAAAATGAAGAAAAAACTTGAATTCGACACCACGAACCCTGTCAAAGATGACAACACGAAATATTTTGTTAAATTATGTCCAGTAATAAAAACTTTAAATCGAATTAATATGTTTTTTCTTTGTATACTGGAACCAAGCCAATACCTTTTCTCGTAATAAGCCGTATTATCTCAAACTAAATAAACATTCCAAGTAAGTGTGCTTAGAATAATGCAAGCAATTCCACAAAAGATCTGTTATCTCGGCTATCAGTAGGTGGGGGCGTAACGGCGTGATGGGGTAAAGGGAAGTAGAGTTTCCGAACGAAAAAATTCTTCTGGTTAGCCTAGCAATTCACTATTCCAAATTTGAAGGGGAAAGGATCGTCTTTCTTGGCACATTATTAACTCAAATATTTAATTCTTTAGTTTGAAACTTCTATAAAGTTTTCTTTTATGTTATCATATTAATTAGTTTTGATTTCTTCAGTTTCTGTAATTTGTTCTTCAACAAGTTTATAATTATTTCTGTTTTCCCTATTCATAATACATTTTTTTAACTTTAATATCGCTTGCAATTATTCCTTCCTTTTCTTGCGGGACCCCAAATCTGTAAGCTTTTGCATTGCTCACATAACCTACAAGAATTTCTTGTTGTGCTCGAGGGTAAGGCCTGTTACACATTTAAGTGGCGCATCTGCTACGCGATGGCACGCTGCACGCGACTGCCACGCCACGCGAAAACCAACCAATGCTTTTAAATGGGAGCTTACACACTACAGTAGCAGAGGCGTGGCGGGAATGGCGCCACTGTAGTGTGTAAGCTCCCATTGAAAAGCATTGGTTGGTTTTTGCGTGGCGTGGCAGTCGCGTGCAGCGTGCCACCGCGTAGCAGATGCGTCACTTAAGTGTGTAACAGGCCTTTAACTCTCCTCTTATTGCCGCCTTTTTAGTACAAATACTTTTGAGCCAAATATGTTTTCATGTAATGGACTAATGGGTTTCTACCCGACCATTTCTCATATGGTGCTGAGTTCCCTCTAGACTCGGAGGGACATCGATTTCTTATGTCATTAGCTGTGTTGACAGCTTCAGCCACATGTATTTAGAAAGATTAGATTCTATCAATAAACACCTTGCCATATCTAGTAGGGTTTTTCTATTCAGATAAACCGTTCAGTTGCGGAGAGTTTGGGACTGTTAATCTTCTCCTAATACCATTTTCCTTGAGGAATTTGTCAAACGACACTACAATATTCCCAGCCATTGAATGTCTGTAAGGTATTTATTTTCTTACCTGTTTAATTTTCCACTTCTTTCTTAAATTATTGAAATCGATCAAAAATTTCATCTTTGAAAATTTCATCCAGAAAATATGCATAGAAATATCTAAGGTTTCCATCAATGAATGTGCCAAAATATTTATTACCTCCTTGTGAAGTAATTCTCATAGGACTGACTGTATCAGAGCGAATTACTCTTAACAAAGAAACATCCTTTGGAGCTTTTCTGGACGGGAAAAAATGTTCTAATTCATTTTCCTAGAATACAAGTTTCACATTCTCCTCAAACATAATCCATAATTATGACATAAGAGATAACAGGAGGCAAGGGACTATTTTTACAAAGGGACCACTTCAAGCTTTCTTAGGAGATAGTACGAGTAAAGGGTTGAGCCACCCAGAGGTTAAAGTCATCAATGACAATGTGTTTGCTATGAAAATTGCAAGACTCTTGGATGTCTACAAATGTTCATTGCCGACAGAAGAGTGCCCCAATGGGTACATGTCGGTGTCTGAACTGTGTGCACTAATGATAAGACCTTATACGAAACATAGTATCGAAGACTTACTCCCTTTGTCTTGTGAAAACCTTACGGGAAAACTACGGAGCATCATCTTAGAGCAATCAGTACAGACCGAGTATCATACCAAACACCCTACAGAATGTCTACCCATGGACACAGGTCAATATGCTGAGACACATTGAACTTACCGGCAATCTCAACCATGTCAGGCTTAATTTTATAGAAGTTTTCTCCTGAGTTATACATTATAGCTGATCAGCATGACATAAACGTGACACAACGATGGCAGCACAAGTCATATGTCAAGAGGACGTAGACGTAGAGTGGGGGAATGCGATGATACTTGAGGATAAGTATGAAGGGCACGCAACGACTACTAACTAGGGGGTTATAACTCTAAAAATGTGGTCAGGAAGACAAACGGGAAGCATTGAAGGATTTGATGACTTGAGATATGTGGCCATGAACATCATATTTTCTAGCTTGTTACCGATAGTGATAGGAACTATAGTAGGGAGATTTCCTTCAGCAAATTCATCAATTGTAGGTGCAATATTAAGTAGCGTACATTCACATACTCTGCCCTGGACAAATGCTCTAATACATTTACATATACCACATAGAACCAGAGAACGACAAAATTACGTATCCAGAAAATTAAGGGAAAACGCAGTGATCATGGACAACTATATGACATATTCACCAAGATTTGGCGCACAGTGTTATCGTTATTCCACATTGCCACCATCAGGTTTGTTAAGGAGACAATGGAACTGGCCAACAAACATGATCAAAACTACTTTACAATAAGCAAAGTGTTAGAAGCTATCGTTACAGGTGAGACTCTGGTCAGAATTGAGGGCGCAGGCAACAGCCAATTTTTGCGGGCGGTAACGGGCAGCTTGGCCGAAGCTGGGCTGTTAGACTACGAGGGCAGCCGGTTGAGTGAGATATTTAAGGAATGTGGTGTTGCCATGTTGCATGAATTGGGTTGTTTGTCCAAGCTCATGGGTCATCCATTTTGTGACATGGAATCGTCCGCCGACGATATGTACACTAAAACACATGAAGAACGCAACATCAATTTAGACATGGTACAACAATCAGTGAGACACTCCAAGCAGGATTTTGTATCACTGTATATACTCAAGAACAACGAGTTGCTACCTGTAGAGCTATCTGAGAAAACTAGCGAGGTTATCCGACAGGCACATCGTTTAGGCATTGGCCCCACCAGACATTTTGGGACACAGCTACCTTAAAGAAGTGTGAGAAATTCAACAAGCTAGAGAGTTTTTTACCTTACGTTAAAGACAGGACCGTATCCCTCTTACGAAGTGACGTATTCAAGATGTACTTTCCCGAGAAAGGGCTAGAAAAGTTTAAGGTAGATTGGAAAGAGACTCGTGCATTGTTGGCTTACTTGGAACACAAGGTAAGCGCTAGGTGCTTTGGTTGTAAGCCCTCTATAGAAAGAGCCAAAACAATAGTACTAGGACAGAATGCTGCCAACTACTTACATAAGTACAGTGACTCAGATGCCATGACCCTATCAGACTTGTCTTTAACAAAGAAACTAGCAGCTTTTCGGAATATGTATCAGGCGTTTCAAAATTACGACCAAATAATAATTTGCTTAGATGCATCTGGGTGGAATTTTAGTTTACGCAATGCTGCCATGGCTCCAATAACAAGCGAACAGTTCCATGCCACCTACCAGCACATGTTTGTCTATCTACCTGATGCTGACAAAGTCTATAGCTGGGACGGTCAGGACGGGAGAGTGGAAGGTCAAGACTATATATGGGTGCACACGTACATATCACATCTGAAGACGGTGCTGAGTCAGTTCGGCTTCCCTTACCAACTCCTTGTGAAGGGAGACGACGCTCGTGTGGTTATTCTCATTCCGCCACAGCAACTTCACCGTAGTACGATCGAAGAAATCAGGTCGGAGATCGTGCGAGAACTTACGGCAGGAGCTGCTGAATTCGGTTACCTCATGAAACCGGAAGAAAGTTATGGGACCCAGAGGTATTGCAATTTTTCAAAGAATGCTTTTATGATGAACACAGAGCAACCGCAGAGTTTCAGAAAATGTCACAAGGCCTATGGGGAGAACAATGCCTTAATGAATACCCTTGATGATTATATAGCAAGCTCTTTCAGCAATTGCCACATCACATCAAGGGCATCACCATCTATATCATGCTACCCCCTAGCTTTGTGGTGGATGCTGGCAGCATTATTAAGACATCCACAGTACGAGAAATAACCCGATGCAGCATTAACAACGTTCGCTTTCTTACCCTACATTCTTGGTGGATTTCCTGTGATATTCTTGCATAACTTTTTCCAACGCGCAGAGTCTGACTTACTGTCGTCATATATGGAAATCTATGAGTACACCAGGAAAGCTGATCCAGAAATAGCAGCTTATATGGATAATGCCTGGAAGCAAAAAAGTCCTCGACCCAAAGGAGAATATAGTACTGCTTTGTATCGATCCGTATGCCTTACCCCTCTTCAAACCCCCCGAAAGCTCAAAGTATTCTGCGTAAGCACCTTAGGAATACTATCAAGAGTATGACAAGAAACCGGATGATCAAAGATCTTTTCAACGCTCGTTGATCTGATTTCCACGAGAGAGTAGTTGAAATATTGTCATAAATGCCCATTTACAATCCAAAGATCATGAGCACCATTTTCTCATGCACTCCAGAGGGGATAATCCCCTTGAAGAGTGCCCCAATGGGTACATGTCGGTGTCTGAACTGTGTGCACTAATGATAAGACGTTATAAGAAACATAGTATCGAAGACTTACTCCCTTTGTCTTGTGAAAAACCTTACGGGAAAACTATGGAGCATCATCTTAGAGCAATCAGTACAGACCGAGTATCATACCAAACACCCTACAGAATGTCTACACATGGACACAGGTCGATATGCTGAGACACATTGAACTTACCGGCAATTTCAACCATTTCAGGCTTAATTTTCATGAAATAAAGCGCTGGTGCACAAGCGTAATGGCTTCCAAGAGTTGGATAGGCATGATACCCCCTCCAGATGGTACATACTGCGCAGTGACCAAGAACTGCAGATTCTGCATGGAACATATCATAGAGACATCCTTGTGGTGTAAAAGAATGCCTATGCCAGCCATTGATCTCTATGAGCAGTTTGATGAGGCAAGGAGTACCATATGAGAGATCAATGAGGAAATAGAGAAGTTTTCTCCTGAGTTATACATTATAGCTGATCAGCATGACATAAACGTGACACAACGATGGCAGCACAAGCCATATATCAAGAGGTCGTAGACGTAGAGTGGGGGAATGCGATGATACTTGAGGATAAGTATGCAGGGCACGCAACGACTACTAGGGGGTTATAAACTCTAAAAATAAGGTCAGGAAGACAAACGGGAAGCATCGTAGGATTTGATGACTTGAGATATGTGGCCATGAACATCATATTTTCTAGCTTGTTACCGATAGTGATAGGAACTATAGTAGGGAGATTTCCTTCAGCCAATTCATCAAATGTAGGTGCAATATTAAGTAGCGTACCTTCACATACTCTGCCCTGTACAATTTCTCTAATGCATTTACATATACTACATCGAACCAGAGAACGACAAAATTACGTATTCAGAAAATTAAGGGAAAACGCAGTTATCATGGACAACTATATGACATATTCACCAAGATTTGGCGCACAGTGTTATCGTTTTTCCACATTGCCACCGTCAGGTTCGTTAAGGAGACAATGGAACTGGCCAACAAACATGATCAAAACTACTTTACAATAAGCAAAGTGTTAGAAGCTATCGTTACAGGTGAGACTCTGGTCAGAATTGAGGGCGCAGGCAACAGCCAAATTTTGCGGACGGTAACGGGCAGCTTGGCCAAAGCTGGGCAGTTAGACTACGAGGACAGCCGGTTGAGTGAGATGTTTAAGGAATGTGGTGTTGCCATGTTGCATGGATTGGGTTGCTTGTTCAAGCTCATGGGTCATCCATTTTGTGACACGGAATCGTCCGCCGACGATATGTACACTAAAACACATGAAGAACGCAACATCAATTTAGACATGGTACAACAATCAGTGAGACACTCCAAGCAGGATTTTGTATCCCTGTATATGCTCAAGAACAACGGGTGGCCACATGTAGAGCTATCTGCGACAACTAGCAAGGTTATCCGACAGGCACATCGTTTATGTTTGGCCAGTGATGATGTGGCTTTATATGCAGTGGTAAAAACAATTATTTTTATTTTATTCTTTCCACTCATAATTTAGATAAACCATATTGAAAAATGTAATTTTGGTATTCTAGGCGAACAATGCTTTTCTGGAAGTATCATAAAATATATAATCAAAGAGGAGAACCTCTTGTGGTCTCAGAACTTGACAAACTCCATAAACTAGAGTTTCCGCTGGAGAAACTTCTCCAAAAAATTTACTCCATCAGAGATGGATACAAAAAATTTGTAAGTAAAATAAGTCTGCATAAGGGATAAGGGTAACTGAATTTGTACTAACGTAGTAATTTTGACCAGAGTCAGTTTCACTATGTTGAACAATTAAACAATACTTGGTTAAAAAGATTTAAATGATCTTTATGTTTGATAATTTGATTGATATCGGTACTGTGCAAGATATGTCCATGCTCAAAATGAAGGTTCTAAGTAAAATATTACAGTAGTTTTAAAAGTAGGTCTAGATGGGGTAAAATTCCTCCAAAAAATAAATAAACATTTAAAAAACGATGTGGAGGACAAAAATTCTTAGGACCAAAGTTGTAATAACTCGAAAGATGTTCGCTATGGTTGCCTCACATGTAATAATTTGGCCGCTAGAGTAGAAAAAAATAATGTCATTTTTTTGGGTCACAGTGTTTGGTCGCTAAATTTCAAAATCCGATAGTTTTCTCTATGGCAGGGAATAAAAAAGCTTTAGAGTTCAAGTGAAAATACTGTACTGCTACTTTATTAAATAAAACGTTAACTTAGTACACACTAAAAAAGAAATAAATTGTAGTTGAAAATTTTTTGTTAAGTGTAAAATTTAAATGAGTATTCTATCAGGTTCAGTCAATGATGTAGGCCTACTTCCTAATGAGTTCGTAAGAAATTAAGTGCCATCTCAAGTAAAAAACAAATTTTTGGGAGCGCTATTGCCAAACTTACCGCTTACCGGGTGTCCCATACCACACAAAAATTGCATCTCTCCTAAAATTGTAATCTTTACAAAAACAAATTGTGCCGTTATAGGTAAATGACACTTTTGGACCAGACGTAATTTTAAGGCACCTTTAAAATGTAGTATTTGATGATTGTAATCCAGATGATTTAGAAGATAAAAAGTTTGATTTTTTTTTTTGAAAAATTGGGCAAAATTTCATATTTATTATATCTGAACATTTTACATACAACATAACTTTCCAAACATTAAAATTAAAGGAACCTCATTTTAAGTAATGTACCATAAAATGTAATTAAAAGTGAGGGTTTGTATTTGAAATTAGTGACTTTTTGTCTGAACAGGTGAGTTCAGGAACACCCTATACGTTAATATTACACTTAATCGATATGATAATTTGAAAATATCATAAGAAGAGCAACGTTTATCCATTATTCGCCATTGTAAAAACATTATCACTGTGAGACGATTGAAACTTAACAATCCAATACACCGGAGTGTACAATAAGCCCGGGAACTAAACCTATAAAGTGTTCTACGTTACCACGGCTGATCTACATTAACCCTTAATCTACCTTACCGACACTTGATGAATTTCTGATACCCCGATGAGTGAGTGAGTGAGTGAGTGAGTTACACATGTGGGAGTATATAATTTAGATACCTGGAAGCAAAAAGTCCTCGACCCAAAGGAGAATATAGTACTGCTTTGTATCGATCCGTATGCCTTAACCCTCTTCAAACCCCCCGAAAGCTCAAAGTATTCTGCGTAAGCACCTTAGGAATTTTATCAAGAGTATGACAAGAAACCGGATGATCAAAGATCTTTTCAACGCTCGTAGATCTGATTTCCACGAGAGAGTAGTTGAAATATTGTCATAAATGCCCATTTACAATCCAAAGATCATGAGCACCATTTTCTCATGCACTCCAGAGGGAAAAATCATGAAGCTTAACACTAAGTTCGAATGGGAAAGAGTGTTCTTGACGCTATCATACTCAGAAAGAACTTTAACAAAGGTCAGAGAATCATCAAGGAGAGGCATACAGAGCTGATCAGAACCTCCAGGACTTTAGGCTCAAGCTGATCAAAGGGAGGGTATACGGCACTGACCATATAGCTATAGACCAAGCTGGCTGCAGCACAGAGAAAGTACAAAAGTTAAAAGAGAAATTATGGCAGAGCAGTATTGAAGCGATAACGCAACCTCCAGTCTTTCATAACGTGAAGATAGGTTTTCTGGGATGGTTTTTATAGGATAGGACGGCAGACTATCGGCATATTGAGATCAGATGGCAACAGGCAAGAACAGGAAGCAAAGGACTATTTTTACAGAGGGACCACATCAAGCGTTCTTAAGAGATAGTGTGAGTAAAGGGTTGAGCCACCCAGAGGTTAAAATCATCAATGACAATGTGTTTGCTATGAAAATTGCAAGATTCTTGGATGTCTACAAATGTTCATTGCCGACAGAAGAGTGCCCCAATGGGTACATGTCGGTGTCTGAACTGTGTGCACTAATGATAAGACTTTATACAAAACATAGTATCGAAGACTTACTCCCTTTGTCTTGTGAAAAACCTTACGGGAAAACTACGGAGCATCATCTTAGAGCAATCAGAACAGACCGAGTATCATACCAAACACCCTACAGAATGTCTACACATGGACACAGGTCGATATGCTGAGACACATTGAACTTACCGGCAATTTCAACCATTTCAGGCTTAATTTTCATGAAATAAAGTGCTGGTGCACAAGCGTAATGGCTTCCAAGAGTTGGATAGGCATGATACCCCCTCCAGATGGTACATACTGCGCAGTGACCACGAACTGCAGATTCTGCATGGAACATATCATAGAGACATCCTTGTGGTGTAAAAGAATGCCTATGCCAGCCATTGATCTCTATGAGCAGTTTGATGAGGCAAGGAGTACCATAAGAGAGATCAATGAGGAAATAGAGAAGTTTTCTCCTGAGTTATACATTATAGCTGATCAGCATGACATAAACGTGACACAACGATGGCAGCACAAGCCATATATCAAGAGGTCGTAGACGTAGAGTGGGGGAATGCGATGATACTTGAGGATAAGTATACAGGGCACGCAACGACTACTAGGGGGTTATAAACTCTAAAAATAAGGTCAGGAAGACAAACGGGAAGCATCGTAGGATTTGATGACTTGAGATATGTGGCCATGAACATCATATTTTCTAGCTTGTTACCGATAGTGATAGGAACTATAGTAGGGAGATTTCCTTCAGCAAATTCATCAAATGTAGGTGCAATATTAAGTAGCGTACCTTCACGTACTCTGCCCTGTACAATTTCTCTAATGCATTTACATATACTACATCGAACCAGAGAACGACAAAATTACGTATTCAGAAAATTAAGGGAAAACGCAGTAATCATGGACAACTATATGACATATTCACCAAGATTTGGCGCACAGTGTTATCGTTATTCCACATTGCCACCGTCAGGTTTGTTAAGGAGACAATGGAACTGGCCAACAAACATGATCAAAACTACTTTACAATAAGCAAAGTGTTAGAAGCTATCGTTACAGGTGAGACTCTGGTCAGAATTGAGGGCGCAGGCAACAGCCAATTTTTGCGGGCGGTAACGGGCAGCTTGGCCGAAGCTGGGCTGTTAGACTACGAGGGCAGCCGGTTGAGTGAGATATTTAAGGAATGTGGTGATGCCATGATGCATGAATTAGGTTGCTTGTCCAAGCTCATGGGTCATCCATTTTGTGACACGGAATCGTCCGCCGACGATATGTACACTAAAACACATGAAGAACGCAACATAAATTTAGACATGGTACAACAATCAGTGAGACACTCCAAGCAGGATTTTGTATCCCTGTATATGCTCAAGAACAACGGGTGGCCACATGTAGAGCTATCTGCGACAACTAGCAAGGTTATCCGACAGGCACATCGTTAATGTTTGGCCAGTGCTGATGTGGCTTTATATGCAATGGTAAAAACAATTATTTTTATTTTATTCTATCCACTCATAATTCAGATAAACCATATTGAAAAAATGTAATTTTGGTATTCTAGGCGAACAATGCTCTTCTAGAAGTATAATAAAATATATAATCAAAGAGGAGAACCTCTTGTGGTCTGAGAACTTGACAGACTCCAAAAACTAGAGTTTCCGCTGGAGAAACTTCTCCAAAAAATTTACTCCATCAGAGATGGATACAAAAAATTTGTAAGTAAAATAAGTCTGCATAAGGGATAAGGGTAACTGAATTTGTACTAACGTAGTAATTTTGACCAGAGTCAGTTTCACTATGTTGAACAATTAAACAATACTTGGTTAAAAAGATTTAAATGATCTTTATGTTTGATAATTTGATTGATATCGGTACTGTGCAAGATATGTCCATGCGCAAAATGAAGGTTCTAAGTAAAATATTACAGTAGTTTTAAAAGTAGGTCTAGATGGGGTAAAATTCCTCCAAAAAATAAA
Source organism: Neoaliturus tenellus (assembly GCA_030545055.2). Lineage (NCBI taxonomy): Eukaryota > Metazoa > Arthropoda > Insecta > Hemiptera > Cicadellidae > Neoaliturus > Neoaliturus tenellus. Next base: position 8,126,349 of record CM061531.1, read on the forward strand.
TAAACATTTAAAAAACCGATGTGGAGGACAAAAATTCTTAGGACCAAAGTTGTAGTAACTCGAAAGATGTTCGCTATGATTGCCTCAGATGTAATAATTTGGCCGCTAGAGTAGAAAAAAATAATGTCATTTTTTTTGGGTCACAGTGTTTGGTCGCTAAATTTCAAAATCCGATAGTTTTCTCTATGGCAGGAAATAAAAAAGCTTTAGAGTTCAAGTGAAAATACTGTACTGCCACCTTATTAAATAAAACGTTAACTTAGTACACACTAAAAAGAAATAAATTGTAGTTGAAAATTTTTTGTTAAGTGTAAAATTTAAATGAGTATTCTATCAGGTTCAGTCAATGATGTATGCCTACTTCCTAATGAGTTCGTAAGAAATTAAGTGCCATCTCAAGTAAAAAACAAATTTTTGGGAGCGCTATTGCCAAACTTACCGCTTACCGGGTGTCCCATACCACACAAAAATTGCATCTCTCCTAAAATTGTAATCTTTACAAAAACAAATTGTGCCGTTATAGGTAAATGACACTTTTGGACCAGACGTAATTTTAAGGCACCTTTAAAATTTAATATTTGATGATTGTAATCCTGATGATTTAAAAAATAAAGGAGTTTGATTTTTTTTGAAAAATTGGGCAAAATTTCATATTTATTATATCTGAACATTTTACATACAACATAACTTTCCAAACATGAAAATTAAAGGAACCTCATTTTAAGTAACGTACCATAAAATGTAATTAAAAGTGAGGGTTTGTATTTGAAATTAGTGACTTTTTGTCTGAACAGGTGAGTTCAGGAACACCCTGTACGTTAATATTACACTTAATCGATATGATAATTTGAAAATATCATAAGAAGAGCAACGTTTATCCATTATTCGCCATTGTAAAAACATTATCACTGTGAGACGATTGAAACTTAACAATCCAATACACCGGAGTGTACAATAAGCCCGGGAACTAAACCTATAAAGTGTTCTACGTTACCACGGCTGATCTACATAAACTTAATCTACCTTACCGACACTTGATGAATTTCTGATACCCCGATGAGTGAGTGAGTGAGTGAGTGAGTTACACATGTGGGAGTATATAATTTAGATACCTGGAAGCAAAAAGTCCTCGACCCAAAGGAGAATATAGTACTGCTTTGTATCGATCCGTATGCCTTAACCCTCTTCAAACCCCCCGAAAGCTCAAAGTATGCTGCGTAAGCACCTTAAGAATTTTATCAAGAGTATGACAAGAAACCGGATGATCAAAGATTTTTTCAACGCTCGTAGATCTGATTTCCACGAGAGAGTAGTTGAAATATTGTCATAAATGCCCATTTACAATCCAAAGATCATGAGCACCATTTTCTCATGCACTCCAGAGGGGATAATCATGAAGCTTAACACTAAGTTCGAATCGGGAAAGAGTGTTCTTGACGCTATCATACTCAGAAAGAACTTTAACAAAGGTCAGAGAATCATCAAGGAGAGGCATACAGAGCTGATCAGAACCTCCAGGACTTTAGGCTCAAGCTGATCAAAGGGAGGGTATACGGCACTGACCATATAGCTATAGACCAAGCTGGCTGCAGCAGAGAGAAAGTACAAAAGTTAAAAGAGAAATTATGGCAGAGCAGTATTGAAGCGATAACGCAACCTCCAGTCTTTCATAACGTGAAGATAGGTTTTCTGGGATGGTTTTTACAGGATAGGACCGCAGACTATCGGCATATTAAGATCAGATGGCAACAGGCAAGAACAGGAAGCAAAGGACTATTTTTACAGAGGGACCACATCAAGCGTTCTTAGGAGATAGTGCGAGTAAAGGGTTGAGCCACCCAGAGGTTAAAATCATCAATGACAATGTGTTTGCTATGAAAATTGCAAGATTCTTGGATGTCTACAAATGTTCATTGCCGACAGAAGAGTGCCCCAATGGGTACATGTCGGTGTCTGAACTGTGTGCACTAATGATAAGACGTTATACAAAACATAGTATCGAAGACTTACTCCCTTTGTCTTGTGAAAAACCTTACGGGAAAACTACGGAGCATCATCTTAGAGCAATCAGTACAGACCGAGTATCATACCAAACACCCTACAGAATGTCTACACATGGACACAGGTCGATATGCTGAGACACATTGAACTTACCGGCAATTTCAACCATTTCAGGCTTAATTTTCATGAAATAAAGCGCTGGTGCACAAGCGTAATGGCTTCCAAGAGTTGGATAGGCATGATACCCCCTCCAGATGGTACATACTGCGCAGTGACCACGAACTGCAGATTCTGCATGGAACATATCATAGAGACATCCTTGTGGTGTAAAAGAATGCCTATGCCAGCCGTTGATCTCTATGAGCAGTTTGATGAGGCAAGGAGTACCATAAGAGAGATCAATGAGGAAATAGAGAAGTTTTCTCCTGAGTTATACATTATAGCTGATCAGCATGACATAAACGTGACACAACGATGGCAGCACAAGCCATATATCAAGAGGTCGTAGACGTAGAGTGGGGGAATGCGATGATACTTGAGGATAAGTATGCAGGGCACGCAACGACTACTAGGGGGTTATAAACTCTAAAAATGTGGTCAGGAAGACAAACGGGAAGCATCGTAGGATTTGATGACTTGAGATATGTGGCCATGAACATCATATTTTCTAGCTTGTTACCGATAGTGATAGGAACTATAGTAGGGAGATTTCCTTCAGCATATTCATCAAATGTAGGTGCAATATTAAGTAGCGTACCTTCACGTACTCTGCCCTGTACTATTTCTCTAATGCATTTACATATACTACATCGAACCAGAGAACGACAAAATTACGTATTCAGAAAATTAAGGGAAAACGCAGTAATCATGGACAACTATATGACATATTCACCAAGATTTGGCGCACAGTGTTATCGTTATTCCATATTGCCACCGTCAGGTTTGTTAGGGAGACAATGGAACTGGCCAACAAACATGATCAAAACTACTTTACAATAAGCAAAGTGTTAGAAGCTATCGTTACAGGTGAGACTCTGGTCAGAATTGAGGGCGCAGGCAACAGCCAAATTTTGCGGACGGTAACGGGCAGCTTGGCCGAAGCTGGGCTGTTAGACTACGAGGGCAGCCGGTTGAGTGAGATATTTAGAGAATGTGGTGTTGCCATGATGCATGAATTGGGTTGCTTGTTCAAGCTCATGGGTCATCCATTTTGTGACACGGAATCGTCCGCCGACGATATGTACACTAAAACACATGAAGAACGCAACATCAATTTAGACATGGTACAACAATCAGTGAGACACTCCAAGCAGGATTTTGTATCCCTGTATATGCTCAAGAACAACGGGTGGCCACATGTAGAGCTATCTGCGACAACTAGCAAGGTTATCCGACAGGCACATCGTTTATGTTTGGCCAGTGCTGATGTGGCTTTATATGCAATGGTAAAAACAATTATTTTTATTTTATTCTTTCCACTCATAATTCAGATAAACCATATTGAAAAAATGTAATTTTGGTATTCTAGGCGAACAATGCTCTTCTAGAAGTATAATAAAATATATAATCAAAGAGGAGAACCTCTTGTGGTCTGAGAACTTGACAAACTCCAAAAACTAGAGTTTCCGCTGGGGAAACTTCTCCAAAAAATTTACTCCATCAGAGATGGATACAAAAAATTTGTAAGTAAAATAAGTCTGCATAAGGGATAAGGGTAACTGAATTTGTACTAACGTAGTAATTTTGACCAGAGTCAGTTTCACTATGTTGAACAATTAAACAATACTTGGTTAAAAAGATTTAAATGATCTTTATGTTTGATAATTTGATTGATATCGGTACTGTGCAAGATATGTCCATGCGCAAAATGAAGGTTCTATGTAAAATATTACAGTAGTTTTAAAAGTAGGTCTAGATGGGGTAAAATTCCTCCAAAAAATAAATAAACATTTAAAAAACCGATGTGGAGGACAAAAATTCTTAGGACCAAAGTTGTAGTAACTCGAAAAATGTTCGCTATGATTGCCTCAGATGTAATAATTTGGCCGCTAGAGTAGAAAAAAATAATGTCATTTTTTTGGGTCACAGTGTTTGGTCGCTAAATTTCAAAATCCGATAGTTTTCTCTATGGCAGGAAATAAAAAAGCTTTAGAGTTCAAGTGAAAATACTGTACTGCCACCTTATTAAATAAAACGTTAATTTAGTACACACTAAAAAAAAATAAATTGTAGTTGAAATTTTTTTGTTAAGTGTAAAATTTAAATGAGTATTCTATTAGGTTCAGTCAATGATGTATGCCTACTTCCTAATGAGTTCGAAAGAATTTAAGTGCCATCTCAAGTAAAAAACAAATTTTTGGGAGCGCTATTGCCAAACTTACCGCTTACCGGGTGTCCCATACCACCCAAAAATTGCATCTCTCCTAAAATTGTAATCTTTACAAAAACAAATTGTGCCGTTATAGGTAAACTAGTTTCGCTCTACTGATTGACACTTTTGGACCAGACGTAATTTTAAGGTACCTTTAAAATTTAATATTTGATGATTGTAATCCTGATGATTTAAAAAATAAAGGAGTTTGATTTTTTTTGAAAAATTGGGCAAAATTTCATATTTATTATATCTAAACATTTTACATACAACATAACTTTCCAAACATGAAAATTAAAGGAACCTCATTTTAAGTAATGTACCATAAAATGTAATTAAAAGTGAGGGTTTGTATTTGAAATTAGTGACTTTTTGTCTGAACAGGTGAGTTCAGGAACACCCTGTACGTTAATATTACACTTAATCGATATGATAATTTGAAAATATCATAAGAAGAGCAACGTTTATCCATTATTCGCCATTGTAAAAACATTATCACTGTGAGACGATTGAAACTTAACAATCCAATACACCGGAGTGTACAATAAGCCCGGGAACTAAACCTATAAAGTGTTCTACGTTACCACGGCTGATCTACATAAACTTAATCTACCTTACCGACACTTGATGAATTTCTGATACCCCGATGAGTGAGTGAGTGAGTGAGTGAGTTACACATGTGGGAGTATATAATTTAGATACCTGGAAGCAAAAAGTCCTCGACCCAAAGGAGAATATAGTACTGCTTTGTATCGATCCGTATGCCTTAACCCTCTTCAAACCCCCCGAAAGCTCAAAGTATTCTGCGTAAGCACCTTAGGAATTTTATCAAGAGTATGACAAGAAACCGGATGATCAAAGATCTTTTCAACGCTCGTAGATCTGATTTCCACGAGAGAGTAGTTGAAATATTGTCATAAATGCCCATTTACAATCCAAAGATCATGAGCACCATTTTCTCATGCACTCCAGAGGGAAAAATCATGAAGCTTAACACTAAGTTCGAATGGGAAAGAGTGTTCTTGACGCTATCATACTCAGAAAGAACTTTAACAAAGGTCAGAGAATCATCAAGGAGAGGCATACAGAGCTGATCAGAACCTCCAGGACTTTAGGCTCAAGCTGATCAAAGGGAGGGTATACGGCACTGACCATATAGCTATAGACCAAGCTGCAGCAGAGAGAAAGTACAAAAGTTAAAAGAGAAATTATGGCAGAGCAGTATTGAAGCGATAACGCAACCTCCAGTCTTTCATAACGTGAAGATAGGTTTTCTGGGATGGTTTTTACAGGATAGGACCGCAGACTATCGGCATATTAAGATCAGATGGCAACAGGCAAGAACAGGAAGCAAAGGACTATTTTTACAGAGGGACCACATCAAGCGTTCTTAGGAGATAGTGCGAGTAAAGGGTTGAGCCACCCAGAGGTTAAAATCATCAATGACAATGTGTTTGCTATGAAAATTGCAAGATTCTTGGATGTCTACAAATGTTCATTGCCGACAGAAGAGTGCCCCAATGGGTACATGTCGGTGTCTGAACTGTGTGCACTAATGATAAGACGTTATACAAAACATAGTATCGAAGACTTACTCCCTTTGTCTTGTGAAAAACCTTACGGGAAAACTACGGAGCATCATCTTAGAGCAATCAGTACAGACCGAGTATCATACCAAACACCCTACAGAATGTCTACACATGGACACAGGTCGATATGCTGAGACACATTGAACTTACCGGCAATTTCAACCATTTCAGGCTTAATTTTCATGAAATAAAGCGCTGGTGCACAAGCGTAATGGCTTCCAAGAGTTGGATAGGCATGATACCCCCTCCAGATGGTACATACTGCGCAGTGACCACGAACTGCAGATTCTGCATGGAACATATCATAGAGACATCCTTGTGGTGTAAAAGAATGCCTATGCCAGCCGTTGATCTCTATGAGCAGTTTGATGAGGCAAGGAGTACCATAAGAGAGATCAATGAGGAAATAGAGAAGTTTTCTCCTGAGTTATACATTATAGCTGATCAGCATGACATAAACGTGACACAACGATGGCAGCACAAGCCATATATCAAGAGGTCGTAGACGTAGAGTGGGGGAATGCGATGATACTTGAGGATAAGTATGCAGGGCACGCAACGACTACTAGGGGGTTATAAACTCTAAAAATGTGGTCAGGAAGACAAACGGGAAGCATCGTAGGATTTGATGACTTGAGATATGTGGCCATGAACATCATATTTTCTAGCTTGTTACCGATAGTGATAGGAACTATAGTAGGGAGATTTCCTTCAGCAAATTCATCAAATGTAGGTGCAATATTAAGTAGCGTACCTTCACGTACTCTGCCCTGTACTATTTCTCTAATGCATTTACATATACTACATCGAACCAGAGAACGACAAAATTACGTATTCAGAAAATTAAGGGAAAACGCAGTAATCATGGACAACTATATGACATATTCACCAAGATTTGGCGCACAGTGTTATCGTTATTCCATATTGCCACCGTCAGGTTTGTTAGGGAGACAATGGAACTGGCCAACAAACATGATCAAAACTACTTTACAATAAGCAAAGTGTTAGAAGCTATCGTTACAGGTGAGACTCTGGTCAGAATTGAGGGCGCAGGCAACAGCCAAATTTTGCGGACGGTAACGGGCAGCTTGGCCGAAGCTGGGCTGTTAGACTACGAGGGCAGCCGGTTGAGTGAGATATTTAGAGAATGTGGTGTTGCCATGATGCATGAATTGGGTTGCTTGTTCAAGCTCATGGGTCATCCATTTTGTGACACGGAATCGTCCGCCGACGATATGTACACTAAAACACATGAAGAACGCAACATCAATTTAGACATGGTACAACAATCAGTGAGACACTCCAAGCAGGATTTTGTATCCCTGTATATGCTCAAGAACAACGGGTGGCCACATGTAGAGCTATCTGCGACAACTAGCAAGGTTATCCGACAGGCACATCGTTTATGTTTGGCCAGTGCTGATGTGGCTTTATATGCAATGGTAAAAACAATTATTTTTATTTTATTCTTTCCACTCATAATTCAGATAAACCATATTGAAAAAATGTAATTTTGGTATTCTAGGCGAACAATGCTCTTCTAGAAGTATAATAAAATATATAATCAAAGAGGAGAACCTCTTGTGGTCTGAGAACTTGACAAACTCCAAAAACTAGAGTTTCCGCTGGGGAAACTTCTCCAAAAAATTTACTCCATCAGAGATGGATACAAAAAATTTGTAAGTAAAATAAGTCTGCATAAGGGATAAGGGTAACTGAATTTGTACTAACGTAGTAATTTTGACCAGAGTCAGTTTCACTATGTTGAACAATTAAACAATACTTGGTTAAAAAGATTTAAATGATCTTTATGTTTGATAATTTGATTGATATCGGTACTGTGCAAGATATGTCCATGCGCAAAATGAAGGTTCTATGTAAAATATTACAGTAGTTTTAAAAGTAGGTCTAGATGGGGTAAAATTCCTCCAAAAAATAAATAAACATTTAAAAAACCGATGTGGAGGACAAAAATTCTTAGGACCAAAGTTGTAGTAACTCGAAAAATGTTCGCTATGATTGCCTCAGATGTAATAATTTGGCCGCTAGAGTAGAAAAAAATAATGTCATTTTTTTGGGTCACAGTGTTTGGTCGCTAAATTTCAAAATCCGATAGTTTTCTCTATGGCAGGAAATAAAAAAGCTTTAGAGTTCAAGTGAAAATACTGTACTGCCACCTTATTAAATAAAACGTTAACTTAGTACACACTAAAAAGAAATAAATTGTAGTTGAAATTTTTTTGTTAAGTGTAAAATTTAAATGAGTATTCTATTAGGTTCAGTCAATGATGTATGCCTACTTCCTAATGAGTTCGAAAGAATTTAAGTGCCATCTCAAGTAAAAAACAAATTTTTGGGAGCGCTATTGCCAAACTTACCGCTTACCGGGTGTCCCATACCACCCAAAAATTGCATCTCTCCTAAAATTGTAATCTTTACAAAAACAAATTGTGCCGTTATAGGTAAACTAGTTTCGCTCTACTGATTGACACTTTTGGACCAGACGTAATTTTAAGGTACCTTTAAAATTTAATATTTGATGATTGTAATCCTGATGATTTAAAAAATAAAGGAGTTTGATTTTTTTTTGAAAAATTGGGCAAAATTTCATATTTATTATATCTAAACATTTTACATACAACATAACTTTCCAAACATGAAAATTAAAGGAACCTCATTTTAAGTAATGTACCATAAAATGTAATTAAAAGTGAGGGTTTGTAAGTAGAAGGAAACAGCCGCTCCTGGCGCAGGTCAAGGTCAGCGGTTGTAATTGGCAGGTGTGTGTTGTTGATTTGGGGGTTTTTTGGGGGGTTTGGGGAGGGGTTGGTAAGTGTGTCAAGGTCATTCGGAGGGGGTTTTAAAAAAGGTGGGGAGTCTGGGGACGAGTGGGGCGGGCGGGAGGGGATGGGGGGGTGTGGGGCTGTGGGAATTAATAATTTATTTTAGGAAAGCCAAGTAGAAGTTTTATTTGAAGTGGTGTCGAAGCGATGTTTGGCGGTGACGGTCTGGTAAATGCCGATGGTGATGGCGATGAGCAGATAGAGGCATACCAACCACAGTACGCATTTGAAGAGCTTTAACAGCCGGATCATTTCTTCCTGATTCTGTGCTTCCAATTGTATTCTGTTAATTTCGAGTTTTAATTTATCGTCTTCCAATTGTGATGTGATTGAAAAGCCGTCCATCATGTTTGTGTACAGGTTAGAGAGGAGCGGTGTAGATGGTGTAAAAGTAGGCGATGGAATGAGGAGAGCAAATAAGGGGAGGATATATATATATTTAATGTAAAGTGGTGGGGAATTGAAAAAGAATATTTGTGTAGGACTAGCTTTCATCATCTGGTGTCGAATCGTGGGCGGATGAAGGACTGTTGTTTGGCATTTCTAATTCTTCAACATTATCGCTTTCCATCCTTTCACACTCTGGACAATTGTAGGTAATTTCAACAGTAATAGTAACCGTGTTGTTTGGTGTGTTTACAACATCGGTTAAAGTTTGAAAAATATCCTGTAAATCTTGTTGCGATGTTACTGCAAAAGTAGTAGTATTTTTTGCTAATCGAGGCTGGCTCATCGTTCGGCGGTAGGCAAACAAATGGTGAGCGACGGTAAGGCGGTCGCTTATATGGAAACGGGGAATAGTGGTGGGGGGAAGAAAAGAAGTGGGGGTAATCCAAAACGAGAAGCGAGAGAACTTCGGTTACCGCAGTTCGCCGCGAAACGCCGTTCGGGTAGGTTGTGGGAAGTGTATATAGAAATAAAATAATAATAGCATTAATATAGAATAGAAATACCAATTACTTTTGTAAACTAAATACTAAGTTTATTTATAATTTGAATTTGATTGTCTTGTTCCTCGCTGTTTAATTCAATAATTGTAATACCATAAGTTGGTTCTTCTTCTTCCCCTGCACTGTTGGAAGATGATGATGATGATGATGATGAAAATATTCTGGTAGGATCCACATATTTTACTTTGATGTTGATCCATTTCAAAGGATACCTATCCATAAGTGTGAGTAAGTTGTGAAATAGAGTTTCCATCTCATCTCTTTCGGTAATTAAATGTTCAAAAGAAATGAATCTGTCACCCATGTTGGTGTTAGTCCAAGCAATGTAGTGTAAATGAGAAGCATGTTAAAGGGTATGTAGAATATATATTGTAAATCTCAAGGTCAACCAAATGAAATTTTAAAAAAAAGCTGCAGTCAGTGACTACAGCTATACATCTGAAGCTTGAATAGGATCAGAAGACCAATCTGATCTATATTTGCACAAATGTTTGATGCATGTACAAAAGTCGTCTTTATAATATGCATCACACTTTCGGCAATTAAAAAGTCTTTCTGGGTGAAATTTGAAACATCTCTGGGGACAGCAAGTGTGGAAGTATCTTGATTTATAAATTTTGAAGGTTTGCAATTCTGGTGGTGGTAGTTGTTTTGTTTTGCATTTGCAGTAACAGGATCCGAAGAATTCACATTTTCTACAAGCTAATCCGTCTACCATCCATCTTCCTATATCGGTACATTTTTGTTCACAACAGTAGCGTGGTTTGTAGTCTTCTTTTTTCTTTTCCATGTTGACGGTTCTAAGTGGAGTTGGGAAATGAAGGTGTATAGTATAGAATAGAGAGTTTTATTAAAAGAAAAAAGTGGTGGGGGTAATTTCAAGGTCAACCAAATGGAGTTTTAAAAAAGAATGGGGTACAAATATTAAAAAGTTGCACACTTAAGATATAGGTTCGTCTTTTTTTTCTTCTTTCTCTTTTTTAATATTTACTTCATGTTCTTGTTTTTTTGCTCTAGCCATTGCGACGAGATCTTCAGTGGATAGTGGATGTACTTCTGGAAATTTTAGAATTAACTTTGGTTGGAAGCCTTCTTTAGTTAATACATCAAGATCGGAGCTCATCTCTTCTACCGTTTGATAGTCCTTTCCAAATATTTTACCATTAAATTCAATCATCATTCGGTACAGCATAGTAGTTGTAGTTGTTATCGCTGCGGTTGTCAAAAAGCAAATGATGATTTAGTCTGGGTTGAATAGCCTTTTTATAGCGAAGCCTCAAGTTGATGGAGTATTGTTATTGTAATTCAACATTAGTAGTATTTGTGGAATTTAACATTATTTTGAGTAGAAGGGCTAGATGTTGTTGCCGTTTGTGTAGAAAAGTACACTTCATCATCGCAGTAGTTTTGTTTTGAAAACATCTTCTTATTTGTAACGTAAACATCGGCATTTAAGTGATAACCGCCTGCAAGAAGTACTCGCAATTCATTAGTGAAATTGTCGAGTTGTTCAAAAGTTGTGATGGTGGAGGTATCGTATGATGCGCATTTGATTTTGAGAGACATGTTGTTGTTTAAATAATTGGACAACCAAGGGAGATGTGTACAGCACGGAAGTCAATTGTAGACTGAGGAAATCCCCTTGAAAATTACTCCATTTATATAGTTTTTGTAACTAGGTCAAGGTCATCTAAAATTATTTTTTTAAAAAGCAATATATCACCATGTGCAAAGACACATAGTGATATATTGCTTTTTATTTTTTTTTTATTTTTTCATCTTTATTTATTTTCAAAATAATTCACAAAGGTGTACAAAAGTATTACAAAAAATAAATTAGTTGTTGGCAGTAGGCATGACGTGAAGTGTAAGTTCCGTTGAATTGCTTCCGCTTGGACCGTGGGATGCCAAGTACAGAGAGCCGGGGTGGATAAGGCGTAGATCTTCGTTTTGCAGGAGGTGCACGAAGCGCTTAGGAAGAAATGTTTGAAATTTTGGTTCATCACCGGGCGTGTAGGGCGCTTCACTCAGTGTAACGTTGATGGCGTCCCCAACACTAGTTTCCATCTTCTTAATGGTGTGGATAACATAATGTTTTTCTTCTTTTAATTCTGAACATCTTTTAGTCGGTAAGACGGTAGATTTTGAATGTTTGTTAAATTGATCGACAAGAGATTGTAAAAATGTTTGTGACGTCATCTTTACTTTTTCTTCTTCTTATTTATTGTTAATATTATTCTTAGTCTTGCGAATCTGTGTGGGAGGTGTTGACTGTTCGGAGGCTAGAGTAATACTCATGCTGGGTCATGGTTGCGTTGTCGCTTTTATATCCTTCCCACCCCCCACCATTCTGTTGTAGATATGCATTCAAACGATAAGCGTTCTTTAAAGCGCATTGGGACTGCCGATGTTTAAAGTTTTTGGTAGAGATACAAATGTTGGCAAAGTGACACTGAAAATCTCTATCCACTTGCACATTTATCACTTCATGGTTTGTAAATGCTTGTATCCAAGCGGTTTTCTCCAATCCCTTTGTGTAGATAATTTTAAATTCCTTACAGTAATGATTCATAATGTGCGGCACCATACTGTAGTGGATAAAACCTTCATCCCATCTCAGGTTGTGAAAATGTTTCATCAACCATTTGTTTGTCACTCTTGCTTTAGTAGTTAATCTGTTGAACGGTATAGGAGGTTGGAATAAATAGTGATAAACGACAGATGTGTTCATGTCTAGAATAACTAACTCTTTAATGATAAAATGTCCGTCGTTACCGCGAAACGCTTGAAATTCAATTATACCTCGTTTTACCTCCATTATTTGGTATTGGTTTGAAAATGAAACTTGTTTATTCATGACAAAGGTCGGTATGGGACTGTTTGTAAAATTATGGAGGGCGTCTTTTTATACTGCGGGTTGGTTGCTGCAAGATGCTTCTTCATTCATTTCTTGTGCTTCTTCATCTATACCGAAGTTAGTCTGATAGTTGTGCAACTGTCTCCACATATCAACTTCGTGAGGTATTCTATTGAAAATGGAAGTATCTACGGGACCGTATAGGATTGGTACATATGGTTGTCTATCCAATGTATCGGTTAAATATTCTTTTATGATTGCGCTTGAAAATATTAGTTGTTTTAGATATCTTGTGATAGGACCTGTAGCACAGCTGAGGGTGTAGAATTCATCTTTTGTAAGGTGTATTTTTATGTCATGTTTAGTTAAATCTCTAAAACGAACAATTTGTCCTCCCCGATGTTTTACTATATCGATTTCAATATTTGATTCTAGCAAACTTAATTTCGTTCTTCTTCCATATGTATTGTTACTTAAATAACATTCTAAAAGATGTATATGCTTCATAAACGATTCCCAGGAAATTTCAGAGAAAAACACCATTTTAGATCCATGATTCAAAATAATAGTTGGTGAATACTCCAATGATTTTATTACTCCGGCAGATACGCTTTTTGTCATACATGATGAGATGGGATAGTAGATTCTAAGAAATACCTCTGTTAAAATATTGGTGGAAATAATGTCATCGACTTTTCTTTTTTTAATTCCTTTTTCAACTTCCTCTTCTCTTTTCTTATGTTTAAACTTGAGGAACTCATCCATTTCTTGTTCAATTTGTTTTTCTATATCGGAACTGTTGTCGGCTATAAGCGGTGTAGTTTCTTCTTCGTTAGTATTTGCATTAAGTGAACTCATTTTGCTAACGATGTTTCCCATAGGATGGTCAAACAAATAATGAAATTTCTACTTCGTTTTCTTCCTTTTATAACAATCGCCCCCACCTAAAAACCGTTTTTTATAACACATTTTTAACTATTCCAGTTAGTGGAGTGTACGTTACTATTTTGTCATGTAAAATGAGACAATATGCCGAAGTACCTTCTGGTATTTTATCTTCAAATTCCATTTCAATTTTTATATCCACACTTGACGATTTTACTGATTCATTTTGCTTTGAGCAATCGATAACGATTATTGGGGCTTTTGAATAATACTGTTCAGGTGATAACAGTGGTGTATTAGTTTTTCCATAATATGACGATTGAAATCTTGCATACATATCATATAAGATGGAATAACGCTTTTTGCTAAACATGACATTTAAATTGTCATAAGGAAAGAATTGAGAGTTTAGAAACACTTTGCAATTCTTTATATTGCAATGGTCAAATTGACCTGCGTGTGCGGTTATAACATCTTTTCGATTGGTTTGAAAACCTAGTATTATGTACCTTGCTCGTTCCAAATAAGTAGATGTTTTAACAGTCCATGTTTGTCGTTCTGTTTGAGGTAATATGGGGTATTCATGGAATTCCCAACTTCTAAAAGGCATTACAATATCACGGTCAGATTTTAACTTTCTTAACAATACGATTCTATGTTCATCGGCTAATCTTACATGAGGTACTCTCCACACGATTTTATTTAATTGTAGCTGCCATTCTAGTTTACTTTCTTCAGTGCCACTTGCTGCTAATATCAAGTCCTTGTTAGTTGAAGATCTGAGTAATACCAATTCTTGTTTGACATTTATTATTATTCTCTTGTAATCTTCAGCGAATCCCAAAAGCAATCGTAAAGGTATGTGAAAATCAAAATGACCATTGGAATTTGGTGTTATGCTGTCTTTATCGGGGGTAACCCATCCGGCGGTGACTATTGAATTCTTTTCATGGGGTGTTAATGATGTTAATCCTTTTAGTGTTGTTGTTATACCAACCTTTTTTGTTGAATCAACTGTCACTCCTGATATTTCATATCTTATTTCGTCAAAAAGATATGCCATTGGGTTATTTATAAAAGGAACAGATGAACCGGTTTTTCCATCCAATTTTAATACTTGTCCCTCAATATATAAATAACTCTCACAGGGTAATGTGTAAATATCTTGTTGTTGAATGGGAATCCTTATTTCATCATTATTGTTTAATTTTGATGAAGTGTAAGGGTTGTGTGTGTGATATTCCTTCTCCCATAGGGTTTCGTCGAACGTCGGTCCTTGAGATATATCCAGAATGTCCATCGTAATTTAGTTTTAACCCAATTTTTTGTAGGAAATGTATGTTGTCCGGTGTTAACTCGTCCAATGTTGAAGAGCTACTGAGCTCCCGGCTTTTCCGTTGTGGTTTAAATGTTAATCCCATGTTATACTTAAGTTACCGCTTTTATGTGTAACCGTATTGTAATTGTTTCTTTTCTAAAGTCAACACTATTACCGTCCTGATCTGATATGTTCAGTACGATGTCTGAAATAAAACTGGTGTTTAATGGTAGGTATATAAGGTTTTGTGGCTTCTCAACTATTTTAAAACCAGGAGCAACTGTTGGATAAAATGTATGTAAAATATGTTGGTTTACCCCATCTCTATACGATCCGTGTATAATATTGCATGTTATATCAATACTATTAACCTTTAATATTGTTACTGTGGTATCACCGGTATGAGTAGTTCCGGGATCTAAGATTTTTCTTTTCTTATCTGAAAATCCGAGTAAACTACCGATTGAATTTTCTAAACTTAAATCTATATAATATTTTGAGGTAATTTCCGCTTTTAAAGTATTGTTGTTTCCTTTTATACAGATATTTTCTTCTCCTAGCTGCTTCTGTAATAGCTGGTTTATATCATCTATTTCATATGCTCCCGTAGACAAGGTTATTATTTTTAATTCTGAATAATTTCCTTTTTCATCTTTACTTTCATAATAATGTAGTAAATTGTTTTTACCCTCTGTAATGTTGGGAATCGAATTGTACGTAGTGAAATCTAATAATGCCGCTTCCCATAATCTATCTTTAGATAGACGCAATGCTGGGAAAAGAGTACTTTTTAATGTAGATGAATTTCCGCTCAGTGACACTGTGTACGATGACATCTTAAAGCTGACTGACACTTTTTGCTAAAAACTCCAAACATAAATGTCCGCATATTTCTGTATTGTTAGGTTGTTCTCTTTTATAATTGTAAAATATATTCTTAGAGTTTCTAAAATAGTGTTGAAGTTCTTTAGGTGGTGGTAGATTGCCAAAACTGTCAAAATAATAAACGCTTTGTCCGAGTTTTTTATAGCATACCCAATGAGTTCCTGGACCATAGGAGGAATCTAAATTTACTATTCCAGTTTCATTTTTCCATATGTTTTTTGGTAATGCGTCTTTCATAAAAACTCCCCTAAAAAATGGTATCTTCAAACATTTTACATAATTTGATAATTGATGATTTGTTAAGGCTTTATTTGGAATTATCAATTGATTTTTCTTATTTAGTACACACGGTACGGTCTTAGGTATAGACCTGCTCCGTTTTTTACCATTGACCAAACGGAAGTCTTCTTTGTCTTTGTTTTACGAGTTCTACGACGTCTCTTTTTAATGTTTCCACCTCTTTTAGGAGCTCTTTTCTTTGCAGGTCTTCCTCTTCGACGTTTTCCGCCACCAAATTTTGTTTTCGCCTTCATAGCTGTAGTTACTGCCCAAGCGGCTGCTTTTTCTGCAATACTTGCGTCACTTGATTTAACTCTTTGCCAAGCTTTTTCCGCTAGCACTCTATCTGCTATTGATCTATTTGTTGAATCAGCAAACTTGGAATACGCTATATCGTGTTCTTTGCAAGCTTGATCCAATTTATTAATTCCTGGATCCCCTCTTGCTAAACGTTTTGCCAATTTAGTTCCGGGTCCGCAATATTGATAACCTCCTGGCAGATGAAATTCGTATGGTAGAGCGTCTATTGCCCGATTTACAACAGCACCAACAGGAATTCGTTTGAGAAGGGATAACGCAGCTGATGTTATACCAAGTCCTTTCTTGCCGCTGACTTGACGACGACTGAGCGGTGCGATCTTCATTATGTTGTTTTATATATAACCGGTGTGTTTACTCAACGAGATGCTTTATATAAATGAATAACTTATGCACAATTTTTATATTTAAATAATTAATTATTCAAATTAATTATATACTGATTTATGATTCTATTTTTAATCCAAGCTTCTCGTTCATCGGGTTGAATTATCACATGACTTGTTGTACTAGCTATATGATTGTGGGTATCAATAAGTAAATTGCCCACTATTCTTATTAAACAATCTAAAGTTACAGCATCTTTCGGATGTTGAGGATCGTGTAACTGCATAATACGTTTATCATTACACGTGTAAGCGGTTGAATCATTTTTTGATGTTGTTATAACTTGTCCAATAGTAGCAGCATCATTAAAATCTTCACCTGGTGAAATATTAATTATTTTCTTCATTTTAGCATCAAATTTGGTTCCATTGCGTTTATCCCAAGTTATTGTTTGTTTCACTGTAACACAATCATTTTCTTCATAACCAGGCATTATATTTTTTATTCTTCTATTATGACCTTCATATGTGCCTAATAAAGGACCGCCCGCAATTAATGTTTGTGCCATTAAAGGTACATCCGAACTTTTTTGACCAAATCTTCCATTTGTTATTCTTTTACCTCCCGCATCCCATTTATCATTACTTCCTTGCATTAAATCAAATTTTTCATTTCCATGTATAAATGTATTTCCTCGCCTTAGCACAGCATCTTCATGTTTTACAAAATTTGATGTTTCCTTTTTTAATTCTTTAGATAATTGTTCCATAGTAACAGCGTCTTTTGGTTGAGAACCAAATTTTACATTTGACAATGCTTTTCCATGACAATCTATTTCATCAGCATCTTGTAAAATACAGTTGTCCTTGATGTATTTCAGGTTTACAGCATCACCGTCTTCCTTTGGGTATCCAATGTCATTTATAATAAACTTATAAAAAGAAAATCCTCGTTGAGTCTTTTCCGGTATTATAGAATGTAAATATTCTTTATTAACTGAATCTTTATCATTTTTTGGATTTGCCACATTGGTTATCCTATGATTTCCAGCATCATATGTTTGTCCATCTTTTAAATTGTTACCCCACTGCAATTTTAAAGTGTTTGAAAGTTCAGATGATAAATACTCTTTAGTAATTGCATCAGAACTGTCAGTTGGTTTACCAACATTAATTATTCTATGTGATTTAACATCGTAAGTATCCTTAAGTAATTTTAATGATGTTGAAGTAGCTTCTTTTACCGTCTTTAAATTTGCTCCATCAGTATCTTCTTCTGGATCTTTAACTAGTTTTAAACGTTTATTACTTATGTTATAGTCACCTTCAGGTGTTTGCGGCAGTCCACTTCTTTTTCTGTCTTCTCCAACTTGCACTCCTAACGCGGAGTACCGTCCAAACTTGTCGACGCTCATGTTAAAAATGATACATTATATGCTTGCCATTCTTTTATATCTGCGGACAATTATACGACGACACCTCGACTTCTGAGTTCATCAACTAGAGCTACCCATTCATTATTTAAACCTGTATGACCAGCTTCCATAGCTTCATGTAATAGTCTCATTCTGTCAACTAATTTATTAATGTCTTTGTAATAAATTACATTGGTATTGTACAGATTTTTCATTAGTCCTTTGCCAGATGTTGAAGTATCTCCTTTAATCTTTTTACTATGTTGTTCAAGAAGTGATAAATCCATAAGTGATAAAGATTTTCTTTTTAGCGGTTGTTTTACTGCTGGTGCGGTACGTAATGTTGGTAGTTTTCGTGGGGGAAACAACTTTTTTATAACAATGTTATATTTTGTTGCGCGTGAACGATTAATTATTGCATCCTTTGAGTAATTCCTTTTATGTGCATTAGTATTTTGTAAAATTTCCTTAAAAGTATTTAAATCTTTGGTCGAATATCTCAATGGTATGTTTTTAAAAATTAATTCATATAATCCTTTTGTTCCCTTATATTTATGCTCACCAATAATGATATAATCGTCTTCAGTTATTTTAAGTTTTGAATCACCTATTTTCAATTCATTCCCATCAATTCTTGCTCCGTATACGTGTGATTTACTTAAATTAGGGTTTGATTTTATATCATGTAGCATTTTCAATATATATTTTCTTCCCAGAGGTCCTTGTTGTAATATATCGCTACTCAATTGTGTTAAATTTGGAATAGATTGTTCTGCTTCAGGTATTGGCTGTTCTTCTTCCTTTTCAACAATAGGTTCTTCTTCTTTTGTTTCTTCTTGGTCACTAGCGCTTGTATATGAATCATCATTGTCTTCCTTTTTTAATGCTTGTACTTCTTGTTTAGAAACTGGTAGTAAAACATCTCCTTCGTAACGAGGTTTACTAATGGTTTCTGATATTTGTTTTAAAGGTTCTGTAATAGGTTTAAATGTAGTCTCTAAAAATTCTTCTCTTTCGCTTATACCCATCCTTAATGCACGGTTTTTAATCCTAATAGAATCACTGAGTGATTTTATTTCTTTCAATAGTTTTTCTTGATTTACCATGTTTACACTATGAAGTCTCATTCATTACTAGACACACCGCTATTCATTTAATAGATTAATACAAATTTATCTAACCCTATTCGATACCTTCCATCTTTTATAGCTTCATCTTTCATAATAACAAGAAATCCATACTTTTCAGCCCATGCTTTGCCGCACATCTCTTTAAATTTATCAAATGTCATGTCGGCATTCACATGATCGTTATATATATGTTTCAAATTTGTTTCATCCTGCTTGAATATTATCAACAAATTTGCATTATCTCTTATAAGTTGTTTTGGAATTTTACTATAGGTTTGACCAATGTAAATACTGTCAATATTATGATGTCTCCCCATTGCGAAATAACTTCTTATTGTATCATGATTCTCACATGACACATCGTCAAATATAAATATAGAAAATGGTTTAGCTTCACTTGGTTGCATAATAGTTTCACTAGCATTAAACTTGTAGAAATTTACTTCTGGCACACTTGCTAATACCTTATCTAACAACTGGTATTTAGGTTGTTGCAAAGATTTTGAGAAAATGTATATGTTATTAAAACGTAGCCCTTTTGGATTAGTTATAAGGTTAAAAACAACATTTGTTTTTCCACAATTAGAAGGGCCAGTTATTAAACATCTTATAGAGTTTGGTAGTAATTCACCATGTTTACCATGGTTTAAATTGTTATTATCCACTGTCAATTCATCTATATTATTAATATTAAATCGTTCTTTTTGCTGTACAATATCCATCTTGTTTAAAGGTTAAACACATAATGAGTTATTAAAGTATTACACCAAGTCTTTTGTAGGAATCCAAGAATCTTCACTCCTATCAAATCCCAACCAACGGACTTTAACTTTATCCTTTTTTCTTTGTAAAATTTTTTCAACAAGATATACATCACCTACTGTCGATTTTAATAATTCATGACCATAGAATCCGCCTTGAAGTAGTTCACCTTTGTTATCCTTTAAAATGTAGGTTTCTGGTATTGTCGGCTGCACTTTGTAGATTGTAAATATTTCGTTAGTCCAATTTGGTAAATATCTTTTACTAAAAACTCCTTTATATTTACTTATACGTACTTTGTCGTTAATTTTAAACTTTTTAGGTCTTAATTTTTCAATTTTAGGAGAAGTATTTTTCTTAATACGCTCCAAAACAAGCTTAGCATTATTGATATTTACTTCAATAGGTTTCATACCGATAGTGCGATGAAACTTGTTATTGTATTCTTTTATAAGTTTCGGTAATATATCGTACCACACGTACGATCCTCGTTTAGAAAATGTTTTATACATTGCTCCTTTTAATGTTCTATTGAATCGTTCAATTATGGAAGCTTTTACTTCCGAATTTGTAGAATAATGATTTATGTTATATTTTTTCATTAATGCTGTAAATTCTTTGTTAAAATATTCTTTTCCATCATCAGTTTGTAAATGTTTTATGACAAATTTATTTTTCTTTATAGCTGCTTCCATAGCTTTTGTTACACTTTTCCCAGTCTTATCCTTGAGTGGTATAGCGTCAGCAAGCTTACTAAAACAATCTATAATTGCCAATATATATTTAAATCCCTTATTTAATTTACTATGCGGTATCATCTCAATGAGATCGGCTTGGTAAAGATCGTTCCTTCCTTTAATAATTGTATTTCTTCTTGGAAACTTTCTTCTTGCCGGCTTATGAAGTTCGTTTACAATTTTATCCTTTAATCCTTCCATCTTCAGATGTTGTTTGTACACCGCTTGAGAAAATACTAATCCTCAAAATGGCTTATCACCTTTTATATTATTAACAAATATGGGTCAAGGCCATATTATATTTGTGTAAAAAAGAGGGAACATGGCATTGAACTTGCCATGCTCCCTTTTTTTTACGGAAAGGAAAAAGAAACAGGTGAAAGGACGAAGAATAGGTTTTATTGGTCGATAGGAGTTAAAGAATAATGTCCAAAAGGTAGAGTGTGTATATTGTCTTCCCGGATATGTCTCTTGTCATCCTTGTAGCTGAGTCCCCACTTAGTTTGCTTGACACTGTAGACTTGATGATTAAAGCTTCTTATTGTATTAAAAGTTGCAGTTGTTTCCATGCTTTCAAATAAACATCTTTTAAAATGTTCAAACTGTACATTCTTCTTTAAATATGATGTTTTTATACCTTTTGCCTTCTTTACAACTTGATGTTCTTCTTTTTCACTAATGTACAATTGAAAAGAGTACAGTTTGGACATTAATGCCACAATTTCTTCCATAGGTGCACCATTTGTTTCATCTTTGAATTTTCCTAAAACCTTCTTGTTTATTCCATTGTCGTAATTGGGGTGATGTTGTGGGTAGTCAGAAAAATCAAAGTCATTTTTATAAACAAATGTGCGTAAATCTTTATACATATCATTGGTTATAATCCAATAGATGAATGCATCGGTATCCATGTATGCTATTCCAATATTATCTCTACCATAAAATTTCACCATTTTATTATAATGAAAATCATACATGTGAGTTTTTGATATGTCTAAAATGGACATTCCAACATATATGGGTCGATCCATCTTAATTGAAATTTTATTCATAGAAACGGCTACAAGGTTTTCATTAATAATTATAGAAGATGCAAAGTTTGGTTTTTGCACCAATTTCTGTAATTTTGTTGGATCAACAACCAATCTTAAGTCTTTGTGATTTCTTTTGTTTTCTAATGTTTTACCGAATATCGCATTGTTCATTAATTTAAAGAAATCTTTTTGAAAATTGGATGTTGCTGCAGTTCTTCTTCTTGTGTTGTTATCTATATAAGATTTTAACCAACAGGATTGTGAAAATTGCAGTACTTTATTAATTTTCGTAATTTTTAATCCCATCTCTAGCGCTTGCTGTACTGTCCAATAATGAGCTACATACCTAGTCTTATTGTTAAGTGTCATCATCAATTTTGGCCATCTACCAGTGGGAGATATTTCTGTTTTTGCTAATAGTGGTAGATCATAATGATGGTCGTGGAGATGTTCTGGGTATTCAAAATCAAAGTCAAAAATGTAGCCAATATCCCCATATTTAGGGATATCAGCGATGTTATTGATTGAATTTGGATCAACCCATTTAAAATTGTCATATGGAAGAGGGTTTGACATGGCCCATCCGTACAGATTATTTGCATCAAAATAACCTATAAATGTGCTAGGTTGTGATGCGTCGTAATTTGGAAGATATTTATTGTTTGCTTTTACATATCTAGTTACACTTTGGGTTAATCCTCCTCGAATACCGGATTCAATCATCAACACCATGTCTATGTCAGTTAATAGTTGAAGTTTGCATTTTGTTTCTTTTAACATAGCCTGCCATGCCAATCCGGGAGCTGTGTACGAATGAAGTGGGTCTAATCCATATGCTGTAAAACAGGTGTTTCTAAATTCTTCCATTATGTCGCAGAGTAAAGTCACATCTAATTTAACATAAAAATCTGAATATTCACCTAAGGTTCTTATTTCTAATTCATTCCATACTCTACAAGCGTGTTGATAATCCTCTTCACTGATGTCCTCTTCATGTAATTTATTCTTAAAAGCTTCTTTAGGTGGAAGTGACGTTTCTTCAAATTTTTCCAAATTGTCAATGTAATCATAAGGAAAAACGCCTTTACGAAGAACTAAATCTAATTTATCATTGTTTACAATTTTCTTTGTTTCTATTAAATCTTCTTTTCTAAGATTTTCAGAAAGTTTTGATAAGCTGCACGGCATAAACCGGTACGAATCTACAAATTGCAACTTCATATTTCCAATTTTTTTACTAAAAGTTATAAACTTTTCAGTTGTTTCTGCAAGAACATCAATTGCACCATCATCTCTCCCCAATTCTGGTATTATAAAATGACCATCATAACCGCTAAGGTTATGCAATATTACAGGAATTTTTCTGGTAATCTTATAGTTTATGTTGCATGCATTACATGCTGCACCCCTATAATATCCTGTAAGATGATCGTGATCTTTAACTTTATAGTTATTTAAAGTAAATTCATTTTTACATAGAAAACAGTAAGTAGCATTTTCATGTTGAATTTCCTCTTCTTCCTCCATTGGTATCATTGGTACTATATTATTATACAAATTTTCAACATGGCCAGCTATTTCATATAGATGATTTAAAAATGTTCTGGCAACATCTTCACCACGATACACCACGGGTTTTGATGACAATCCATATGCATTCAAATGTTCTTCAACCAATGTGGATTTAACCAATAAACAAAAACTGTT
Organism: Neoaliturus tenellus; assembly: GCA_030545055.2. Lineage (NCBI taxonomy): Eukaryota > Metazoa > Arthropoda > Insecta > Hemiptera > Cicadellidae > Neoaliturus > Neoaliturus tenellus. The sequence continues at coordinate 8,149,756 of CM061531.1, forward strand.
AGGCTTGTGCATTTGATATTTTATACTCTTCCTTGCTTCAATGTTTTCATCTTCAATTGGAACAAGTGTTGATTCAAAATCGGCATATATTACTATAGGAATGCGATACTGATGGAAAACTTTTTCAAACTGTAAATATGATTTATTTAATGGTGGTAGAATAATCTTAGCTTCAAAATTTTCATTACACAGTTGTTTGTGCTCCAGTAACCAATTTTGTTCTCCATTTCTAGGTTCTTTAAAACAAAAACATCTTTTACAAATTATTTTTTTATGTTTACTTCTTGATAATTGTTTATTGACAAGTTTTTCAAATGATTTTATCCATACATAGTGTGATACTTCATCCTTTGTAATTAATAACAAATCCGTATGGTCTGCAAGTTCGTTTTTTACCACTTTCAAAGGATACACCTTGTTAGAGCTGTCCAAACCAAATACATTTACAGATATTCCAGGGTTTTGTTTTTCAAATTTAGAAATATCCTTCAAGGCTACCGGATAAGACACACCTTGAAAGTTATATCTGTATCTATAGTTCTCATATTCTTCGCTGGGTCTTTGTGCATCGCGTGATATGAATTTTGATGTCATTGCATACCGGAAACATTCCGTATCATGATTTTGAACATTCACACATGATTTTGTATCTTGAATCCTTTTTGGAAGAGCTATATAACTGCTCCCCATTACCCCATACCCATGCTTGTGAACTCTAATATCCATACTTACTACACTAACTAAACTCCAACCTGATCCTCGTCCTTCATGTTCTTGGATTTTATTGATGATCTCATCAAAACATTCTTCTACTATTGAATTAATATCTGAACTACTCATGATGGTTCTGTTTTTAGTTATAAATCCTCTTGGTGACAATTCTTCTTCAACGTTTATAAACATAGCATCCAATAACAAGCCGAATTTAATAAAATTTAATCGTTTTAATTCTTCTTTTAAAAGTTTAACTACAATGGTTTTTGCTTCGGCAAGAAATTTGTCTAATTCTAAATTTTCATTTTGGATTTTGTGATGTGTTACTACTCTTCCGGGCAATGCATGAATACTTAAATTAGGTAGTGCATTAGATGGTCCCGCTGTTTCTTCTTCTTCTGCAGATGCATTTTTATTTTTATTTTGTGTTAAATTTTCATTTATATTATGATATAACTCCTTATGAATGTCTAGCAATATTTCATCTTCATAAGTTTCTAAACATATATCACAACGATGCATTTTAGTGATGTTTATCCTATGAAATTCGGCATATAAATGAAATGCATCTTTTTCATACCTCCTTTTTATGCTGTATTACCCCACCACTTTTTACCCCCACCACTATTTTTAATCTTCTTCTTCTTCATCTTCTTCTTCTTCATATGGAAATAATTGTCTTGCACAAAAAATTAATCTTCCACGTATTGATTCCAAATCTGGATCGTGACTGGATGTTGGAGTTTCATTATGAATATTTTCAAATTCCAATGATGGTGTGTATTCATTCTCTGTTAACTCCATTTCTACATCTTCACTCCCTTCATTTATTAATTCTTCTTCCATACTGTTAACACTATCTGTTTCTGAACTGTCATTATCCACATCTTCCACATCAAACTCCTCTTGTAGAATTTTACACAATATTTCTGCAATAGGTTTACTTGGATAGTCGGTGGTATCCACAGGAGCCATGTCGATTAAATGAAAGAGCTTCTTTCTCGTAGCTGCTTTTATATAAATTATTTTATTAGGTCAAGGTCAACAACACTTAAAGCGAGAATGGGGAATAGAGCACTAAGTGGTATGTTAGTCCATTACCACAAAGTGATCTATTCCCCACTCTCTAATGCAAGTCCAATTAATAACCAATTTATATTCAATATTTTTAGTAATTTTGCAGTTTCCTTTGTTTAACTTTTCTTTATTGATTGTCTTTAATCACACAGTTCATAGGTTCTTCTTTTTCTTGGTGAAACAATTGTTTACGTTCATATTCCAATTGACGTATTCTTTCATTTTTTATAGTCAACTCTATAAGAAGTTGGTTGATGTAGTCAGCAGCCATGTCGATTGTTCTGGTTCTTACTTCTCCCAATTTCACTCCTGGTATTAGCCTCTGTAGTTTATAATATTTTAGTTTTATTCTTGTTTCTCTTGCCTTTGCCATTTCTTTCATCTTCATTTTTCGAGAGTCCGCATATTGTTTTTTATTCTTTTCACTTAATGAAAGATCCAAAATGATGTTTTCACTATTCATGTTGTCTTTTCTTATGTTATGTTAGTAAACGCCTGTTTAGGATAAGAATGACTCCAACCGAGCGTTGGACTTCTTTTATCTAGTTTCCCCCACTCAATTACCTTCCCCCACCATGTTTATTTAGGTCAAGGTCAAACATAATTAATGCGAGAACGGGGAATAGAGCACTAAGTGACATGTTATTCCATTGCCACAGAGTGATCTATTCCCCGCTCTCTATTCTACAACTAATTTTTTTTCCATTTATATTTTATTATTTTTTTTGTATTTTTTTTACCCATCATTTGTTACACAGCAGGAGGTTGGTACTTCACAGGAGAGTCTCTATCAATATCATTAAATGCGTTCCATGCATAAGTAGCAGGAAGATCGTTTGGCTCCATCTGCAGAACAGGGAGTTCATTTGCTGGATTCCATACATTTAGATTTTGCAACTCTTTTAGTTTATTTTCCAATACTTCAATTTTACCCAACAGTTCTATTATGTACTTGTTTGCAGTCCTCAATGTATGTGCTCTTGTACAGCCTACGTCCAATGAAGGTACTAAAAGCTGCATTTGATACAATTCAGTTTTCTCTTTTATATGACGTTCCTTAGCTAAAATGCTCAATTCCGGATGTGTTATAGGTTTACCTTTTCTTGACAAATTCACAATCTTCTTTGACAAATTTAATGGTTTTCTTTCACTTGTTGAAGGAGTTGAATAGTCCCGAGATTCAGCCATTTTTTTCTATGATGTTCTTCTTTTAAATGGTAGTAAGCGAATAACTCCTGCTGCGTATAAACCTTGTTTTATACACAATTCCCCCACCATTTTTATTCTCCCTCTACCAAGTTCTTTAAACATAAAACCAAACTTCTAATTCCGCGTTAACATTGTTGTCTTTTAAAAATTTAACAAAGTCCGAGCTGGAAGTTGACATATCTCTATTTCTTAAATAGTCTCTTACTATGTCTTCATCCCCTTCCTCTAAAATGTAACAAAATACCTTCATTAGAGTTCCATTATCTTGTTTTGAATGAATAAAATTTGAAACTGTTGTCCACTCCTCTTCAACTATTTTAAAGCTTGTCACTTCTAGTTCAAAATTCATTTTTTTTTTTTTTTACTAAATTACAAGTTACTTTTTCAAACAATATTACAAGACTAAAGAAATTGGTGAACATCGAGCAACATATATAACCAATACCCCCCACTTCTATTTTCCCCCACCATTCAATAAATTTCCCCACCATAGTGTTACATTAAACAGTTTTTTTTTTTTTTTTTAATATGATCTACATCTAATAAATCTAAATAACAGTTGTGCACAGATTGTACATTTTTCATTCATGATTTCAAACCTTATTAGTGGTGCCTTAACACGATGGTCTACATATCCTCCTTCAAGATCAAATTCATCCCAATCATCTATAGCTGCTCGTGCACAATCTTGACAAAGAGTCGTCCCATCTGCAAATTTATAAGCAACAATAATGCCAAACCCATAATTTTGTCTTCGGTATTCATGAATAGCTTCTCTAATGCTGTTTGGAATAACACATTCTCCTGATCTTATTATATGGTTAAATAAAAAACCATCACAAATAATTTTCCTCAAGCAAAGTTCAAATAGAGTATCCACCATGTTTTATAAAAGAGATTAATATTTCAACTGAAGTGTTTACACATGTTTCATCCGTCTTAAATACTTTATCCCCACCATATTTTATATATGTCAAGGTCAAATTATATTAATGCGAGAACGGGGAATAGAGCACTAAGTGACATGTTATTCCATTGCCACAAAGTGATCTATTCCCCGCTCTCTATTCTAAATCTAATTTTTTTAATATTTTTTTTTATTTTATTAATTTTTTTATTATTTTTGTTTTTTATAAGTTTATACAGATGTTTAAACTTCTTTCTTCAAATTCCCAATATTTCATTTCCTTCTTCTGCACCCTCTTCAACTACGACTTCATTATTTCCATTTTTCAAAAGCAATAGTTCATTTTTCAATTTCTTCATTTCATCTTCTAATTTTGTAATTTTACACTCTCTATCTTCCAATAATAATTTCAAATACTTAATATAACTACCAGCCGCATGTACAGTCTTTACTCTGTTTTCTCCAAGATGCATACCTGGGATTTGGATTTGTAGCCTATAATACTCCATATTAATATTAGACTGAATTTGTCTTGCTTGTTCGCTTTTCTTCCTTCTAGCTTCAGCTTCTTCATGAGATGCAGCCAAATCAGATAAAATTGGACGATACATTGTTGGTGAATGATTTTACAAGAGTGAGAGACTATCCGGTTAAACAACACATTTATTTACTTTCCCCCACCACTATCCCCAGTAGGCCAAAAATGTTGAATACATATTTCAATAGTTACACTGGCACCATTTTCAACTAAAAATTTATAAAGAAAATATGGATACTCACTGGGTTTAATATTCATATTGTCCATCATAAAGTTAAACGCCAATCTTTCCGAATATTCATTGTGATATTTTTCAGTGACACCAATTAACATTCCTTGTTTTTGAAATTTAAAACCAATGTCTGGAATTTTTTTACAATCCTCCATGTCTAAAAGTGGGAAATAATATGTAAAGGAATTTACCGGTGGAACCCAGGGTTCTTCCTTACAAAAAGCTTTAAACATTGCTTCTCGGTCCTCCATTATGAAATGATTTTTAAACTGTTTTCTTTCCTGCTTAAATAATCAACCCCCCACCATTTTATTCAGATTCTTCTTCTTCAGATTCGGTTAACTCTTCCGGTTGATGCATCATTGATATATTTCCAGTTTCATTAGTTGTTTCTTGGTTTAAATTTATAAATTCTTCTACTATTTCTTCTATTAACTCTCCAAATGTAACATTCATCTCTTGTTCTAGTTCTTCTTGTTCTTGTATCTGACGATGTGTAATAATTTCAGTAATGTATATAAAGGTAGTAGCTCTTGGAGACATAGTTTAATAAAGTGTATGACTTTACTAACAACACAGCATATAATGAATAAAAAACCTGATCAACTCTTGCTTTTATAGCAAATATGGGGAAGGGGAAAGAAAGGGGGGGGGGGGGGGGATCAGTAAGAAAAACACCAACATATCATTAGTCCGATTCAGAGTCTGAAGATTGTATAGGGGATATCAATGTATCAATTGACGAATCTAAAATGAATGTTTCAATTGCTTCTTTAACAATTTCTTCATCACTATCATTTATTAGCTCTTCAAATATTTCTTGTTCAAAGGACGAAATTTCTTCTTCCAATATAGAATCAGCCAGACTATTATTCAATTCTTCTTCCGAACCTTCATTTGTCTCTTCTATCCAAGTTATATTTTCATTTGTATTAAACTGATTTTTTACTTCAAAATAATTTAAAAAAGGTGTATCCTTAAAAACCATTATTAACCTTTTCTCTTCACACCAAAGTAATATCTTATAACAAAGTGATACTGAGTATGAAGTTGCTGTCTTATATATATATTCTATTTTCCCCCACTATATTTCATATAGTTAAACATTTGTAACATAGTATAATTACTCTTCTTTATCAAGCTTATAATACATTGCGGCTACTTCCAACTGAAACTCCATTTCTTCTACAAAATTACGTAATTGCACCATCCAAGGAAATAAATTATTTAAATTTTCAATTCTGACTGTACATGAACACAATAATTTGTAATCACCTCGACGATATACAAGCACTTTAACCCCTACACCCATATCTTTCAAAATTGTTTCTTCAATCTTTCTATGTAATCCATATAATAGTGGCCAAAGTTCTGTATGTTTAGCAAAGAATGAATCCAATCTTTTAGACATGTTCACTATATAGCAACTGGTTAAATTCTAAGCAAACATGTAAGCTGCGGGCTTTTATAATGCAAACTAACAAAAGATATGGGGGGGGGGGGGGGGGGATCAAGTTCAAGGTCAACAAACTTTAACTTATATAGTAACCAATTACCATTAACTCTCACATAGCCTTTTTGGGTTTAAAAAACCCTGCTTATCTTAAACAGATATTAAACCAGTTATTATACTCCTCATTTCCCCTGAAATCCTCAAACAACTCTGCCCATTGCCAGATGTATTCGGCATTGTCTGCAGTCACATACAAAATTGGGCTACCGAGAAACAACACTGGTGATATGATTACTATTGTTCTGCCCAACTGCAGCCAGTCCAATGCTTCCCACATGTATGGGTCAAGGCTTTCTTCCAGGTCCAAAGTTACACAACGCAAATATTCAAATATTAATCGTTCATCTTCCTCAACTTCTTCCATTTCCTCTAGCTCAGATTCATCTTCCTCAACTTCTTCTATTTCCTCCAGCTCAGATTCATCTTCCTCCACTTCTGCCATTTCCTCTAGCTCAGATCGCCTGTTGTAAAAGTTTGAACCGTCCAGCGGAGCCATGTTCACTGTACACCAGGTAAGCGGCCAATGTTCCATACCCAGTTGCATAGCGGCTACTTATATAAGACAAGAGAAAGTTGGCAGGGGGGGGGGGGGGGGGGTCAAGTTCAAGTTTAAGGTCATGTAAAAGTAGGTCACAGAACTTAGAGTGACCAAAAAATAATGGGAGAGAAACTCAGCGCACTATTATATAGCGCTGGTTTCTCTCCCATTATTTTTCTACCAAAATTTTGAAAAAAAGCTAACTGATTTTAACATTTACTACGTCCCCACTTAGTCCAACCATCCTCACCTCTTATTAAATAGTCTCTCGCATCAAGTCTATTGATCGCTTTTTGTTTTCTCAGAGGTACAGACAGCTGTATTACCCATTTGAAGCCGTTACACCCAATTACAATTTTGTTGTGCTTGTCTGTTTTACTTACAAAAAAGTACCTCAAACCTTCCTTCAGTCTATTTAATTTAGTAGGAGGGTAGGACTTACTGGAGATTACAGTCGGTTGTGGCTCAGAAAGATGGTTTATGAGATGTACACGGCAATACTTTTCATTTAACACACATTTCCTACCACAAACCAATCCTTTTTTAGCACCCTTACGGAGCTTCTCAGAGCATTTTCGAAAATTTTTAAATGCCCTGCGACGCTCTTCATTTAATAATTTAAAGCGCTCTGAAGGAGCAATTTTGAAAACTGACTTTTTAACTTTAGAACTAGGAATGATAGGATTAATGGACTTTGGTTCAGGAATTGGTGTTATTAGTGGTGGTAATGAGGTGAAATCATGAATAGATTCTAGAATTGAAGGAGTATCAGAACGAACAGGAAGCTCCATCTGCGGTGATGTTGTAGGTGTAGGTTGTGGTTGTAGTGGTGGAGTTGCCGTAGGGTGTGTTGGTGATGGAGGTGGAGAAAAAATACTTCCAAGAACCGCCATGGCTTGGAGAAGAATATTTCCCTGAGCAGATGTAGATGGTGGTGTATTCATCTGCCGCAGCATCGACTCCGGGACGTTCTTCAACTTCAGTCTCTTCACCGGTTTCTTGTTAGCAGCTGATGTATTTATAGTAGGAGCAGGCACAGAAGTGGCAGCAGG